>JAQFVV010006368.1:1117061-1339561 GCA_028023455.1 Epiperipatus broadwayi
ATTTATTGTTAATGTGTTTATAACCAGAGGATTATTTTATTGAATTTATGGGTTAAATTGATATTAAGAATATACTAGAAAAGCAAAATTTATATATTTGTTGATAGGTTAACTGAGAAGAGGGAGATGTGTGACTATTAAAAAAAAAAAAACTACATTAGATAGTGATGATGAATAGTCTTTATTTTATGCTAGGTTAGAAATAAATAATTCATGAAAGTAAATATAATAATAATAATAATAATAATAATAATAATAATAATAATAATAATAATAATAATAATAATAATAATAATAATAATAATAATAATAATAATAATAATAATAATAATAATAATAATAATAATAATAATAATAATAATAATAATAATAATAATAATAATAATAATAATATAGGTAGAATAGTTGTAATAAATAAAGATTAAGGCTTTAAAAATCTAAAATTTAAAGAAAAGTATATACCTGCGATGTGTGTGTGTATAATTTAATTGTAGATCCTAATGGTACAATTTACAATTAATAATCATTTCTTACATGTTGTAAAGCAATTTTTAAATAAGAAATTAAATCATTTTAATAAGTTAATATTAGAAGCTAAATTTAATTTAAAGTCTGAGTTTGAAACAGCTGTAATATATATCTGGTTTCACTATTAAAGGGAAAAGGTAAGATTACTTCCAGTATGGGTTCAAGTGTTATATTACTCAGTTAATTATCATTCCTTAAGAGACACAAATCTCACCAAGGGAATTTAAGTGGACCATTAATTTAGACCATTAACATGATGGCCTGTAAAAATGCCAAAAATGAATTGCAATTATAGCTGTTAAATTGTAGGCTTAATTGTGTCTTTTTAAAATGGAATTTGTGCCTGGTTTTCTGAAAGAGCAATAAGGTTAAAATTAATTGAGAAGTGGGAACATGTCAATTAATTATAAAGAGAATAAACAGATGGGAGTTTCTTTATAAAAGCCTCTGCCTTAAAAAAGGGGTTTTATTTTAAACTGGCTGTTCTGTGACAGTTTTCTTGCTTTGGCTTAAAGAAAATTGTCCTATAAAGTTTAAAATCATTTTTTACCACTTTTTGTCTCTTCAGAATAATTTGGCTAAATCTGGCATTGTCTTAAAAGAAGACAATGTATAGTGAGTAAATTTTAAGTGGGCACACACCTGTAATCTCCAGAAGTCAACCACAACAGATGGTAATAAAAATTTAAACCACAGAAGTTAAAATTTGAGTTTAATATCATTTATATATATGCAAATAGTAAAATTTAAAACTCAAAAGTTTGATGTATATGTAAGTCAATTTAAACATATAAAATGAAATTAAAATTGGAAAAGGACAATCAAAAACAGACTGATATTGTGAAAAAGTTAAATGAAGGTTGTTTAACTGAAACCTGCAGAAAATTACAAAATTTAAAGGTAATCTACCTACAGTTGGAAATGAGGAACACATGCAGCAAAATAAAAACTGTATATACGATAGCAAAAGAACCGAACTCTATCAAAAGAACTTTTTACTACAAGGACTTATATGCTATTATAAACCGGTCAAGGAGGAAAAAAAAAGAAATCAGGAACCTGGAAAGACACCTGCTAAAAGACTTATATAAGTATAATTTCTATTATTATTATTATTATTCATCGCTATTTATGTCTGTAGGACATTTATATATATATATATAAAATAAAATAAAAACAAATTCCTTTCTTTGCAGTGTATCATGTATATCATTTATTTTAAAATTAATTCATGTAATAATTACTATTGTATTATTTTGGGGGTAGAAATTGATTTCAGATGATTTTATATATGTTTATTTAAATGCTTTTGCTATTATGGTCATTTTGGGGGTAGATGGAATCTATATTATGTCTTCTGATATGCTTTATTTAAAATGCTTTACAAACAATTTTTTTTAATTGAAAAAGGGAAACACTTAGAGATATTATTGTTAGCATCAGAAGTTATTGTCAAATGCTCGAGACGTATAGATAAATTGCTTGTCTATTGAATTGCATCATCATCATTTTTATTTTATTTTATAAAAGTGCATGGAAATAGTTTTGAGGATTTTATGCGCATTTCTTATTGCTTATTATTATTGTTATCAAGATTTAAGGCCATAAACAAGCTGATTTATGCTTGGAAAATTTATGGGCTCATATTCCAGTACACTAATTTGCAAGAATATTAAAGTTGTGAAAGTTTTACTTGTATAATTTGATGTTTTGACCTGTATGTGTGTGGATAGACAAAGATCTCCACGAAACTCAGTGAAGTCTAGCTCACTAAGATTTATGTGATATTCATAAAGTATTTGAACCCAGTGGAAGAGTTTTTCCACTTGAGTATTCTCTACACCGTAGGAAGGTTTCTTATTTTGATGGCCAGAGGTAATTGGTATACCTATGTTTTTATATGACTAGTGATAAAAATCCTAGCATATCTCAACCTTAGTGAAAATGTTCTCTCTTATTCGGGTCACTGCCTGCCTCATATTAATATTTGATATTCCTTACATGTGCATGAGAGGATAGCCATGATGAGCATTATTATAAGTATTGGATACCAGGTTGCAAACTCAATTTAATGTCAGAATGAATGCAGATAATGTATGTGCAATTGGTATATTTGAATATTGTTTTTGTAGATTTGATTTAGCATTCGAGCCAAAAATAATTAAGTTAATAACTGTTAAGGGTTAAATAAAACTTACGAATGATTGGGCATGAGCAATGCATATGTAAGTTTATTTAATAAATATTTACATGGCCAGCTGAGAACTTTGCTGGAAAGGTAATATTGTTAAAATATTATTATGTTATAAGAACATGAACATATAGTGGGTGCACTATGATGATGGTTGATCTTAAGGCCAATTTATTTGCAATGACTTAGTCTTACTATTATTAAAATATCTCTGTTGTAAATATTAGGGCAAAAGAATATTTAATCGGAATGATAGGATAAGATCCAGAAATTTGTGAGGGAATATCAACTTTAGATTTGTTAATTAAAATTATTAAATTTAATTAGGGCAGAAATCGATTATGTATTTTCTAAAATATATCAGTAATAAAAAGAGAAAGCATTGAAAACGGGAAGAAATTGGTATTTACTATATTTAAGGTAAAAAGAAAGTGAAGATATAATGTACTGTATATGTTTTTGTATTGAATTATAGTTTGTCAAATAAAATTTTTTATTTGTTTTAAATAAAATTTGCGTGTGTCTCCATGTTTTTGTGGGTTATTATCATCTAGATATTTCCATTCCAATCATACATCAATATATTATTATGAATATTTGAATTATCATATACGTAACTGATATTTAGTAAAACTATTTAAAAGGTTAATTTTAAATGCGTAAAATTACCAAATAATTTAATATTGTTGAAATATAAATCGTGACTAAAGATAGCATTGTGTGGTAGCGAGCGCAGAGGGTGGGCATAAAATCCTTTCTCCATCCGTTGTATTCAAACCTCTCTAGACGCATTATTTTTATATAATTTTGTTATAATTGCGACTATGTTTTATGATGTGTTTATAAAGATTTAATAAGCTTAAAATATTCCAGCTTTAATGTAAATTGATATTAAACTGCATTAAAGACAACCGAGATCACCTTGGAGGTGATCAAGAGAGGAATGTTTATCACCGATAACCTATGGCAGTTTATTCGATTTCCTCACCTAATTGTTCGACAAAAACCCTGAGAAGGGATTATAATGAGAGGAAATGAGCTAGTAAAAGAAAATAAAACAGTAAATTTTAATGGTTAAATAAATAATAGTGTAATAGACATATGGATGTGAAGTGTTGGAGGAGTGGATCAGGGAAGTGGAGATGAATATAGAACTTTATAA
This sequence comes from Epiperipatus broadwayi, assembly GCA_028023455.1. Taxonomy (NCBI): domain Eukaryota; kingdom Metazoa; phylum Onychophora; class Udeonychophora; order Euonychophora; family Peripatidae; genus Epiperipatus; species Epiperipatus broadwayi. Next base: position 1,120,943 of record JAQFVV010006368.1, read on the forward strand.
TTAGAATAAAATTTAATTGTAGCTTTAATCATAGTGAATGGGGAATGCGCTGAGAATAACCTGGAATTCTTAAAGATATTAATATTGTCAATTTTAATGCGTTTTTAGTGTTCTCTAAATCGATTGTCTATTAACCCATTCATGAAATATTATTACTAAGAGTATTGAATTGAGATTTAACCTGTATATTGTATTGGAGTTGCAATTTGGCGCCCTGGCAACGAAGCTTATAAATGTTCTGTATCATCATCATCATATCAGTAGGCCTCAGAAATAGTGTCAGCTGGGAATGATGAAGTATCCATCGATCCATTCTTAAAATGTTGTAATTGGCATGCAATTTATTTGCAGGTGTAAAATGCCATATAGATTTGAATATGGTGGAATCAATCCCTATCGTGGATGTGCGATCATTTGAATAAAATTCTCATTGGTTAGAATAAAGTTATAATTAGCTTAAACTGTCCAATAATATACATGATATTTGTAAGCTCTCCCAATCGTTTTAGTTATATTTAAAATACTATGTAAATGACGATCGAGAGATTACAAAATGCGTTTTATATTAATTTAATAAGTTTTATAAAGTTAACAAAATAAAGAATAACTTTTCATTTGTTTGAATTGATTTTATTTGGTTACAATTGGATTGTAACGTGGTCGCACGAAGGAGATTATATTTAATTTATACGTATGAAATATATTAGTCTATACATTGTATTTGAGAGATTATTGTATTAAATCTATACTTAGAAATTATTTAATCTATACTTATTATACTAGAATATATATAATTGATGCATTGCATATTTAATTGATACTTAAGAAATGCATCTGTCGTTAATATATATTTAAAAGAAAATGTTCATCTTTTAAAACCAAGATTTAGATTAGTGTATATTTAGTTAGAATAATACACTTAAATATATTTGGTTAGAAAATCTTCACTTTAAATTTCATTGGTTTGAATATATATATATAATGAGCTTCATATGTTTTTTTTAAAATTCGATCTTGGAACAGAATAATTTTCATCCATGTGAATGTGAATTATCAGAGTAATCATTATTCTTTTATGTAAATATATTCAAATTAGCTAACATTAATAATGATGAACCATTTTTATAAAAAAACAAAAAAACAAATGAGTTGTTTATGTCCTCAGATCTCACTGGATATTTGTCAACGTATAGTAAGGGAATATTCTATAAGGTTATAATCCAGTTAAACCTCATTTACATGTCCCAAAGACTACTATGAATATGTAATCATAAATAAATATAAAAGGTATGAAAAAAATTGGAAAAAGGATAGAGTTAATTTGTACTGAAATTATTTATATATAAAAATTATTGTAATATCATTTCAAATATTTTTAATAAAAATTGAATGCTTTGAATTTGGTTTAAAATAAAAGTAGCTATATTAGGTTTACAAATGAACCTATCAACATTCAAGATAAGTTCAAACATATTTAAGAAAATATGCATTATTAAAAGAATGATAAATCTCTTGAAATACATGAATATTGTGCTGAACATTTAATTTATAGAGGATTAGCATTTTTAATTTTGATTCTGAGGTTTAAATTTTACACGTATTAGCAATAATCACTAGCTTAATAATAAATGATAAATCATAATCATTAATGATTATTTTTAATGGTTGGTATCAAAATTTTAAGTGCAAAAAGTTTAACATGTGTAAATCAAATTGCAGTAATATATATATATGTAATATACAAATCAATATATATATATCAAAATACAGTACAATTTATATAAATTATAGTCTTTTAGAAGTATTTTCGACTATACACTTTGTAGTCTTTATCAACTATATAACGTTGAATAATCAAAACGAGACAACCCTTAACAATACCCATAGTTCAATTCAGATTTCCCATAATTCTGTTATCTTAACATTTGACGACTGGTGATTCATTAACATTTGACGATTTCTTGAAATCAACATAGCCTCTTTTATTTTACGTTTATTATGACAACGTTCAATTTGAATAATTTTCATATTTTTATAATCAAATTTAAATAAACCTTCATCATCTGTTATATTTGATCATAATAAATCTTGTCAATATGGATTTAAATTTGATTATAAAAATTTGAAAATTATTCAAATTGAACGTTGTCATAAAAAACGTAAAATAAAAGAGGCTATGTTGATTTCAAGAAATCGTCAAATGTTAATGAATCGCCAGTCATCAAATGTTAAGATAACAGAATTATGGGAAATCTGAATTGAACTATGGGTATTGTTAAGGGTTGTCTCTTTTTGATTATTCAACGTTATATAGTTGATAAAGACTACAAAGTATAGTCGAAAGTACTTCTAAAAGAATATAATTTATATAAATTGTACTGTATTTTGATATATATATATATTGATTTGTATATTACATATATTATGAAACGAATACAGATATCAAACTTTATTATATATATATATATGGAGAAGTTTAAAATATTATTTGCAGAATGTCAAGAAAGATGCTATTCTTTTACATTCTCACACCTATATAACGTAGCTTTCTGGATTTAAATCCATTTAAAAACTTGTGTTTCAAGTAAAATGATATTGTACTTCAATAAAAAAAAACAAATAAAAAAACCATTGTAGGTAATGGAGAAACCTTATTTAGTCTCAGAGAGATTGTCAATTAGTAGTACCTGATAGTTTCTTAGCAACACCAAAAGCAAATGTTATCCCTGTTTACAGGGGAAATTTTCCCTTACTTCTCTTCTTTTATTAGAATAGTGATCCATGGAAAATATTTAATTCAACATAAGTAAATAGATAGAAAACAAATACAATTATTTATCAACTCAGCTTCATTTACTATTTTACCCAGAAAATAGTCATTCGACTGTATTTTCTGATATAAAGTAGTTTTCTGGTTGAAATATTAAAAGCAGCCATATAAACTAGTAACTGTTTTTGTTATATATATATATATATATTGTAACCAGATCACCATACAACCCCTTTATTACCTCGATTGTAACAATTTCCTGATGAGCATGTTGCAGGAAGGGACTATCGATTGACATTCCCCAATGCAGATGTTAACCCCCCCTACAACAATATTTCCTGCTCATCAGAGGATGTAGCACCATAGAGGCTGGAAGCTTCTAGACATTTTTATGTTTGGTTTTCCAAATGGTGCCATTAGAGTTCCATCTCACTACAACCTGACTTACTTAGGTCTAGTTATGCCAGACATAGCTCAGGAGGCATGAGATTCTCGTGAACAAGTGCACTGCATTATGAGTGATGCAATAAAAAATATAGAATTGAACAACTGGATAACTAAAATTAATTTTATGTAACAATAATTTTATTTAATAACAGGTTTAAGTAAATGTCCATCAAACAAAGTATTTAATTGACAGTCCCTTGTATCTTTTCGGCCTACTTCCAATAATATTTTAGATGACTTAGAAAACATAATCTGTTGAGAGTATAATAAAGTCCTTCTCTCAACAGTTCTTTAAAAAACAGTTTACATCTTTAATCATCTAGTTACTTCACAGAGAGGAGTGCGATATATTGAGACAACAGAGATAATAATGAAGACAACTGGTGGCATTTAATTCAGAGTTCCACTTAATTCCACAAATATTTATTTACAGTCGATTGTGTATCTTAGTATACATCCAGTAATACAGCAATCTGAATTAAAGAATGCAAGTTCTTTAACAATTTACATTTTACATCTAATTCCGAGTTCCTCTTAATTCACAAATAGTTTATTTACAGTCCATTGTGCATCTTGGTATGTATCCAATAATAGGCAATATAAATTAAAGAATGCACGTTCTTTAACCATTTACATTTTACACCTAATTCCGAGTTCCACTTAATTTACAAATAGTTTATTTACAGTCCATTGTGCATCTTGGTATGTACCCAAAAATAGGGCAATATGAATTAAAAAATGCAAGTTCTTTAATCATTTACATTTTTACATCTAATTCAGAGTTCCAGTTAACTTTAAGTTAGTTAAAGCATAATACATATATTTTTATTCATGGCTATCCAAATCCAGGTTTGAATCCATGCTATATGCACATTTATCATAGGTTCATTGGTTTAGTATTCTTATTTCTCAACTCATATGTATATAACATGTTTTAATTCTGTGTTTATATTACTTTTCTCAGAGTTTTCATATAATAAATAAAATCTTTAATAAAAAAATGATTTTCTCAATCTTTCAACTTATTTAAGGACATGGTTCATCATATGAATATAACAACTAACTTTTATTGACGTACTAGATCATATTTAAATGTTTGAATTGGTTCACAATATAATATAAATCTACTAAATACATTCATTTTGTATGTATACTTTCATTTTGATATTTTCTAATTTTATCTAAATTATAAATACGTTATTATAATTTAATTAATTATAGTTATGCTTAATACTTTTATATAATCAATAGGCAGGTGAGCATTTGTAATTTTATTTGGTTACTCTAATATCTAGCATAAATATTGTTATTTGGTCTGGCACAGATGTATGTTTCCAGATATAAGTTGATCAGCATTTTCATTGATAAATTATCAATAATAAACGTATTTTCATATAGCTACATTTGTTCATAATTTTATTTAAGAAAGACGTTTTGTCTTGTCTTTTATAAACACACATAGTATGGAATATTTTGTAAAATCATTACCTTCATTTTTATCCAGTTGTTTCCTTCATATCACTTAAAATTATTATTAATACATAACTACATCAATATAATTATTATGAAAGTGTGTATAATTAAACATGAATGAACCTCAAAGTACAAAAACAGCATGTTTAATGTCTATGACCTAAAACTTATACCCAAGTAAGATAAAACTTATTTATTTTCTAGTTTTTGTCAGACTTGGAATTTTTTTTTTACAAAGCCAATCTACAAGTTTTTCAGAAAAGTATTTTTTACTAATCAGAAATGATAATCTGTTAGAAATAATTTTGCTCTATAATAGTCAATTCAAAAATTGTTATGCTTTACTTTTAGCATTAGAAATGCATAATATATAATTTTGTTTACTGTATTGGGTATAAAAATATAAGAATCAGATTTATAATTTAATCTCAAAATCACAGATTCTGTTAGAAAGTCTTGATATTTAAATTGTATCCGTGCTCTATATTCATTAATATGTTTGGCTAATTTAATAATGTGATAAAACAATTTAGAAGTTGCATGTTGATTGCACTTCTTCAAGAATGTGTTTAATCTGATTAAGAGAAATAATTAAATAGTTGGTCACTTGATAGCCAATATGATGTTTAAGCACAGAAGTGACAATTTGAACATTGATTAAGTATTTCTTTAATTTTCAACATAATTGCACCACATTTCACAATCACTTTAGTAGTAAACAATACTTGTTTAAAATTAATTATTTAATATGTTGATTTTTTAAATCATTTAAGTCATTCCATAATTAAATGGATAAAAAGTAAAATGACAAAAAGTGGAAAACTATTTTTCTCTTCACTTATAAAATAGTTGCTTTTATAATTTTCATTATAGTAATTAAAATTCAATTGTTTTGAAAAGTCAATGATGTCCTAAAAAAGAGGATTTATAAATATTAACTAAGTATTGGATATTCTGATAAGTTGATCAAGGATATTTTGTTTATGGGAATAATTTTACTAAGAATATTATTCTCCATACTTTATTTAATAATACAAAAGAATATAGTGGTAAAAATACTCCTACTGACTGTTTTTTTATATATAATGTCTTGTTTTTATAAGAAATTAAATGTAGGTCAAGGTAGTTTATGCTCAAAGGAAAAAGTGAAAATGTATTAAAGAATAAAGATTAATATCTAATTTATGCATTATGTATTCATGAAAAAAGTACAGTATATAAGATTATGTTCAGCATACTAAGATTATTTTCTTTGAGAAAATGAAAAGAGGAAAAAAATAAGGAATTACTTTCAATAAAGATTTATGTTTTTGAAGGTATTAATTTCTTGAACATTATATATATATATATAATAAATTTAAGAGTAATATGTTTTATTATTATTACAATTTTGTTTTAATTAACGGACATTTTATTTATATTATATATGTGTGTAATCAGAGGAATTTGAACTTAAAATTATTCATATTCCACTTCATTCATGCAACCAGTACAAATGACCACATACATATGAAAAAGATAAATGATTTCCATTATATGTATTTTATGCAGAACCATCTCTCATCAATTGGGCAGATCATAATCTCCTACACATACATACACGTAGATAGATAGATAGATAGATAGATAGATAGATAGATAGATAGATAGATAGATAGATAGATAGATAGATAGATAGATAGATAGATAGATAGATAGATAGATAGATAGATAGATAGATAGATAGATAGATGGATGGATGGATGGAAGGATGAACGGACGGATGGACGGACTGACAGACAGACAGACAGACAGATAGATAGATAGATAGATAGATAGATAGATAGATAGATAGATAGATAGATAGATAGATAGATAGATAGATAGATAGATAGATAGATAGATAGATAGATAGATAGATAGATAGATAGATAGATAGATAGATAGATAGATAGATAGATAGATTCTTTCACAAATCACTTTGATATTATAAATTAATAAATGAATTGACAAACTTTTTAATTTTATATATATATATATATATATAGTTATAGATATATATATATATATATATATATATATATATATATATATATAATGCATCTTAACTATATTAACATAAAAATACAACAGATATTTCCACATATTAATTTTTTTAAACAATTACATCTATTAAAAATTATTAATTTATACACCCATAAATATATATTTTTGTAAATGCTATTCATATCATTGTAGTAGCACTATTGTCAAATTTCTTTGCAACTGCAAATGAATCAATTTGTATTTGCTTCCCCAGTTTATATAAGAGTAACAAATCTGACAAATAATATTAATCAAAGTGAAAATCTTATCATAGTTGTCAATAAGAATAATAATTCTACTTTTCAATGTAGAGTTAATTTCTATTTCTTTTAATACTTTTACAATAAATTATCAAATTTTTATTTTTAAAACACTAATAACAGAGATTTAATAATTTTGTAATCATTGAATCAATAAATTTTACAAGTATTAGTACATCAAAGCATTGCTCTTTATTATCAAATTTCTTTTATTATCAAAAGAATACACAAAACCTGTTTTCACATTTTTGTCATTGGAAGCCTGTATTTTTGCATAGATATTCAGGTTTCTACTAACAAAAAATCCAAAATAAGTTTTCAGTTATTTTTCTTATTTTTTTTCTCTTATTACTATCAAAACAACTTATATATATATATATATAGAAACGTTTTGCATAAACACTTGAGAGTCAGTGTTTAGATCTAGTTTCTATACTCTATCTCCCACTGAGGATAGCAAACCAGCTTGAAATCAGCTGATCTGGGAGTGAGCAAATGAAAGAGGTAGTTAATTTCTGACTCTTTTTTCGTTTATGTAAAACAAATCTTACACTTGTTCGGCGGTTTTGGTATAGCGCCATCTTTTGGACATATATATATATATATAACTACTAAGACAAATTTCGATACAAAAATGGAGATATCAACCATTAGAACTTGATGTTTTTTGGCTTATAAAAATAAGATTATTTATTGTTATAGATGTCATAAACAAATAAGCATTTTATCAGTTTATAAGATAACATTTTAAATACAATTAAAACTAAGATTGTGATGCAAAATTTATGTAATACTGTTAAAATATTATAATTCCATAATTTTAAACTGTACAAGACATAAGTAAATATAATTATTATTATTATTATTATTATTATTATTATTATTATTATTATTATTATTATTATTATTATTATTATTATTATTATTATTATTATTATTATTATTATTATTATTATTATTATTATTATTATTATTATTATTATTATTATTATTATTATTATTATTATTATTATTATTATTATTATTATTATTATTATTATTATTATTATTATTATTATTATTATTATTATTATTATTATTATTATTATTATGTTTCAAAGAAAAGAACTTTATTGATAACCATAGAGTTACATTTGCTATAAGACACTTCGTATACATATATTTACATTGCTAGTGAGTAAACCAAGTTTAAGTTGGTATCTGTGATGTACAAAAAAGGAACTTAACTTAGGAGGGAAAGATATTTAAACATTGTTAGGGGGGTGAAAATACATATGTATACGTTACATTTATGAGTGCTGCTTGCTGTAATCATAGTTCTCCAAAGTCTTGGGTTATCATTGTTCAATTTGCAAAACTTCAACTTTGATGTATATTGCCATGCTGGGTTTAGTTTGCTTTCCAGTATTTGAGGTCTGATTTTGTTGTTACTGTCCTTTATATTAATATTATGCAATCAAAGACAACATTCTGTTTTTTTATTTGTAGATAATTGCCACATTTTTTTTATATATATATATTGGTTGAGGGCATAGATTTTGGTTATTGGGAGCCATCTTAGAGGTTTGATTGTTGTGTTATCAGTGACCAGGTTGCTGCATAGATGTCTGGATGTGCAATTTTATTGTCTCTGGCTCGTAGTTTTGCCAGTTTGATATTGAAAGTTGATGGATGTCGCCTTGTGTTGTTACCTAGAGTGAATGTGCATCTAGTGCACCAGTATGCATAAAGCATAAAAGTGGCTGCACGGACTGATGGAATAGAGCCTTTGCAATATGAATTAATGATTGTTTGAAGGGTTGTGTTAGATTGTCTATATGCTCCTATCATAATAACTCGAATTCTGTCTAGTGCCGGACAAAGATAGAATAGATGTTCCTGTGTTTCTTCAGCCCTGTGACACAGGGGACAAAAAGGATCAATGTTAGTGTATAGTCTCCGATATCTCAGAAAATATGTTGTGGGCAGTGCTTGTAGGTTTAGTCTCAGCAAAAAATCAAAATACTTTGGCTCCAGTGACCATTTTTTAAACTTACGGAGTAATTGTAGATTATTGATTTTCAGCATTGTCAGATTGGTGTCATGGGTTGGATTTGGATGGATTAATGAATAAATTTGCCAGTATGAATGCTTGTATATTGTCTGAAGAGATATCTGTGGAGCTGTGGTTTTTATATGATTGATCATTGATGCTAGTTGGTCATAAGCAGGGGGTGGTCTATCTGTTGGTGTTATTTGAAGTAGGCATTCAAGCATTGGAAAGTGTTTGACTGTGGATGTTATTAAGTTTGTGGCCTTCTGTAGATGGAAAATATAAATACTATGAAGTCCTAGTCCATTGTGAATAGGTGGTCTGGTAAGTTGTTTTGCAGATATTGACACAGTCTTCCTCTGCCACAAGAGCTTATTACAGAGAGAAGAGATTTTGTTAATAAAACCTTTAGAAAATGTGATAATGGGTGAGTAATAGGTGATTTTTGTTATGGCTAGCTGGTTAAATAGCTGGATCTTGGAGTATATTGAAAGATATGCCTTTGAGAGAGAAGTAGTAATTCGCTCTGTTTCTTCTTTGAGTTTGTTCTGGATCTTGACCCTCATTGCACTTGCACTCATATAAAAGGGAAATCCCAAGAAAGCAGATGGCTTTCCCCCATACATGCCCATGTACTGCTTTGCATTATAAAGAGACCAAACTGCCGTCTTATTTAGATTGACCCTGAGTTTGTGTGTAGCTGCAAATTCTTGTAGTATTGTATGCAAGGCTGGTAGGTGTTTTTTAGATGGGAGGAAGACAGTTATATCATCCATATAAGCGATACATGTTACCTGCTGAGATGTGTTTGGTATTTGGATGCCAATGAATGTTTGCTGGATTTTTATTAATAGAGGGTTGATGTAAAAGGTGAAAAGTAAAGCACTCAGGGGGGATCCTTGTGAGATTGATTGTGTTGGAGTAAAAGATTCAGAATTTTTGCCACTGAGTGTAATATGTATATCCCGATTTAACAACAAGTTGGTTATAACATATAAAATAGTGCGAGGTATTGCAGTGGCAGCCAACATTTTAATTAATATCTCGATTGCCACAGAATCAAAAGCTGATTCAATGTCTATTTGAAATGCAACTGGGCTGTATTTTTTCCGGCCTCGCACCGATCCCAATACAGCTTTGAAAAGAAGTGCTGCCTGTCCTGTAGATGATTGCTTTCTTGCAAACTGATATGGTGAAATCAATGGGAGCAGATATGATTCAATCCTGTCTTTAATGACTTTCTCAATGATCTTGATGGCTATTGGGCACATGGAGATAGGCCTAATATTATTAAGGGTGGTTATTGGAGCTGGTTTCTTATTAAATGGTACTATTGCAATTGGATAAAGATTTTCAATGTTGTATATTTTTTGTGAGAGATAGTTTGCAAGATTACATAATACTTGATTAGTTGTATGGCTAAGGTGTTCATACACAAATTTTGGTATGCCATGAGTGCCTGGATGACAGGCATTGGGCAGAGTGGCAAGCTTCAAAGCAAATTCATTAATGGTAAATGGTGTATTTGTTTCAGGTGATCCAAAATAATCGGGGGGTGGGTTGAAGAGTTGATGCGTCTGAAGATTCTGTTTGAAATGCTTATAAATAGGTTCAATCATGTTATGTGCTGCATGTATAGTTGTTCCAATTTGAAGTGCCATAGGTACTCTAATGGTGGAGGGAAAACCCATGGCCCATCTGATGTAGCCTCTAGTCCATGTATGTTGTTGACTGAGGCAGATTTTGCTTTTTTTTATCGCTAAATAGTCTTTAAGTGCTGCACATGTGCTGTTATATGCCTGGGTGAGCTTATATATATGCTGATATGTATTTTGAGTAGGTTTAGACATTGTTATCCTCTTGTGAAGTTCATCTGCCAGAGCTAATAGCCTGGAGGGTGGAGGTTTTTTTTTGGTGACATGGTCAATATTGAATGAAAGTATATTTATGTATGCCTGATATCTCTGCACAGCACTTAGTTGTAGTCCTGCAAGTTTATGGAGCATAATATATGTTTCAGAAAAAAGGGATTCTGGAGTGTATGCTGGTATTAGAATTCTCATTGTTTTCCCAAGTGGTAGTGTAGTTGGCTAAATTTCAGTTAGATCAAGTGTTGCAGTTTGAGCAGAGTGATCTGAGAATGGGGATGGATTGAGCTTGAGGCTGAAGTAATGATGCAGCATTGGTGAATAGAAGCAAAGGTCAATTAAAGATGTGTGTCGGTTATTATGGAATGTTACTGTGTTTGGTGGTAAAAAACCTTCAGCACTCATGAGTGGTATTGCAATTTGATGCAGCCATTTTGAGATGAAATCTGTGTACTTCATGTTAAAATCTCCCATGATGATAGTTGGGTAAGGAGTTGATGCTAGCAGTGAGTTGATGGTGAGTATTATGTTTGATATGATGATGTTTCCAGGTGGGATGTAGGTGAAAACTATGTTGAGAGTGTTTGCATGGTGATGAAATGTAGCTATCAACAAGTTTGCATCGATATATATGATTATTATTATTATTATTATTATTATTATTATTATTATTATTATTATTATTATTATTATTATTATTATTATTATTATTATTATTATTATTATCAATCATTTTAATTTGAGTGATAATTTATACTAATGTCATTGCTATAAAATTTAATCAGTACATTATTTGTTATTTTATTTTTATTATTTTTATGTTGTTATTATTATTTTTCTTTAATTTTATTTTATACTAAGATGTGATATGTTGGACTATTTCCATCATTTATGAGTGAATGTTGAATGTATAGAAAATTTTAAACTTTATTTTAACTTCTCGAATACAAACAACTTGTTAGTAATAACACACAAATGGACAATACAGGTTAGTAATTACACGTTTCGAGTAGTAGTATTCTCCACTCTTTTTTATGGTATATATAACCTGCTATTTTACACACAAAACTCTACCATTTCTTACTTTGGTGGTAACAATCAGGTGGTCACCAGGTTTTTCAGGCATCTCAAGCTGGAGCCAAGGTTCCTGAACTTTCTAGCGAAAATCAACCTGAATTCACTCCAGACAAACTGGTTCCTGCACTACAGGAGATTCCTCAAGAATATAGATCCTACATGTCACAACTTCCATAGAACCTGTGAAACCTTTGATCACATGATAAATGATTGCCCAGCATATGAGAAAATCAGAACTTTCATTACTCACAACTGACACATCTCCCTGAACAAAATCTTAAATATCAAGAGCTGCTTCCTGTCCAGAGATTACGTCACCACAAGACTCTTGACCTTTATCACTTATGCCATCTGGATGGCCAGATATCACAACAAGTTTACCATTCCTCATCCCAAGCCTGAAGTCACATTCATTTCCAAGCTAAAGGAATTTCACCTTAAGGACAGAATCACCTCATCCAGATTCTTATTTGACAACACGTGGAGCCTGATTAAGCTGGATTAAACAACACCGGTGCCCACATCAGAACATCTGGTAGCCTGAGTAACATGGATAACTACTATTTTTGATTTACTATTGTATTATTATTACATATGGTTTTTCAATAAAGTTATTTATATATAGGCGACTGTAAGTTTTTTTGTTTTTTTTTACATTTGTTAAGTTGTTGTTTTGCCATTAAATACATGAATTATTATTGCAATTGTTCTTTTTTTTCTTCTTCTTCGTATCATCATCATCACCATTATTATTATTATTATTATTATTATTATTATTATTATTATTATTATTATTATTATTATTATTATTATTATTATTATTATTATTATTATTATTATTATTATTATTATTATTATTATTATTATTATTATTATTATTATTGTTGTTGTTGTTGTTGTTATTATTATTATTATTATTATTATTATTATTATTATTATTATTATTATTATTATTATGCAATTATGTATTTTCTTTGAGTTATGTCAAATTTTTATTTTTTCTGAATGTTGTTATTTTTTATTTATTAATTAACTTTATTCAATAAATGTTTAAAAATATAATAATTTTTGAAATTATTTTCGTTTGTATCGATATATTTATTATACTTCTGCTATCACTATAGGCTGTGTGACTAGCATTTGTAAAAATATCAAAACTTTAATAAGCCACTCATAACTAATCAGAAATAATAAATTGACTTGTGTAAAACAAAACTCACTTTTTCTTAATAGGTGAAGTTTTTTTGAAAGCCTTCAATTATCTAGAAAAAATGTTTAGCTCAAATTAGGGGCATTAAATCAGATTACTAAAATTTTTTTAGATGGTTTTCATTTTATCAACCACTAGCCATGCATTTACTGATCAGTCAATAGGTACTTTGCTATTTTTGTAAAACAAAAAAGAAAAATCGGTTGGCAGTTAATTGCATGATGAACAATAAAGTCTTTATATTGTGTTTTTGTGGATAAATGACAAAAAAGGTTTTTACTTTGAATAATAACATGGTATTACATCTATTTGATGTATATGCACAAACACACATATGCATGTATATAATTTGGTTTTCTTTTTGAAATGTGGTATAAAGATGTGGAAATGAGAGTTTCACGTGTTGTTGTAGAAATATACTTTATATACACTTTTCTGTAAACATCTCGGCATTTATTTTTTACTTTATTAAATTTCAAAATTCAACAAGATTTATTTTTATTTTGAAAATTTTGTTATTACTTGCCTAGAAATTACTATATTTACATTGGAGAAACTGCAGTATTTCCAAATGTGTTACTTGAAAAAGATATACTTGAATGAATAATATTTAAATTTTCATAGATTTAACCTAATAAAAAGTGTCGCTTTTTTTTTTCAATTTTATTATTATTAAAAAGAAAATTGTGGAAAAATTAAATTTTACGCTAGAAAAAGTAAATCAGTAAAAACAAATTAAAATACTTATTCACAAAGAAAAAGCTTTTTTTTTTACTTAAATACAAATAAACAGTATATATATCAAATTATAGAGTATTTAATAATATATAATAATTGAAGCATAAACTTTCTTTGTAAGTCTATAAATATATATGCATTAATGCACTCTCCACTAATATCAAAGTAATCTATCTTGTAATGAAAAATGAATCCGCTTTTTAAATTAATTTCCAAATCTTATATGTAGAGTAGATTTGACTTTTAATCATTGTCAATCCACTAGAAGATAAAAATCTTTCCACGTTTAATCCAGTTTTTTGAATTGCTTGCCTCATTTTTCCACATCACACAAACACACATCCTTATTTCACATATCCATCTCTCATATAGTCTCCTTCTATATCTTTTACGAATACTGTGTAGAAATAATTTAATATGAAAAACAAAAATGACTACTATATGTTTGAAAATAAAGATTTTTAATGCATATGTTTTACCAGTTCTTCCTTATGGATCTGACATTTGGACACTTAATAAAAAAGCAGTACGGACACATCAGTCATGCAACGAAATATGAATAATGTATATTAAAAATAACAAATTGGAGTCAAAAATAAAATATGTTAGTAAGAAAATTAACCGATATTAGTGACATCATTGAAAGAATTAAAAGATTAAAGCGGATCTGGGTTGAGCTTATTGTTTAAAGGGATGGTAATAAATGGACAGTTGAAGTATTAAACTGGATAATAGATTAGATAGTTATTTTATTAAGATAAATGTCTTGTTAATAAATCTATCCATATAGCTTCATTCAAATTGACCTATAACTAAAACTCATAAGGCAGAATTAATGTCTACCGATTTTCCACAAACTTACAAAGAAATGTCCATCTGTCAAATGACTATATATAATGTTTTGCAGCATTAAATAATTTAATGTTCATCCTAATATGTATCATTTTTTAATTTATTATAAGATCTTAGCTTCAGTAAAAAGTAGATTCATTTTTATCTACAAGAAGAAATACTTTTATAAGAGAGGATGTTCCATTAACATGTAGTTATCAGTTAAAGAGGAAAATTAATGATTTTAATTTTTTATACATACTGCATAAAGAAATTGACATACATGCCTCTCTATGGGCCGTTTCATTTAGAAAGTAAATGTTCAATCATACACAATATATGTTGAATAAATAAGCAACACAATTATTCACTTTTTAACAGATTTCAAGTCTAATTACACAGAATATGATCCAAGGCCACATAACAATTTAATTAAATTCCATCAAAGCTGAAATAATATTTTAAAATGAATTATTGAATGTTGTGGTAAACTTAATCTAACTTCTTGATTGAAAAAATTCTTTATTTGAAGATCTTGGAGTCATTGTTGATGATACTTTAATTTTTCTTTGGTTATCTGTACCTAACAGTAGTATAATTTTGCTGATTTTTGCACTTATTTTGAAAGCAAAAACTGAATTGAATTATTAATAATAAAAAAATTAAATTAAGCAGAAATCTTCAAAAATCTCTGAGAAAATAATTTTTAAAAAATCTGAACTTTCCCTATAACAGTAGTGATTGATAGTTAGCAGGTTGTGAGGGTAACTGTACATTCAATACTTTTATTGTTAGTGGTTAACAAAATAAAAAGTATATTTTTCCATACTTTATTTACATTTTTGATTATTTTTGCAAAATATTTGTATAATAATTATTGAAAAACAAAATTATACATGATTATATTTTATTTAAATAGGTTTCATTTTAAAAAATATAAGATAACAAATTTAATTCAACAGTAAACAGAAAATAAGATTGATATCACTATTTTTTAATATGATGGACCACAATGTTTGTCATATTTTAAAAATTACAAGTGCAAATTTAAATTTTATATCAGAATTTGATAGAATTCACATTTTATAAATAAAGCTTAATCAACAAAGGTTTTGTTAAGTTTTTATGAACTAATTTTCTTGGCTTTTCTTCCTACTGCTAATCAGATAATTTTTATTGTTTTCATTTGCATACTTAACTTCATAATCATTTTACCTATATTTTCAAAGTTCAAATATGATTTTTTAGGATTCTTTTTTATTTATAATGTTATATTTTTGGCTAACAATTCCAATTTTTTCTTAACAAACTAATACAGAATAAAAGTTTCATATGAAAATTAAATGTAGAATGACTACAGAGAATACAATGAAAATATTATCACCTGAGTGTGAGATTATGGTAATACTGATCCACTTTCAGAGCTTTGACTTAAGTTTTCTATTCATTATACAGCAAAACTAAATTAATATTGATTTACAGATTTAAAAACAAAATCTCTAAAGGTTAGTGTCATATAATAAAACATAACATATAAAAACTGACAATACTTCTTATTGGTAGCTTTTCAATTCTTAGGGCTAAGAAAGTTAACAAAAGATTTTGCAGTGTCAATTTTTTGTATAAATTATCAAAATGAAAATGTATATTTGCCAATAATTTGTTATATATTTATGATTAGTTTTGCAAAATATTTATGAATTATTTATTTTTTAACAAAATTATTTATGAATAGAGTTGCATTCTATTTGAAAGTGTTTTCTTTTAGATAAAAAATCAAAAGAAATAGCACAAATGTAATGCAAGCATGAGGTATATGGCTAAAAAATGATTTCATGCATAATGACCGTAGTTTTTATTTTTGATATTTTTAAATGAATTTAAATAGAATTTTATATTTTAAAAAGGTTTTGTTGTTTTATATCATTATAAAAAATTGTTTAGGTTTTAGAAATGGAATTAAAACAGTTTTTATTTTATTTCTTAAACATTTTAATCAGCAATTGTGGCAATAAATGCAAAGCATGAAGTTGTTGTTCTGAGTACATATTACAGTTTATTAATAATTGTCTATGTATGCAAAGTTGAAATATTAATTTAAAAAATATTTTTTATTTGTAAAGTTACATTTTCTAAAAAATAATTTAAAATTTATGAAAATATAATAAGGTACAAAGATTAATTTCTTAAAATAAAAAGTTAGCAATGTAGTTCAAACATCTAATAGAGACTGTCAAAATTGCAAAACTGAAAAAGGATTAAAAATAAGTATTTAAACTTCTTTTTTCTTAAAGTTACAAAATTGCTTATTTTGAGATGTTTTGAGATGCTATGGTGCTACTCCTATTGCTTCTACTTTTTTACCTATTTTGTGGTTATTTATAATATTATGCTAGTTTGATGACATGTATGTTTTTTTTAGAAATCATTAATTAAAATTATTTGTTTAAAAATGTGAGTATGTCAATATCATTCATATTTTCTACAAAATTTAAATATGAAAGCAAACCAATAATGTCAAGCATCATTGATTGATAGATTATGGCCTCAAGTTAATTTTGAGTATATTTTTTGTTTTAGTATTTTGGGAAAAAATTGTAATTTTCAGTAATTTGTTTACATATTTAAGCAATATATTTGTAAAATATTTATTTTAAATCCAAAAAATATTTGATTACAGTTACATTTTTTTTTTTGAAAATGTTTGCTTTAAAGAAAACAAATTGTAAAAACATATTTATAGTAAAAATGGAAGTTAATCTTTCTGGCTCACAAGAATTGCTTTTATAAATGTTAATGAGAACATTTTTTGTGAAATATTAATAAAAGTATAATTTTTACTTTTGATATATATATATATATGTGTGTGTGTGTGTGTGTGCGTGCGTGCATGTGTGTGTGTTAATGACTCAACTACACTTCATTTTCATTTTAATTCACAATGTTTATGATTTGGTTTAGTCATGTAAATATCATAGCAATATCTCATGTCACTCTTTAAGATGAGAATTTGTTTTATAAAAATGATTGTTTCAATTTTAACTTTTTTTATCATAATTGTTATTTCCAATAAATATTAAAATGTTCATATAAATAAACTACTGTTAATGAACACATTCAGAGAAATGGTAGATATTTATACATTCAGCTTTGTTACTATTTAGCATGCTATTGATGTATCATATATATCATATTCATAGCTTATCTTTAACTATATTTAAAGCATCTATCTGGTTTCATAATATTATATTTTATAACTTAATAAATCTTTAGAAATAAACATTATTGTATTTATCTAAAGAGGGGGTTTATCTAAGTGTAAGAAATTTGATTTTTGTGGGTTAAATTATAAAAGTATGACAATAAATTGTTGTATTTTTAAAGAGAATTTAAAAGTATTTGAATTTACACATGATATATTTAAAGTATGCTAGGCAGGAACAACACTGAATATTTCATAATCTATCTGTCCTGTGTATGCGTTCATTAACAGTCATTTATTACTTTAACTCAGAGCAGAAGGAAATAATTTATAGTTGAATTATAAAAATAAACTAAAAAAAATATATACTCACAAAATTTCAAAATTAAAGAATGAAATAACTATTGTTTAATTTGATTCAGTTGTTTTTATAATCAGTTATTACAATAATATTAATTTGCTTTTTATTATTATTGCCATCAGTTATAAATAAATGTTAATATTTATTTTATAATATTTTAGTAATTATTATTAAAATATTATAATATGTATTTTAACAAGGTAACAAAAATGTGAATATTTAAAAAAGTTCAAAAGAAATTATAGCTACTTGGACTAGATCAAGGACGCATAAAGTTTTAACTATACAAGCTAAAATCAGACTAATTTGATTTTTGCAAAATAGATATACTTAGAAAGATAGTGAGAAGAATATTTGTTCAATTTTAAAAATAATATAAAATTATGATATTTGATAATT
Organism: Epiperipatus broadwayi; assembly: GCA_028023455.1. Classification (NCBI taxonomy): domain Eukaryota; kingdom Metazoa; phylum Onychophora; class Udeonychophora; order Euonychophora; family Peripatidae; genus Epiperipatus; species Epiperipatus broadwayi. The sequence goes on from JAQFVV010006368.1 coordinate 1,139,675, forward strand.
ATATTAGTATCAACTAATGTTTCTAACCATTTCAGGTTAAAACGGAATTCAAATAAGAAATGCCTTATTCTACGAATTTTATTAATATTCAAATATATGATTGAGTAATGAAAAAACATCATTATTTAAGTTACAAATTGAGTTTGGTACGTTCTTTTTTTTATTTAGTAAAGTCTAATATTAAACTTTACAATATCTTTATTTGTAAGTTTATATTTGTAATAAACACTGTAAAATAGAATAAAGATTTTATGATAAAAATTAAATGTTGTCAATATGATCAAAGTTCTTATTGGTGTCTTTCAAAAAAAGGAAGTTTAAAGTGATCTGGTTAAATAATAAAACTTGATTTTAAATCCAAGAATAATATGAAAGCCACTATTAAAATATATAAGTGATATAAAATATTATTTTTTAGTAAATAAAATGAAATATGGTTCATATGAAATGTGGAAATATTTATTCCTAAAATATCTTCTCTAGTAAAGTCAAAAATTAAATAATCTAAAGCCTTTTTCAAGATTTCTGCTATATATTAAAAAAACCTAATAACATTGATCTTTTACATATTATAAGGCCAGATATAATAAGATCTTCACTTTAATTTGTACAATTAATATGTATATATTAAATGCTGCATTAATACATTAACATTATGAAAATTAATTGCCGTTATTTACTTTACATTAAAAAAAAAATAATTAGGAATTAAATTTTAATTTAAAAATATACTTGATAATTAAAATAATATAATTTTATATTGTTTTTTTAATTACTAATAGTTTTACTGCTTTAAAGTTCATAAAAAGTTTGAGCACCAGAACTAAGAGAGCGAGAATCGATCCTAGGACCATCATGTCCAATGTTAGATTTCTCTAGCAACTGTTCTAACTGCAACATTTTTAGGTTGTTTAGTTTTGTAAATGAAAAAAATTATTATTTAAATTAATATTTACTAAGGCAATAAACCTAAAGTATGTGTAGTTGAAAATGCAAAGGTAGGGACCTCTACAGGTCTTAACCACAAGCTTATGCATTGGAAGAAAAGAGGGGAACCCTTCTTTACTTCAATCTACTTTCTATTTAAATTAAATTATTTGCACTTTTTTTTAATTTTGACTTATAGCCATAAATAGTGAGACACAGATTAACTGAGAAGATTATAGTTTTAAAAAGAGATCTATTGCTAGCAGGACTTTATGTCAATAGATTTTTTTTTGCTGTAGAGAAGTGCATGCTGACTTTTATGATAACTATCAAGTTCACCATTTATGCTAGGAGCCCATAACACATTGCTGACATTCTAATGTTTAAACAATATATCTACCCAGTATATTTAAAACTTGCTAATTGCAGTCTAATAAATATCTACTCACCAGTAAAGCAAGTCTTTTCAAGTTATTTATATATAAAGTAGATATGCATATGTAGACACACAGTCTGAAGAAAAAAAAATATTACTTGACAAGTAGAGGTTAAAAATGGTTATTTAAATTTTTAGTGACATGTACAAAGAAAAAAAACCCACTGCAGTAAAATCATGATGTATACTGTATCAATCTTGATTATATCAAAATTATGTTATTAAAAATGTAAATAACCAAAAACATTAAAATCTGTATATTTAATAAATCTTGAGATAAGGCAGATGCCTTTTTTTATTCTAGATTATTGTGTGTAATTATATTTATTAAAAATATTTCTTCAGGTAATGGAAAAATACTTATATTTTATTTTTTGATTTTTTTACCCTTTTGAATATTGAATGGGTATAGTATTTTATGTAATAAAATATTTTCACAGAGTAAAGCTAAAGGTTTTATAAAATTTAAGAAAATTTGTAAAATATTTTTAGGTGATAAAATGAAAGTTATCTATTTAATTGTGGCATAAAAAAAGAATTGTAAAACTTTATTGTACCATTTGAGAAAACTAAAACTCTAAAGAGTTTAACTGAAAATTTGAAATAGGTAAGGGCAAGAATGAGTCATGGTATAGATTCTGAAATCGATATAAACCTGAAACCATCAAACAATTAGAATGGCTATAGTTTATCATAACAAATTTTATTACATTTCCATAGGGAATAAACTTATTAAAGGAAAATGACATTGTTAAGAATGTGATTAAAAGGATCAACATTTGGCACTTCATCTGGTTGTAAATATGACTACACTATTAGTTGTTTTGCAAATTTTGTTTATACTATAATCTTAATTCATATATTCATATTACAGACATACAAAAGCACCTGTACTAAATATATAATCATATTTAAAAACCTAATCCATTTGAAGAGCATTGAACAATATTATTCTATAACAATTAGAGTTTATCAACAAATATGAGTTAACATCACATGATCACCATTTCTTATGCTTGTTCATAACTGTTATTAAAACAGGTAAAACTCTCCATACAGTAGTGCCACTCAGTGCATGCCACAGTAGTCAATGGATTGCAGAAGGCACTACTGTATGGAGAATTTTGCCTGTTTAAATATGAGTTAATATTAATCATGTATGATATGCATGAATGAATGTTAAAATATTATGGATATTATGGAAATACTTTACTTAAACTTTTCTATAAGAAAATTATTTACATTGTAAAGTCATTTCTGAAGAAAAATAATTTTGATTAACATATTTTATAAAATAAGTATCTTTTTTTGAAAAAAAAAAAAAATTATAGAAATGTTCTTTATATTATTCATGATTATTAATACAAAAAAATAATGAAATTGAAAGAAAAAATGTTGAGCTTCTTTCAAAATTTTAGTTATATTCTTAGAGATATTTGAAAAAGCTATATACAGTATTTTTTTAAAAAAGATTTGCAAATCTAGAGAATTGCTTAATCAAATTTATTATAAGTTAATGTTTAGACAATTAAAACTTTTGATTGGCAGCTATAGTGCATTAATATTTCAGTTGGCATTCCTTTACAATGTATGTACACAATGGTGTTGCATTTATCTATAGTTATTGTTTGCTGGTTTTACATTTATTTGAAAATAAAGCCTAGAATTAAAATATTATACATTTTTTAATTTTAAAAAAATTTAAAATATCAGTATTTTGCATAAAAATCTAATATAAAAAAGAAATGATGGTACTGGTTGATAAGTTTTTTTTTTTGTTTTTGTTCCCCAGACTGCTTGTGAGATGTATTAGAGTACTTTTGCCCTTGTTTAGAAAACAAAAACATATATTTTCATAGTTTATTTATATATTTAAGAACACTGTTCTTAGCTTGGATTGAGAATTTCCTCATAGTCATCAAAAACAATGTTGGTTTAATAAGGCAGTATAACACATGTATAGCAACTGATTACCATCTCATTAGAATCACAGTTTGAAACTACACTTGTAAATATCTTCATCAATTACATTAATTAAAATATCTCTTAATATTAACACACAATAAATGTTCAAATTTCATGAGTGTTAATATACATAATAAAGAAAATGGATGTGAAATAAATAATATAAATTATTCACCCTCTCAATCCAAGATACTTATGATTGGCCTATATTATTGCATTTAGGTACAATGATAAGATAGCTGGTCATAACTTTTCAAAGCCTTTATCATGTGCCTTGGCTTGAAACTTTCCTCATAGTTAACAAAAACAATGTTGGTTTTAAATGACAGTACAATGCATATGTGGCTATTGATTACTGTTTGAATTATGACTGTTTTGCCAAAGATTGGTTCCATATTTATTTGTTAACAAGAATAATGTAAATAGATTTCATCTTTTGTTTTAGAGGAAGACAAATCAAGAGAAATCAATAATAAAATGTATAATGGACAGTAACAAATAGATATTTAATTATTCAATCAAAGATTCCTGAATATTTAATTACAGGGAGAGAAAAATGATAGTACTTTGAAAAAAATATTGTAACAGTTTGAAATCTGTTTAAAAAACAAATACTTGCATACTTTCAACATAATGTAATAAATGTGGAAATAAACATCACATGATCAACATCTCTTATACTAGCACATAATTGTTATTAAACAAGGCAAAACTCTCCATACAGTAGTGCAACACTGTGCCCCATTGATTACTCTGGTTGGTGCAGGATGGCACTACTGTATGTAGAGTTTTACCTTGTTTAAATGTTGAACTACAGTAACAAATCACTATTTTCATAAGTTATTCAATAATTTACCTACTAAATTAAAAGGCTTGCAACATTATTAGAAAATGAAAAATCAAATTAAAAATTATATTAAAAAGGTGGAAAAGAGGAAAAAATAATTTATTATACAGAAAAATATATATGATTATATAATATTATATTCAATATTTTATTATATATAATTAAATTGTAATTTATTATTATTATTATTACTATATTTTGTAGTATGATGAAAATTAAAAGCAAAAGTAAATACATAAACTGATATAAAAAAATTTATTTACATAAAACTACAATTAGGGCTTAATAGAGGAAGATAAAATTTACATTTGTGCAGATATATTTTGACCTGTATTTATATAAATGAATAAAGAAAATGAGTAGATTGATAGAGAGAAAATTTATTTAAAATTTTGATGGTTATATATAATTAATGCAAGTCTACTTAATATTTGTTAGTTTAGTACAACATCTTTATTTTTATAAAAATATATTCTAGTGTTTCATTATTATAAATCATTTATAAAATTAACTAGTTGTACCCAATCCAGTTATTTTATTAGTCACGCTTCATATTTATTATATAGGTTATGTACTTTCTATTTATAACTCTTAGTCCTTTACTTAGTAACCATTATTATCTCAACCTTTTTTATTCGTGTTAATATATATATATATATATATATATAACAAAAGACAAACTATAATTAATTCTAAAATTATCATTATAGTTATGTTAGTATTATTTAAACTACAAGAGTCAAACTTCCTGCATCCACGTCCTTAGCATTATCCACTTTAGATAAGTAAATTAATGATTATTACTAATCATTTATTAGATTAAAGATTGCTACATCATTCTTTGCCCATGTGGAAATTTTAAATTCAGTTAACAATTAATATTTTTGTTATTATTGTTACACATATCATCATCAACTATTATCGATCCACTGCAGGGTGAAGGTCAATCCAAGTGCAATCCATCTTTCCCTATCTTTAGCTTCTCTTCTCCACATCCCTGCACACTTTCTTATTTGATCCACCCATTTCACATGTGATCTCTTTCTGGGTCTTTTACAATATTTTGTAATCTAGTTTAAAATTTCAATTGTCCATATGTTATCATCTCTTCTGACAATGTGTCCAGCCCAACTCCACTTCAGTCTTTTAATTTTTGCAATGAGGTCAGTAACACCTGTTTGTTCTCTTACCCATACATTGCATTTTCGATCCCTTCTTGTTATTCCCAACATGCATCTCTCCATACTTCTTTGAGTGGTCTAAAGTCTCTGTATTGCTCTTCTATTAAGTGTCCAAGTCTCAGATCCATAAGTAAGAACTGACAAAACACATTTATTAAAGACCTTCCCTTTCAAACACATTAGGCGTATTTCCTTTAAAAAACAAGTTATTTCTACCAAAAGCACTCCAACCAAGTTTAATTCTATGATTAATTTCATCCATTATATTTCCATCTGTCTTAATAATCTGACCAAGGTATTTGTAACTGTTAACTTCTTCTAACTCATCATAATCAATCGTTATTTTTATATTTTGAGAAAATCTATTAAACATTACTTTAGTCTTTTTAACATTTATCTTTAGTCCTACTTTCCTAATTTCATCTGATAACTCCTGCAACATTTCCTGTAGCTCTAAAGAATTATTTGCAAAAACAACTACATCATCTGCAAAATCTAAATGACTAAAATAATCTCCATTTACTTTCACTCCTTTAGCTTCCCATTTTAATCCACAAAATACTTCTTGCAACACTGCTTTAAAAGTTTTGGTGATATGGTGTCACCCTTTCTTATACCCTTTTCAATGTTGATTTTCCTCCTATCATTATGTAATCTAATTGTTGCTGTTGCATTTTTATAAATATTCTTCAAAATATGACAATATCCTGGATCTACACCTTGATGATTTAATGCTTTAATCACTGAAGAAATGTTTATAGAATCAAATGCCTTTTCATAGTCCACAAATTCTAACTATAGTGGCTACTTATATTCATTTGTCCTTTCTATAATTTCTCTTAATACCTGGATATGATCTACTGTACTAATACCATTTTTAAATCCAGTTTGTTCTCTTGGTTGGTGGAAATCCAGGGTTTTCTGTAGACAAGTTGTAATTATCTTAGTAAAATTTTTGTATAAAACTGATAAAAGACTGATAGGTCTGTAATTTCTAATGTCTTCTTTACCACCCTTTTTAAATATTAATATTAATACTACATTTTTCCAATCATCTGGTACATCTTTATCATTTAGACATTTGGTATATAACTTTGCTAAAAAAAAATTCTATTTCTTCACCTGTTTATTTTAATATATCAATTACAATTCCATCATTACCTGGAGCCTTTCCTTTCTTCATAAATTTAATTGCATGTCTCACTTCCTCAGGGCAATTCAGAAGATATAATATGTATAGGAGGCACTTGTTCTTTATTACTATATAATTCTTAATAGAAGTCTTCTACACATTTTATGATGTCATCTCTCTTTTTAGTAATAATGCCATCTTTTTTTCTTATTGCAGATATAAATTTCCTATCAATACCAAAATGCTGTTTTACACTCTTTAGACTTTTATTCTTTTCTACAGATTTTCTTGCTAGTTCACAATTATACTTTCTTATATCATTTTCAACTCTTTTCTGCACCATTTTACAAAATTCGAGATATTCAATCTTTTTAGTACATCATTGTATATCCTCATATTCCTTCTTTTCTTCATAAATTCTCTAGTCTCAGCAGAAATTTTACTGGTCAATTGCTGCTTTTTTCTACCAGCTATTTTTAAAAGTGTATCGCTTATTTTCCTATTAATGTCATTCAAATCTGAATCATGTTCAAAATCTACTAATACTTGAAACTGATTTGTAAGTTCTAATTTAAATTCATTAGAATGTGTCTGATGATTAGGAATATCAACTGTAAATATTGTTTTTTTTAAATAATTTTTGTCTCTCTAGTTTTGTATTAACATGTATCTTACATCTTACTAATCGATGATCACTTTCTGTGTCAAATTTATTAAGAACATTACAATCTTAAAATATGTATTTTCGGTTAGTCAAAATATAATCCAATTCTGCCATACCTTCATTTGGATGCTTTCATGTCCATTTTCTTTTAACATTTTTCTCAAAAAAAGAATTCATAATATAAAGTTTTTCTTTTTCTGCAAACTCCACAAGTCTGTCCTCTCTCATTTATATTACCATAACCAAATTACCTACAGCATTTTCATCTTTCATTTGTTTACCAATTCTAGCATTAAAGTCTCCCATAACAATTTAAAATGTTGTTTACTCTGATCAAAAGCCTTTTGTACATCCACATAAAAATCTTCTATAACTTCATCACTATGATAACTTGTTGGGGAATAAATCTGAATTATCTGCATTTGGTATCTGCTATTAAGTTATAAAACTAATCTTACCACTCTGTCTGATACACCATCAATCTCCACAATGTTATTTTTCCATTTTTTATTTATAATGAATCCTACTCCACTTGTATTTCCAATATTTGTACCTTTATAGTAGAGTATATGTCCACTTTTTAAATCAATTGTTTCTTCACCTTTTCTTCTAACTTCACAAAGTCCAATAATGTCCCATTTAATATAAGACAGTTCTTCTTCTAACTCTTGCAATCTTCCATCACTTGAAAGTGATCTGCAGTTGTAAGTACCTAAATAAAAAGTCATCATCAAATGGCAGCCTGAGTTCACAATCAGGGGATTCCTAGCACCCTCCACCTTCGGCCACCAACTGCTGCCTTGGTTGGTGACTTTACAGCCTCCTGGGAATAAGGGGCATGATTTATTTTTGGCTGTCATGATTGTATATATTGGAAAAAATATTCTTAAACTCGGAGGTAAAAATCCAATAAACTCACCACGCTGGCTAATGCGTGTTGGTGAGTAGTCCATCCATGTTCGTATACTATATGAATAATCACATAGTAATAACAGCTGCAACGACAAAAACATATGGAGTGGACATTAGGAAATTTTCCCTGCTCGGTTCCTTTAAGGCCTCCAAGAGGAATCAAAGAGTCTCCTTTCAGTTAATAGCAAACTCCTTTCTGCAGCCGTTACACATAAACTTTCACATTTAGTATTTCTTTTCCTTGTATTGTTTTTCTTAGTCATATTTAAAAATTTCATTCTATCATACATTCTTCAAACATGTAATATATATGTGTATATATATGAATATACATACGAATAAAGACAGCTGGAAAAAATAATACTGAGGTTTAAAGTTTATATCTGGGCTTAAAATGATATGGTAATCTTTTGTCTAATAAATGACTAGTAATAGTTATTAAGGTGTCAAAATGAGAGTGTAGGATCTTTGAAATATGTAGTTAAAATTATAGTTTATATATATAATAATAATATTTATTTATAATTTTACGTATATATATTTGTATGCATGTGTATGCGCGCATGTATGTAAGAGAGAATGCTTGTGCGCATGTATAAAATTAAGTCAAATATATTAAATGCGGAGTAATATAATATTAAAGGAAAAAAAACTGTACCTAAATTATCAGCATTTTAATATCCAAACTCCATCTTATGTGACAGTTGTTAAATAAATTGTCAAATGATCAACATGGGTGAAGCGATTCAAGCAGTTATATATCATTCCTATCTAATGACTGAAGGTATTTCACAAAATGTACTTACAAGTGAGATTCTATATTTGTGAAAGACTATAGGATAATGGAATTTGAGACGAAGTGTCTGCCAATACATAATTTTAAATTTGTTGAAAAATGTTGTCTAATCTATTAATACCAACTTTAATCACTTCCATAGACCCGCTCTATAAATAATACTTCAAATAAATTAAATGACATATTTCTACTATAAGTTAGTATTTAAACTATTATACATTTCTAAGTTCGAGTTCGAACTCTCAATTCAGTAAAGAAATATTTGCTTCATCATCAAATCAGATTATATAACGATGAAAAGATATATCATGGAATTTATTGCATGGTACAATTATTAAACCGATTTTAATTGATTATTAAATAAAGTAGTAAATAAATATTAAAAGTAACGAATTAAATTAATATTTTATAATTTTTCTAATATTTTCTCAAGTGTTATCTATTTTAAAAAGTCTAAAATTTTGCCTTTTTTTTTTGTCTACGTTTTTACCTCTTGATTTTAAAAATGGTATTAAAAAGATCAATCATACAGAAGAATTTCAAAAGTTTTAATTATAAAGACTGTCGCAAGATAGCTGACCCACAGAAAGCAATCCCACATTTAAGATATCTAATTGACAAAAGATTTCAATAAGTACAATCTTTTACTAGCTGGTAGACATTTGGTAGTTCCAGTTTATTAAATTCTTTATATGAATTTTGAAAGCTTTTTTACTTTACTTTAAGTTAGTTCTTGATGAGAAGCGGTTCTTGTGAAAATCTTCGCCAACAATAATCGGAACTGTCAATCAGTTACCATTGTTATATTCAAAACATATTTTTGATAGTATTAAAAGAGAAGATATATTTTTTTTAAAAAATAGTATATTATCCAAAATATTTTAATAGTTATATATTAGTAATAATAACAGACAATTTTAAAATATAATCGTATTAATAAAGAATGCTATAAGATATTGATTGAGTGCTATAAAAAGATAATTTAGTAATTATATTTGCTCACGTAATGAGTTTACGGATGTGTGTTGCATACATTAAAAATATATATTGAAAAAAAAAACTGGTATTACTTAAATTGAATGCATTTGACTTTTAATACAAACACACATAAATAAAATATCCAATGCATACAATGCTAACTAGAAAAACTATGCAATAAATTATAACTACCAATAATAACGTCAATATCGAAAACTGTAATCCAATACAACTATTAAGCCATTTGTTTATAATTGCTTAGCAGCAATTGAAAATGTTTGCTATATAATTATAAATATGTGGCTGAATAGATCAGCTGGATTGTTATCAATATAATGGCTCGCTATAGTTATTTATAAATATAAGCATCAATAAATCTAATATTTCAAACGTTATGTAAACACTGGAAGTGATATTTTTTTCAAGTATTTGCAAAAATTTAAAGATAATTTTATCTGGTACATTAATCAATATGAGTAAAATAAGAAAACAGCCTTTAATAAGGCTAACAATCTTTGCAACAACTACTTATAAAAGAATACTGAAAAAGGAAATTATTCACTAAGTTACAACCTTGTTTTAATCTTCAGTTAATAAGATCATTATAACCACAATCATATATATATATATTCAACTGCTTTGTTTTTATCAGTGCAGTCATTATCTTAATTCTACCACATCGCTACTATACATGATCACAGAAAGTCAGATTATACTTTTTCACTATGTACATATATCACAATAACTTTCGCTTTTCAGATGCGCGCAAACATAAACACAGTAAGTAACCCACTTATATATATTAGATGGACTTAAAACTTCCATTCGACCACATGTTACTAAAAGATGGGAATAAACACGTCTGATACAGATAAATTGTATACATATATAAACAATTATAGATTAATGGTAACAAATATGAAATCAGTTAAATGTGATTGCTGTTATTTTATATATATATTATTTGATTGTTTTTTTTTTTAGGTTGCAGCTGATATTTTAAGCTCGACTTTCTATTCATTTATGTTAATAAATACTACAGTAGCTGCTTAAATAAAACAATTTAACTTTTAGATTAAAATAAAATGAATAGTTTCAGAAAAAAACATAAATGTATATTAAGCAAAATAATGAAAATTTATTTAAATGTGTTGGAAACTAAATATTTTTAAAAAATCAAAGCATTATTATTATATTCATAAATGGAATTTGTATTATTGTTACTAAAATCTATTTATAAGTGCAGTATTTTAAATAGTTATTTTTTATAATAATCTATTTTTGATCAATGAATAAATATTTATTAATCACGTTTTATTAGAACATGTAAACTTATATATATTTTTAACTGTATTTTTACAATTAAGTTCCAGGTATAAGAATGCTTGTATTTCAAATCTTATATCTTTTAATTTTAAATATACATTTTATTTTTCTTAAGAATGAAGTATATCTCGAACTCTATATGTACAGGACAATTTCTTTTGGTAACAGTTTGCCTTTTTTTTTACTCTTACACTTTATCTTATATTTTTAGAAATAACAAGTACTTCATTTTAATCACACGAGTATAGACAATGTTTTTAAATTTAGGTTCAAATAAAAAAGTTCACTTTTGCTTTTAAACATAATTTAAAAATATTATACTTCATCATATTTTTAGTGTTGAGGAGGATTGTTTCATATTTCCAGGCACTCCTAAAACAATATAGTGTTAAAATAGTATTCAGTTTCTTTCCTGATATAAATAAGAATAGTTTAGTGACATGTTTGCATTTTTTTCTTTTTTTTTTATTAATAGCTTTTTCGTGTTTGCTTTATCTACATTCAATGCTTTTATATTATCTTGCCATGTCAATGCATGTTTTTGTCTGTATGTCCTTATGTTCAAATTTTTTAATTTTTAATATTGAAAAAAAAAAAATCCATTCATGTTTAGAATTCAAACTCACATCCTTACAACATATTAATTACCTTTGTAGAATCAAATTTTGTTAATACTGATTTAACTTATACTTTATTAATTACATTATTTAAAAGGCCAATACATAAATATTTTTATATAGTAGATGATCACATGATATTTAAATTTAGAAATTGCTTGTTAGAAGGCATATTTTTTATCTTCATGTCTTGTTATTAAATTATATTTTTCCCAAAATATGATTTATTAATGCAATATTAATCTTTAAATTTACATGTTATATGTAGTGATATACAGGATTCAAACTATGATTTACAATGCAGAACTTGATTTACCAAGTGAACAGACAAACCCTGAATTCTATATGCATATATCTTGCCATTCATAGCTTCTCTCATAATTTACTAAGTAACATCTGGCCTTAATGGCAACTAGATAGATCACAGCTACCACGAATCACATCATCCCCACCATCCAGATGAGAAAGTGAAAACCCGTACTAATCCCTGCAGCACCCATTACCAGCCCCCCTCCTAAGGACTAGGAACCAGGCCTTGGTGTATTTCCAAAGCTCAGACTCTCTCATCCAATGCCCTTACTAATCCCCAAAGCATCCAGATCCCCTCCAAAACCCAGGCTTGTAAGACCTTCCAAGCACCAGAACCTGCCATCCAGATGGCAGAGATGAGTGACACATCAGCCCCAATTTGAAGTTTAAACTATAGTAGAACTCTCTGGCCTGAGTCACCCAAGCATTCCAAGACAAGCAATTCTGCAGCACTAATAAAAATGTAAAACTCACATGCTTATATCATATGCTATCTACAGATTATCACATAGTCTAATAACCAACCTATGAATCATCTAGAGAACAAAGAGACTAAAACCACAATGCATCACATCCACAGCCCTGAAGATGAGAAAGATGAAACCCATACTAATCCCCATAGCACCTCACATCCCACCCCCCCATAAGAACCAGAGTTCAGGCTCCAGTAATCTTCCCAAGTTTTAGACTCTCTCATCTGAAGCCCATACTAGAATCCAATACACCCACATCCCAGCCCCCTTCCAAGACCAGGAAGCAAGCCCTGGGAGCTCTCCAAGCAACAGACTCAGTCCTCAAAACTGCAAAGATGAGTGATACAGTAGGGCCAATCTGATGTTCAAATCACAGTTGAACTCTTTGGGAACTTTAGTTTTGTCCATCATGTTTCAGCTTCCAGACAACTTATAAAAAACTAGAAGCCTTAATCCATAAGGTCCTTAACTACTGGTAAAAATCAAATGATGAAACTAGAAATATTTTTTGTAGTTTTAACCATTTTTTAAAATAATATGTAAATATAACTAAAAAGTAAATAAAATAATATGTAAAAGCTCAAATAAATCATAAAAACTACAAAGGTTTCAAATACTTTTATGAAATAATAATATTCCTGCAATTTCTAATTGTTTTAGAACTAGTGTAGATTTTTAAAATCTCTGATATTTTCCAATAATGGAAAATTAACTAAAAAGCAGATTTCTTTGTTATTTTTCTACTTTTTAGTCAGCTATTTATGTAAAAGTATTATTTAAAAAAAAATAAAATTAAGTACTATTTATATTTAAGGTTATATTAAGGTATATCTTGACTATAATAGATAAAATTGGATGTATTAATAAATTACATACATACATACATACACATATATATATATATGTGTGTGTGTGTGTGTGTGTGTAATATTAGCTTTATAGAGTCTAACATATTTATGCATTTTTCAAATATTCTTATTATTCCTTCTCATTTTGAATAGATTTATGGGTCTTATTTTAAATATTATATGTCACCAAAGTTATTATTGAATGAATAGGTGTATGCTATATTTTTGAAAACTCTTAAAATCTTACTAATTATGGAATGAAATACATTTAAATTGCCAAATAAGTTTTTCATTTATTCTTTGCATAGATAATAATTATTAGTTATTTGTTTATCGTTTACAACTATATTGTAGTTTAATTTTGTTTTATCACACAATTCTGTGGAAATATTTAATAAATAACATCCACACATAACACATCTTATAAATTTATATATAATATATTTTAGTAAAATCAAAGGTTTAAACTATATTTATATAGATTATACATGATCATACATACTGTAGGAACTCACAGTGATTTGTTTAATAAATTCATTACATTGCCTATGATTGGATTTCAAATTCAGGTACATTTTGGAATGTCTATAGGTAAATAAGAATTTTACATACAAATGTTTTTTTTTTCAGTTAGCTGTTGGGTTAGGGTTAGGGTTAGAGTTAGGGTCAATCTAGATGGATATTTTATTGCTTGTCAGTAAATGGTTGTGTAACATTTGTTATGTACAGGTTAAATCCAGTATAAAAAATTAGAAGCCAAATTATACAAACTTGCATATTAATATGAACTAGTTTCTATATTTCCAATGTTTATTGTTTTTTTCTTAAACAAGGCAAAACTCTCCATACAGTAGTGCGACCCTGTGCCAATTAGAGTAAGTGTTAGTATAAAATAGTGATCATGTGATGTTTAATGTTTTTCTTATGTATCTAATCTTTAAAAACTGTACAAAAAATTAATAACATTGATTCATTATAAATGATAGCAAGGCTACAAATTCTTTTGTAAAATCAAGTCTTAAAATTAACTTTATTTTATCTGTGCAATTTGATGAAACATCTTTGGGTGATTTAATTCAAAAGTTATTATATTTAGTATTTTATAACAAACTGTACATTGAATTTGATTAATTGAATTCACCATTTCAGTAGTAAACTCTTAATCCAAAATAATATGAACTCCAAAAATTGAGTCTGCCACTTACCATTGTTCTAAACCATGCAGGATAATATAATAGCATGGTCTATTGCTCAAAATTTCTTAAAAGGTTCAATCTCTGGGGCTGGGTCATAATTCATGGATTTTGAATCCATAGTCTGTAACTATATAAAAGCATGAAGTAATGCAGGGTTGGAGTTATTATACCCATTCTTATTATAAATCCCATTGATGTTGGTAGTAAGGTTACTTTACGCAGAACTGTTCATAAGAGGATAAATATTTATTGGTGATGCTTGGCAAATCTCAATAGTAGAGTATTCTTTTTTTTCATTGTAATTAAAAATATCTAATGTTAAAAGAATTCTATCTAACAAACACCTTAACATTTTTACCAATACTGCTCCTACTTCAAGAGCCATAATTTTTATACTATAAAATTTCACTTCTTTAATATATACAATAATGTAAACTTATATCTATATCATGTCAAATCTAGATGAATAGACCATATTTATAATAAGAAAGAAGTAGCACATTGAATTCTAATCACTAAAATTCTTTGACCATTCTTTGCAGAGGATTTGTTTATCTAATTCAGAAGAATCATTCATACCTTTTGAATAAAACTCTCATTTGATTGTTTTATGCTTTCTGATCGTTATTTGTACTATGTAATCCTAGATATACAAAATGTATCATACATTAAATGTACCAAAGCTTAAAATCTAATTGATATTCAATTATAACTACAGGAATTATTGGGAAATTAATCTTAAAATTTTTGCTTAAAAATTATCTTATTATACTTAATTATAGCATATCAGCTTAATTATATATGTGAACTAACCAACTACATAAAAATAGTAATACCTTTAGTAAAACACACTTTAAACATTACATGTTTTTTTTTTTAATTACAACTTTAAATTATCGTAATAGATTTCTCACTATAAAATCTTTCCATTGACTCGTTGTAAATCGAAAGATTTCACGAGTATTAATGTGTAATAAGAAATATGGACTTAATTTGTGTAGTATTGAATAGCTTCACACTCTCAGATCGAACCGCTTCAGCTTCACCTATTTAAATAGAAAGTAGGTTGAAGTAAAGAAGTGTTCCCCTTGGGTTCCCCTCTTTTCTTCCAATGAGTAAGCTTGTGGTTTTAAGACCTGTAGAGGTCCCTACTATCGCATTTTATACGCATGTGCTTGAGGCTACCGCCTTAATGAATATTATTTACGTAATCAATGTGCGTTTAAATAAATTTATAATTAATTAATAAGAGGAATTCTCAAAGAATCATTCATCTTGTAAATCATTTTAATAACAAAAATAATAAAAAAATATTTGTAGACTCCAGTTCATTATAAAAATTTCTAAATAAATGTTTGCTTCTTATTATTCATAAAAATCAAATTTGATAATCACTTCAAACCTGGTCTCTTTACTACACCATTATTGCAACCCAAGCTTTCTTTTGTTTTGTTTTATTTTAGTAAGTTATCAATTGGTAGACATTTGTCTTAAATATTTTAACTATATCAATTATCATTAAATATTCCATTAACTTCATTTACTAAAATTATTTATTTAGTTAAATAATCTGTTAAATAAAGAACAGAATCATCATTAAATGTTCTAAACTTTTTCAAGAATCAATTTTCTGTAATATAAGAATTGCTAATGTCATTATTAAAAAGAACTTTTCATATTGTACTTTCTGAAACATTATTATTGATTAAATTATTGCCAAGATTAACATGTCCATTTTTCTATTGTCTATAAAATAAAATAAACACTTTCTTACTTACAGAATTAAACAAAACTTGTAAGCTGTTAAAATTAACAAATGTTATCCAATGACCCTTCCCTTATATATAAATAAAATATCCTTTACAAAAGGTTAAACACTAATATGAATATAAAAGCTCTTCAACCTAAACATGATTCATGCTGTCAAAATGTGCGAATGTGTACTAATCATCGATGCACTGATTGTCAATAACTTGACTGGCATCAAATTAACAACCTCCTTAAAAAGCAATTAAACTTGAGGATGATACAATTCTCAACCTCCTATTTACAAATACTGGACTCACTTAAATATATTGGATGCATTACCACTGTTACCTTTTAGTATTTGAATTTATTTTAGTATTTAGATAGAATGCTCAAACTATATAACAGAACAATGTAATAAATCTTATTTATATTTGTACACATTTTCAGCTAAGTGCAAGATTAAAGAGGTCTGGCACATTGACAACAATAGGCATGCAATCAACAAGAAAGAATCCTGCATCCCCCTGTCAAAAATGGCTTATTAAATAAATTTATTTACATCTTAGAATCAAATTTTATATAAATCACCATTTTGTGATTCTTCTATAAATCTAGCACTCCTATTGGATAATTATAGCTATGAGTATGACTATTACTTAGTCGAAAGAATGCTCAGGATACTAGTGATGCATTTATTATTTTATTTTAAAATATTAAACAAGCTTTTTAGTATACTTGTTATATAAGCAAAATATTTTATCTAGGGCTGTGCTTGCAATTATATTTCATTCCAATATCAGCCTTTCAAGCTAATTGAGCATGTGCCTTTTGAGTGTTAAATAAATAAATACTCTCCTCTTCAATCCAAGATATAGTATTTATGCATAAATACTATATCTTGGATTGAAGAGGAGAGTATTCATTTATTTAACACTCAAAAGGTGCGTGCTCAATTAGCTTGAAAGGCTGATATTGGAATGAAATATACTTGTTATATGTAAAAATTAGTTATATAATGTATAGAAAAAAGGTTTAATTGTAAAAACAAAATGTTCAAATAAGGAGGAATATTTAATCAAACTTTGGTAGATTCTATTCAAAGTAGACAGGAGAAATTTTTATGTAAAATCATTAAAGTCCCATTTCTTCCACTTGTATTTGAAAAACCCTAAAAAAAATTTCAGTCATATGTGTTATTTTTGTATTGGATTGTAATATTGTCTATTTATAAAAATTATTGAAAGAAATATTTTTAGTTGAATTTCATTTTTAAAACAAAAGGAGTTTTTAGTTGAAATATCCTAAAAGAATAATAATATGTCATAAAATTCCAAATTAAACTTATTATTAATAAATTTTAATAAAAAAAATTCTCTACTGGCATTTATGAAAGCAATTCTTATTAAATAGTAAAAACAGCTTCCTCTTTATTGAAATTATATTTTTATGACTTATGTTCTTAAAACAAATACTTTCAAATAAAATCTAATTGTAATCACATATTTTGTGTTTAAAATAAATATTCTACAAATATATTGAACATACAAGGTTAAATATGTAAAGAAATTACTGAAAATTACAATTTTTCTTCTATAAATACTAAGACAATAAACTTTGAAATGCTTAAGTCCAAATAATTTATCAATCACTAATGTTATTATTTTCTATGTATTATGATACAATTAATTAGATATTTTAACTCACTGTCAGATTTAAATTTATAGGATATTTGTATGAGGTCTGTACAATACTGACAACTTCAGATTTTTTGCAAAAAACTAATGTTATAAGACAAAGGTGATATAGTCTTGCCATCATAATGCCCAAATTCATCACAATTTATGGAAAAGTCACTGACCCAGGGCTTAGTTTTATAACATGGGTTTAAATTTTGCTTTACATTCCTGCAGTTTTTAATTTTAACAATAAATTCTATAGGATAGAAAATGCATGGCCAATGGGCTGCCCACCAATAATATTATATGAAGCCTGGCAGTGTCTAATACAGAGGATTATACCAGAGTTCATAGAGAAAGATAAAATCATAATATAAATATGTTGATGATGTACCATTATGTGCTTCTGAACAAGCAATTATTAAGAGGTATGAATTACTGATAAAATATTCAGCTTTAACACAGATAATTGAAAATAAAAATCATGCACCCAGCTTAAAATATTTGGTTATTTTAATTCAAAGGAATTTGGAATATAAAATGGTGGAAAAGCCACTTGAAATAAAAAAATGACTCACTGTCTAAAATACCAATAGTGCATATATTATCAGTTTTAAAGCCTTTCTTAATAGAAATCTGACACTTTGTAAATGCAATAAACAAAAGCCAATATAGATGAATATATTAAAGATTTATATAGCAATAGTTACAACAAAAATGTACTTTGAAATGTAATTAGAAATTCTACAGGAATACAAAGTGAAATTTAAAACAACAGAATGTATCAGCATGCCTCATAGGCCAAAATTGATGGAAGAAAATAAAAAGGACAAACTTTCAAAGTTAGCATCTGTATTCCCCCTAATTTCAATAGTTTGATGAATAACATTAATGATAAACTATGAAAGGACACACCACAGATAATGTATAAAATTCTCTGCAATAACCAGATTGCAGAGCTGCATATGATGGAGAATCTAGAGCCAACATTTCAATCAGAATGGCACTGCACAAATATCAATATAACATACTAAAGACAATCTGGAGTATAAGTTTGTGTTTTGAGACTATGACAATTAATATGTCATAGCTTTGATTCACAATGAATCATAGTGATGTATATAGAGAACGATGGCCTGAAAAGGAAGGTGAAAAAACATAGTTTATTGCCAATCATCCAAATATTGCAAAATTAAATAAATTACATACATATAAATAACGTGCAAAATTAGATCATTTTATAAATATAACAGCAACAACAGATAATGTTGAGTGCTATAACTAAAGTGAACTCATCTTTATGATATAATGATAAAAAACACTTCATTATGCATATATATATATATATATATATAAAGATTGTTTTTTATCTATATATATATATATATATATATATAAAAAGATTGCTTTGAAAAGAATTTGAGATTGTTGATTGTTATTGATATTGGGATTGTCTAAGGATTGACTGATTTTAATGATATATATATATATATATATATATATATATATATATATATATATATCGTTATTTAAGCACTTTCCTTACTGCAAAATGCATTCTATTATAACAGGTAAAAATTTCAGATCTTTCTCACTATGCATGTATTAAAAAACAATCATTGCTTTTAGGAAAGCTTATATCTCCATATTTGAGTCATATTCCATAACGAAATGTGACCTTTGATTTTAGAAATTGAATATTAGACAGTTTAACAGTATCATCATCATCAGTCATTATCAATTTATTGCAGGATGATGGTCTCTACAAGTTCAATCCATTTTCTCTGATCTTTAGCTTCTCTTATCCACATTACCCCTGCACACTTTCTTATTTCATCCACCTATCTCACATGTTGTCTCTTTCTGGGTCTTTTATAATCTCTTGGAATCCAGTTTAAGATTTCAATTGTCCATCTATTATCACCTCTTCTAGCAATATGTCCACCCCAACTCCACTTCAGTCTTAATTTTTTCAATGAGTTTAACCGTATATTATTACATATATGCATTTATATCGTTTAATCAATATATATATATATATATATGTGTGTGTGTGTGTGTGTGTGTGTGTGAAATAGTAACTGTTCAAAAAGACATGTGATATCGGAGCACCAAAAGTGACAGGTTGAACATTGATTCGGAAACTTTTATCTCTTGAGTTTATCACATTGTCATTAAGCTAATAACCCACACCTACATATATATAATATTTCCTTCTTATTTTTGACCAATTACGATAATTAAATTTTATAAAAAACTTTCTTTTATTATTATTTAAATAAATCTGATAAATAAGGGTTATACACAAATAAAATTTTAATGATGAATGTAAGTCAACCTTTCTCATTAAATATCAATATAATTTTTCCGATGTTTTATCATCTTGAAGGTCATTCCTTAAATGAAGCCATCATAATTACGTAACATTTTTCGATTTGACGTCAGCACAACTGTACAAAAGTGTATAACTAAATTCGTTTTCTAATGAAAAATGATTAATTTTTAAAGCCCATTAGAAACAGAATTTTAAAATAAAATAGAAAGGCATTTAAAGAATATATCATTTTAATTTGCCATGAATTATTAAATATTGTCCTAATATTCACTTTTTAATTTTATTTATATTTAATTGTGCGTTTATAAGTAACAAGACAAGTTAAAGTAAGTTTTTTTTTTTTACTCCACTTCATTTATTAACACAAACAAATCCTCCCGTTCGATTATATATAAAGTCTAATAAGCAATCTCAATTTTCCAATAAATCCAAATAGCAGCCTCAAAGCATTTTTGTTATGTTTATTTAATGTCCAGTAGAAACAACACTCAACGCCAAGATAACAAGGTGATATAACTAATAAAATTGATCAAAGAGTAACAATTTAATTCTTTTTTTTTGTAATTACCGCAATTAACTCTTTTGTAAAAATAACAAATTCAAAGAAAATGATTTTTTAAACAAAGACTAACTTTGGTTAATAAAAAATAGACATTCGTGCATTTTGGTGCTGAAGCGTCACTTGAATTTCTGTGACCTTCATTATATAATAATAAAAATAAGGTAAATAAATTAAATAACATTAAATAATATACTTTAAATATCCCAATACTTTTCTAAAAATAGGAAAAAAACATTAATTGCCAAAGATTGTCAGTTAGTGATTGGTAAGTTTTAATTTACCATTTAACTAAGAAAAATTAGAAGCTAATCTGCTACTACTGATCGGATAATTTTGTTTGGTCCGCTACCTAAAAACTTAAAATACTTTCAAATTTAAAACTGAATTCAAACTTTAGGCTGTAAAATCAAGAGGATTTTATTATAAAAAATTATAAATATTTTTTTAAATTTGCTTTTATCATCTGAAATAAAATTTCTAGAATAGTATCATTTAAGAATGTCATGTTTTGTTTTTGTTTTTTTACCTGAGGTTCAGTTCTGGATTTTTAAAATAAATATAGCATTTTGAGAGCTACTGCGAATATTTTCAATTGGCCTTTCATAAATAATTGAACCAGTTGACAAAACAGTCTTTAATAGTCACTGCATGTGACAGAACTTTTTAACATTTCTCCAAAAAGGGTTTAAATGAATACTCAGCTATGCAAAGCTGTCTGATTGCAAATTTGTTAGTGCTGTTTTTTTATATATAAATAGTAAATTAGCAATGTGGAAAAAATGGAGCATCATTTGAATTAAACATTACTTTTTCTTTTGATCCAGGTAGAGGGAAAGTGAGAAATCATTTACTACACACCTGATATTTTGTACACTATAAAATGTGCAAAGATCATAAAGGCAATAACTTTATTATTATGCATAAAGAAAAGCTGTCCGCCTAGTTATGAACGATATAGTTTGAATAGTTTCATAATTTTCTGGAAAGAGGGTCATTTGACATTAAAGAATTACTGGCACATGCCTTATGAATACATGGTTAGATATTTTTTCTCCAATTTTAACATAACTTATCTAAATTAGTTAATTAATATGCTCATCTGTATCCATTTGACAAAGCCACTGAGAATCATTATGAGCCTGTTATTTAATTTAATCAAATCGTATTTATATTCAAAGAAAATCTAAATTTTATTAAAGTTTCTGATACAAAAACTGATATCATGGATTGAAGAAATAAAAGTACTAACTAATACTGATGATGATAAAGTTTATCATTTTGTAATCATAAAATAATCAAACAGCTTTACTTCTTGGGAATTTATAAGAAGCTTAAGCAATGAATGATTCTGGAATAGATTCAAAGACCTTGTACTCCAGAGTCTGATACTTACCATTGCACTAAACCAAATATTTTGTTGTAGTATTTTATTGCCTAGTCATTAGAACTTTACTATATATATATATATATAAATGCTTGACGAAAAAAATTAGAATCGTTAATTAGGATATAATAACACAAAACCCAAATCTGAATAATAGCATATACTGGGTATATAAAATCTTACTGGATTTGTTTTATGCTAATATTATATATAATGTTATGCAATTCTGTTTGTGCATTAAAAACCATTTAAAAGACACTTTTTTAGATAATGCTATTTGAATATATACTGATGCTTCGGCATCCAAATCAACTGTTTAAATAAAAATGGCATTACAATATTAATAAGATGTAAGTCTCTTCAATGGCAAACAATAAGAGCAGTTATTGCTTAATCCATTTTTCATTATGAGATTGGTATACTTATTATCTAGTAGATAAAACATTGAAGATTTAATCTCACTTCAATAATTTTATACACACATTCATATCAAAACTACCCCAAATCTAAAATTAAACCAGACCAGCATAAAAATAATATTAAAACACAACCTAAGGTTTCACTGCTACAAGCAGACTTCTCAAATGTAAAGAACTACAAAAAAACCACACATTACATATACTATTAAAAACTACCCACAAATCCATTCACTTCCCATCCACCCTTAATATTAAAAGAACTCTTAAATAAGTTAATTGCTTCAGAATAATAAATTTTCAATAATAAAGACTCTTTAATTCTTCTTTTGATTTCATTTCTCTCAAAGAAGACAACCTTAGCTTCATCAAAATCAATAGTGTGGCCTGTATCTTTTTCATGGATTTTGATGAAGCTAAGGTTGTCTTCTTTGAGAGAAATGAAATCAAAAGAAGAATTAAAGAGTCTTTATTATTGAAAATTTATTATTCTGAAGCAATTAACTTATTTAAGAGTTCTTTTAATATTAAGGGTGGATGGGAAGTGAATGGATTTGTGGGTAGTTTTTAATAGTATATATAATGTGTGGTTTTTTTGTAGTTCTTTACACTTGAGAAGTCTGCTTGTAGCAGTGAAACCTTAGGTTGTGTTTTAATATTATTTTTATGCTGGTCTGGTTTAATTTTAGATTTGGGGTAGTTTTGATTTTATATTGACTATTTTAGCTTTATGCTTGTAATGTTTACACATTCATATATATATATATATATATATATATATATATATATATATATATATATATATATATATATGGGTGTGTGTATGTGTTTAACTAGTTTAATAAATGCCTAGTAATAATTATTAATGTATTTATCTAAAGAGATTAGTTGAAAATTGATACTAATAATTTAAAGTGTAATAATATAAACTAGGTATTCTACTTTCAAAATTAAAACTTTATTTACACCTTAGACTAGATACAAGAGAAATCAATGACAGCATAAGTAGGTATTCTAGAAATTAAATCAGGTCCACTTTTACATTATATATATATATATATATATATATATATATATATATATATATATATATATATATATATATATATATATATATATATAAAACTTATTTGACGATATATTTACTTTCATTTCAGTTACATATACTCAGAGTTATAATTATATATTTTTTTCTTTTCATGTTTGGAAGTTTTAAAACGAAAGCCCATCGTTGATCCACTGAATATTTAAATGATAATTTTATATAATGTACTCTCCACACACACACACATATATATAAAATTAAAATTACCCCAAATCAAAAATTCAACTAGACCAGCATAAAAATAATATTAAAACACAACCAAAGGTTTCACTGCTACAAGCAGACTTCTCAAGTGTAAAGAACTACAAAAACTATACAATATATATAATATTAACCATTACCCACAAATCCATTCACTTCCCATCCACCCTTAATATTAAAAGAACTCTTAAATAAGTTAATTGCTTCAGAATAATAAATTTTCAATAATAAAGATTCTTTAATTCTTCTTTTGATTTCATTTCTCTCAAAGAAGACAACCTTAGCTTCATCAAAATTAATAGTGTGTTCTGTATATTTTTCATGGACATACAAAGCAGAACTAAGATATCTATTTTTAACTCTACTTTTATGAACCTTTATCCTTTCATTTAAACTCAAACTACTCTGACCTTTGTAGACCTTCTTACAAAATAAAGGGATAAAATATACTACACCAGGAATAGTCTTTCTATCAAAAATTTCTTTTGTATTATGTAATAAATTATTCAATGTAACACCCCTTTTCCAAGCAATTTTCTTATTTCCAAACAATTTACTATTCCTACATACAATTTTATAAGAAGACAATTTAAATGGCTAAGAAATAAAATCATATTTTTCTTTATCCTTTACATCCTTACAAATATTACTATTAAATAAAATACTTTTAACAAATTTATCAGAGTAACCAACCCTGAGGTAATCTTTATAAAATTGACATTTCTTCTTTTGAGGCTTTTGATAAGATTAATAATTTTAAAATGGAAAGTAATTGGGTATTTGGCAGTTTAGATATTGAAAATATGTATCAGTCTGTTGATAGGTTAAGCAGTATTGATGTTCTTATGTCTGTTTTAATTAAGAAAAGTTCTTTATCAAAAAATAAAATTAAGGTAATTAAAGATTTGCTTTTGTTATTGGAAGATTCTATGTATTTTACTTATAATGGTATTTTTTATAAGATTAAGGAAGGGTGGATAATAGGTTATATTATTTGTCCTTTAGTTTGTTCAGTTTATATTAATTATTTGGAAGATAAAATTATTATTAAAAACAATTGTTTATATGAAAAGTTATTTGTCAGATATGTTGATGATTGTTTATTTGTAGTTGAGTATGATAAATTGAAGGAATTTGTAAATGAGTTTAATTGTTTTGATCCTTTTATAAAATTTGTGCTAGAAGGAGGGGGGTTAGATTTTGGTAAGTTAAAGTTTTTAGATCTTTTGGTGATTAGAAATGTAGAAACTAATTGTTTATTATGCAGTCATTTAGTTAAAAGTAGAGAATTAAGATTTATAATTAAACCTGATAGCTATCAGTCTGCATCTCATAAAGTAGCTGCTTTAATGAATTATTGTCATAGGAATAATAAATTAAATAATTCTAGTGGGGTTGCTTTGTTTCAGAAATGTCAACTTTATAAAGATTATCTGAGGGTTGGTTACTCTGATAAATTTTTTAAAAGTATTTTATTTAATAGTAATATTTGTATGGATGTAAAGGATAAAGAAAAATATGATTTTATTTTTTTGCCATTTAAATTGTCTTCTTATAAAATTGTATGCAGAAATAGTAACTTGTTTGGAAATAAAAAAATTGCTTGGAAAAGGGGTGTTACATTGAATAATTTATTAAATAATACAAAAAAAAATTTGATAGAAAGACTATTCCTGTTGTAGTATATTTTATCCCTTGTTTATTGTAAGAAGGTCTACATAGGTCAGAGTAGTTTGAGTTTAAATGAAAGGATAAAGGTTCATAAAAGTAGAGTTAAAAATAGATATCTTAGTTCTGCTTTGTATGTCCATGAAAAAGATACAGGTCACACTATTGATTTTGATGAAGCTAAGGTTGTCTTCTTTGAGAGAAATGAAATCAAAAGAAGAATTAAAGAATCTTTATTATTGAAAATTTATTATTCTGAAGCAATTAACTTATTTAAGAGTTATTTTAATATTAAGGGTGGATGGGAAGTGAATGGAATTGTGGGTAGTGCTTAATATTATATATATTGTATAGTTTTTGTAGTTATTTACACTTGAGAAGTCTGCTTGTAGCAGTGAAACCTTTGGTTGTGTTTTAATATTATTTTTATTCTGGTCTAGTTGAATTTTGGATTTGGGGTGATTTTAATATATATATATATATATATTTGTATAGATAATATATATACAGATATATATATATATATATATATATATATATATATATTATTTGATATCTGTATTTTTTTCAAAACAATATACATAATCTTATAATTGAATATTTATAAATACAGTAGTTAGATATACATAAAGTATAACTTTAAAAATTTTATCCACTTAAGAGCGTTTTCGACTATCCTTGTAATGTTTATTAAGTAACACTTCGAAAGGCCTTTCAAAGTGTAGTTGACAAAGCCTTTCCATTAACATGTGTAGATTTGCTGTCTTAATATATAAATTAAACACTGGTTTTATAAATGTGTGAGATATGATGATCTGAACCAACTGGTGAGTGCTGATTCAGCACAAAATATCTATATTGGAGATTATTTATCTTTTTTACATGTGCATGGTCATGTGCATTGGTTGTATGAGATAGAGCAGATGACTGAATGGAGATTGAAATTGTGTTCACATCCTTATATTACATCTAGACTCCAGGTATATAAAATATACTTTTATTTAAAATTTATATATATGTATATATAAAATAGAAATTCATATAATATTACAATACTAGCCAAAAACATTTTTTTTACTAAAATTGTTCCACAATCATAGTTTCATCAATAAACAAATAGATCTTATCAGGCAAAAATTCAATAAAGGATGTACAACATAAATACACAAAACAAAACAGACTTCCCATTATTCACTTCAAAAACCAACTTTTTTTAACATAAAAGGCTGTCTTTATGAGAGTGATAGCCTCAGATTTAAAATGTATTATCATGACAGTATATATATATATATATATATATATATTTTTCATGATTAGTATATATATATATATATATATATATATATTTTTACCATTATTTAATTCTCTATTCATTTTCTTCCTGAACTAATCTGCTTTCATAATGGCAAACCGACCAGCTTTGTCTTCATGAGAAATGATCTCATCATTAGCAATTAACCTATCGTTAAGATGTCTAACTTCAGCAGGATTAACAATAAAGTTTTCTTTTCTTTTAAGCTTTTATTTAAAAACAATTGAACACCGAATTTCTGCTCATCACTCAAATTACTAGATTCATTAGATGAAATTGTATCAAAAACTATATTTTTTGAATGCAATGGAACAAAATTAGAGCCTTTACCAAGAATTTCTAGTTTTCTATCGTTTGTTTACCTTAATATCAAAAAGATTAACGACTTTATTAATAAAAACATCACCCTTATACCCCCATATCACTACAATAAATTTTATTCATTTTTTCAAACAACCATTCTAATTTCCTTTCACATTTTCTACAATAAGCATGTGACCTATTTTGTCTAAACTGCCTCATGAAAAAAATTAAAATTAAATAATTGTTTAGACAGGAAGCAAGATTTTAGTTATTCAATTTTAAAATTTTTCATGAGACAGTTTAGACAAAATAGGTCAATTTCTATTGTAGGGAGTATGAAAGGAAATTAGAATGGTTGTTTGGAAAAATTAATCAAATCTATTGTAGTGATAAGGAGCTATGTGGTAATGTTTTTACTAATAAAATTGTTAATATTTCTGATATTAAGTTAAATGATAGAGAATCTTGATAAAGGCCCTAATTTTGTTCCATTTCATTCAAAAAATATAGTTTTTGATACAATTTCAGCTAATGAATATAGTAATTTGAGCGATGATCAGAAAGTTGACATTCAATTAGTTTTAAATAAAAGCTTAAAAAGGGAAAGAAAAATTTATTGTTAATCCTGCTGAGGTTAGACATCTTAAGGATAGTTTAATTGTTGATGATGTGATCACTTCTCGTGAAGACAGAGTTGGTCAGTTTGTCATTATGAAAGGAGATGAATTCCGGAGAAAATGGATAGAGAATCAAATAATGGTAAATATATGTTGTTAGATAAAGATCCAGGTAATATGATTAAAAGAAAATTGATAGATATTATGGAGAAAATGGTAAATTTAAAAATTTTTAATAGAGTGGATTATTTAAAATGTTATCCAAATGATTTCATATCAGCTAAGTGTTGGGTGAATATTAAGAGTCATAAAGATGGTTTTCCTTTAAGATTTATTTTTGATTTTATTGTTCGTGTTGTAGAGAGTAAATTCTTGAATTACTTTTTAAAACAATTTTGGTCATTACACAGTTTCTTCTTCTTTTGAGGCTCTTGATAAGATTAATAATTATAAAATATAATGTAATTGGATATTTGACAGTTTAGATATTGAGAATATGTATCAGACTGCTAATAGGTTATTAAGAAAGATTTGAAAGAATAAAAGTCACTCAGTAGGTTGCCAATTTTTATTTCGTGAAAGTTTTTATAATACCCCCCCCCCATATTTGTCCTCCTGCTGAAAATAGCTATATACCGATTTATAGACCTATATTTATTAGAATTGATGTGATTTCCCAAACCAAATCCTAAATTTACATTTAAATTGTTTAATTTTATGAAAAAGTTTAAGATGAATACATCATTTCAAATCTAATTTATTAGCATGATATGTTGTAATATAATACTCTTACACATATATAATATAGAGTTTAAAACGTCTTTAAAATACTTATAAACAGATCATGTATGAGCCGGTTGTCTAAGATAAGTAGATTTGCGTGAATGATATAGAAAGGCTAATAAGAAGAAAAACTGACTTAAATTTGAAAAGAATTTCATAATTACAGTAGATCAATAAAGTTTGCTAACAGTATATATATAAAATACATATTTTGCGGGTTCATCCGTGTTAAAAACTTTTAATATTAATATACTGACGTTTCGACTTGGTCACACAAGCCATCCACAGAAATATAGAAGGTAGAAAGACGGTTATAATTACAAATTTATAAAAAAAGCCTTATTTCAAGCCCAAAATAGACAAAATAGAAAACAAAAAGATGATAAATCAGCTATTAGGATTTGTGTTCCATATGTAAAAGGAACTACAGACAGTATCGGGCGTATATTAAAGATCAGCAATAATATAGATACAGCATTTTCTGCTTATCAAAAGATCAGCAATATAATAACAAAGCCTAAGGATTCAATCCCTCTTGAATCTCATGGTGTCTATCAAATCTCATGTAAAAATTGTAAAGCTTCTTACATAGGTATGAGTAATCGTCGCATCAGTGTTAGGAGAGATGAGCATGCTAATGCAGTTAAACAACACTCATCAGCACTCTCACTCCATACTATAGATTCAGGTCATAAAATTGATTTTTCTAGTACCAGGATCATATCCAGATGTGATAGTCTCTACCAATGCAAAATTAGAGAAGCCATTAAGATACTTAAAAGACCAGATTGTATCAATAAGCGAGATGATACATGCAAACTTCCTCCTATTTGGAAAGATTTTTTTAAAAAACATTCCTAAATTTAACATTTTTTGCTATTGGTGGAATTTTAACATTTTATTCAAATCAGTGATTGTAGCGCCTCTACAACCGTCTTTCTACCTTTTATAACTCTGTGGGTGGCTTGTGTGACCAAGTCGAAACGTCAGTATATTAATATTAAAGTTTTTAACACGGATGAACCCTCAAAATATGTATTTTATATATTTAACCCGTGCAAATCTTCGTTTTAATATATATATATATAAGGAATTAAAGCTAATTTTCATAATGATATCTGCAATCCATTTCAACTGTTAAGCTATTTGTTTATACTTTATTGTAAGGAATAGAAAAACTAATTTGTTGCTAAGCAATTATGAACAAATGGCTCAATAGTTGAACTGGATTGTGGGTATCGATATTGATGGATGCCACTTTAATTCTTTGTATATTTTCTTCCATTATCATTAAGTGTTTTATGCCTTATATATATAGTGTGTGTAAATTGATAAATTTTTGTATAACTGTGTCTCTATATAAGTAAATATAAATAAATAAATACAAATGATCTATTAACAAAATAACTGTTTGTAATGTTTTTGCAAAGTTCAAATTTTAAAATCTTTACAATTTTTTACTGATATGCTCTTTATTCAAAAAAAAAAAAAAAAACCCGCAACTTTCAGAATATACTGCACGCTATCCAACTTCTATTATGATATAATATAAAGGTTACGTCAGTTTAACTTCATACATAAATGTTATTTGCCTGACTTCTGATTAAAAACCAGGTGTTTCCAAAAAGCTACTATTATAAACGGTTTAAGATAGTATGAGTTGACATTTTTTTAGAACTTTTGATTAACCCATGATATATATAATAGTTATCAAAAATATTATTAAGAGCAATTTCAATTTTATGTTACCATAGCAACAGAAAGATATACTTGAGTTCTACATATATTTATATAATAATCTTAACTTTATCACACCAGGAAAACTATTCACGAATAAATGGTATTATAAATGTATTAAATAATCTCCACATCACCACACATTCTTTTGAAATCATATGAATAAAGATATAATAAAAGACAAATCCCCCCCCCCAACATGCATTTAATGTTCAATCAGCACTCAATAGATGATCACTCTCATATATACATTTATCATATGGACAGCATTTATTAATAGTAAATAATTACATTTACAAGCGTCAAACTTAGTCGATCTATAACTTTGACATCTCCATTCTAGAAAAATATAATAATGATTGCAACTTAATAAAAGAATATATATTCCTAACTTTAATTTTCCAATTATTACATCTGATTGACTGTCATATAAGCATTTTTAAGGCGCATCTGACAACGATTTCAGCCTTTCACGCTATTATTATATAATCTGCTTGCATTTAATAAATTAATATATTTACATTTATTACTATCAATTCATTGGATTTGAAAATCACTTCATAGTAAATCTATATTGTTTATTTATATATAATATTTAGTGAATTAAATGTGAAGGTGTTTAAAGCTTCATGCTCTTAGGTCAAATTGCTTGAGTTGACTTATTTATATATAAATTTAGTAGAGTGGAAGGTGGAACCATCTTTTTCTCGTAAAATCTCTGCCTTATGTTTTGACTTGAGAGTTCTCTGTACAGTCATTATTACATCTGATTGGCTGTCATATAAGCCTTTTTAAGGCACATCTGACAAAGGTTTCAACCTTTAATGTTATTACTTTCACAAATTAATGTAACACTGTGACTTACAGTGTCAAAGATATTCAGTGAAATAATAAAAATGAATCATTTTTATTCCTTTTCCAAGTTTGCACCAGATAATAATATCAGTAGGTGTAAAATTCAAATTAGTAAAAATATATTGCAGTCTTATTCTTAGTTTAATCTGACATGCATTATATTTTGTTGTCAATTTGCAAGGTTATTAAAATGAGTATCAAGCAACTCTATCCTTCTAAACTAGGTTATAAAATAGATTTTAAATTGTATGGGTGACTCCCTCATTTAAATTTCATACTCATCACTGCTATAGTTTAGTTTAAACATCCAAATATGATTTTGG
This sequence comes from Epiperipatus broadwayi, assembly GCA_028023455.1. Taxonomy (NCBI): domain Eukaryota; kingdom Metazoa; phylum Onychophora; class Udeonychophora; order Euonychophora; family Peripatidae; genus Epiperipatus; species Epiperipatus broadwayi. The sequence continues at coordinate 1,171,308 of JAQFVV010006368.1, forward strand.
AAAATGAATGGATGCAATTCATTTTTATTCCTTATGATTAATAGCTTTGACCTTGGAAGGGATTTCAATAATTTTGAATAGTGCATTGAAGTTAAAAGTTTATTCCTCTGATATTTCATATTATTAAATTCCATTTAGTAAACTCAAGATGAAACAGCTATTATGAACCTCTAGAGATAATTAGCTTAATTATGAGCTATCAATAATAATTCATAGTTATCTAGAAATCCCAATATTTATCACTCATACTTTTGTGCCTGTGTATATGTATGCTCTTGTAATAAAGTGTTCAATTTAATGAGTTTATTTTTAAAAACCAAACTGTAATTATGATTCGGAAGTATGAGCACAATTGCAGCAATCAGCCCCTAAAATAATAATAAAAATAAAGTGGAAAACTCTACTAATGGCTAAGCTACTAAAGGTTTTTAATCCTCAAGCTGGTCAGACCATGTATATGCCTGATATGGAAACTAAAAAAAACATAAAAAAGTGACTTTTAGATAGAATGGTGTGATGAAGCAAGCAATAATCACTTCATAAGTATTATTGCAAAGTTGTGCTATACAGTTTAATATAGTTGTAGAATGACAAAGTAAACGTTTCTGGAATAGGGTTCAAATTCAACACTGCTTTCTTTGTCAGTTTGCCTTGCAAACATCCAATTTACATTTGTTTCTTCAGTTCTTACCAAAATGGAAAATCTAACAAGTGACGTTATTCAGGAGAAATACAGCTGCCATCAATATAGCCAATTACTAAACTTCAAAAGTAAAATTAATTTCTACTCATTAAAATGTTTTATGATTTAAATATGGATTATGTAATTACTAATCAATAAAATGCATCAAAATATATGCAAACACTCAAAATAATGCTTTCAAATAGTTCTTTTCTCAGTGAACCACTCTCTTTGTTAGATGATCTTACAAAATTAAAATGGAACAGTTTATATTATTTTCTGAATACTTATTGGAAAATGTGAAAATGTTCAAGGTAAACTTTAAATTAAAAATCAAATTTAAACACAGCTAACTTTATATATAGTTCATCATTAAATTTCATAAAATGGAGTGGATTCTATTTATTTTAAAAGCCTTGTGAATAAATAATCAAATAATAAATATATAATTATTAATAAATAAAGCCATTTTTATAAAGATTGATAAAGCAAATGTAAATTCCTCCATTTAGCAGTGACTTATTAAAAAAGTGTGAGAAACAATTTATCACGTCCAGTATTTACACACATATACTTATGCGTGTTTGAATATAAAAAGATGTTATTTACTTTATGAAATTAACAATTAATAATAAGTTCTCTTTTGCATCATTAATAAGCGCTCTCTTTTGATGATAACTGAATTTAAATATGTAAATTTAGTTATAATCACAAGAAACAATAATGTGTTTTCTCTCTGTTTTTTTGCATCATAGTAAAATGAGCATTAAAGAAAATCTGCCTAGTCTTGTTCTTTTATTTTCTGATATTTTTCAATTGATTAACAATTTATTATTATATATAATATCTATTAATTACATTTGTACTTTCTGTAATGTACTCTGTAGCAGAGTACATTTGCATGTGAATTTATTCCACTCCACTTGGAAACTACTTTTCATCATATGATGAATTTGTGGCTGATAAAACATATTACAAAAATATCAGAACAATTTCCTAAAAGTGAGGTACTAATTTGACAGCAAAAACTTTTTAACTTAAAAAGAAATAATGTATTTAAATATTAGTTCAACTATATATGGCACTCATTAAAATACATCACTAAGCCTCAAATCAAGTCTAATTGAATTCGATATTAGAAATAGTAGCACTAGCAGTAATAATAGCAGTAGTAATGGTAATAATAATTCAGTTCATTTATTTATTGCAAAACAAAAGCTTATAGCCAATTACAGTTACTTTAAAGAAAAGAAAAACAATAAAAATATGGTGCTGGCATATATTATACACAGTAAATAAGCAATAAAAGAAAATGCATACATTAAAATAAACCTAAGGCACTCAAAATTGATATGACCATTTTAGAATATTACTGATCACTTAAGACATAAATTAAGATGATTTCAATATTAATAAAAAAAATTCATTATATGTATTGGAAAGTTTAAATAAAGAAGAAACATTAAGAAGAAAATATCAAAAATGTGATGATCTACATTTAATATAAAAGTCACTTAAATAGAAATAACAGAGGTTATATAAGACAACATGAATTATTGAGTAATAATCCTAAAAAGAAATTTAGATTTCTAAACTGGCATTTAGAATCCAGATAATGTGTCTTTATTATTCCAATATTTATTTAAACCACTATTGAAAAACTCTTGCATTAAGCTGCAATGTCATTTAAAAATTTGACTCCAGGTAATTAAATAATAATATAATATGAGGAAACCTAATAAGATAAACATTTTGGATTTGTATCTTTCTTAAAAAAGATAACCATGCCTAATGATAATGCTATAAAGTTTTATTAATAATAATTTTAATTTGACAATGAAAGCATTCATTCTTAGAAAATAAAATTCCCAGATCATTTTAATTGAATAACAGAAATTAATTTTATAAGAGTTAAAAAATATTTGAAATACAGACAACCTTTATATACCTGGAGCTTAATTGTAAATATAGGGGATTTGAACACAGACTTTCAAGCACTCTTCAACTATCCATACTATTTTATATCATGGATACACATGATGTGTGGGCATGTGTATCAGTGGTATGAAATAGTATGAATAGTTGAAGGGTGCTTGAAAGTCTATGTTCAAATCCCTTATAAAAATTAAAAAAGGTAAATATAACTCAAAATTTCAGATTTGTACAAAAAAAAATGAACATATTTTTATATAACATTAGTAACCAAAGTTGTAATTGTCAAATTTCAAAAAGAGCAACCAATCAGAATTGTAATTCTTTCAAAGCTTACATCTATACTTAATAATAATAATAATAATAATAATAATAATAATAATAATAATAATAATAATAATAATAATAATAATAATAATAATAATAATGATAATGATGATGATGATATGATGATGATGATGATGATGATGACTATGATGATAATGACAATGACAAATAAAGTATATTGTTGAAACATAATAATAATAATTTTTCCTTATTTATTTCAGATATTATGTTTCTCTACTATTAGTAGCAATGAAGTAAAATGTGAATATCAAATAAACTAAAACAATATTAAAGAGTAAAGCAACAATTATAAACAGTATTCTAATAACCATACCAATTATATAATATTTAAAACTAACTTGGAAAAGACTAACTAAAAGTATGAGCTATAAGAAGAATCTAAGAACAAAAAGCATTCTTTGTAATTCTTAGCTTATTAAGTTTGTCAGCTTCATGTTTAAATCCAAGCAGTAGAAAACTAAACTATACAACAATTTTTAATTGTTTCACTCTTTAGTAACATGATTTAATTTAGCATAATGTGCACAATATCTCCAGAAAAAAGTGATTGTTTCTCCATATGGATAATGAATTTTGACAAGAAATGTAATATGTCTCACATTTTAGCCCATAATAAAACAGCACACAATCATTATATTTTGTAATAAATTGTAAAAACTGCTAAAGAAATTTTTGAAATGATTTAAACTATATATTTTAGTAAATTTATGAGTTTCAAGAATATTTTCAAGTGGTCTGCAAGGCAGGAAGTGCAATGAAAATAATTCATCAAGATACAAAACACACTGCCACATTTCACATCATATGTCATGATAAAGATATGCTAGCATCTTAAATATTTTTGTGGTGAATATGTAAACTATATAACTACATAATGTATGCATTGATTAAGTAACAGAATTTCAGGCAGCTTAGAGAAAGTATCCCTACTGAAGCAATATAGTAAAATAATTAAGCTGCTTATACAAAAATAACTTAAAAGCAATATAATGCAGCCCTCTCCTAATAATATGAATGGATATATAATGGTCTGATAATATGAGGGGTTAGATTAACATGTCTAAATTAGTGTGAATATGATATTAAATCCAACAAGATCTCTGAGAATTTCATAATTGTTTTTGAATGAAATGGATGGTTGAGAAGATTGAAGCCTGTTCATTAAAGTTTAAGGATTTGCTAACATAACATAAACTGAGTACTGAGTATAAATATGTGAGGCATATTATAAACTGACACAACTGGTAAGTGCTGATTCTCCATGAAATAATAGAATTATCTGTCTTTTGCTAATATGTAGTCATGTGTATCAGTTGTTTGAGATGAAGTGGAGGATGAATATAAACTAAAAATCCTAAGTTCAAATCCCTCTATTTATATAAATTACTAAATCTAAAGTTTTTGCAAGTTGAGTGGTGAGAATTAAGATTTATGCTAAATAAAAAAACATTAAAAACACAAGTAATATAGATTAAAAATTATTAATATAACTAAGATGATTTTGAATGGGAGTATATGGCTTATTATAGAATATAGGAAAGTCATAAATATATTTGTTTTGTGGAATGATATCATCTTTAATCAACTTTCTTTCTCTCTTTCTTTTAATAAATGACTGATAATGATATATAAATATTATTATTACAATACTATCCTATAAGTGTCAAACTTTCTGACTAAGTTTCAACCTTTCTGCATTCACATTTAAACACATACACTTTAGATAAATACATTAATGATTAACTAATTATTTATTAAGTTAAATCTTGTCAAATATTACTTGGCTAAATATAAACTTTAAATTCAATTAAAGTATAATATTTTTATGTTTAATAAACATACCACATGTTAGTATCTGAGTTACATGTGATTAATAAATGATTAGTAGTAGTTATTAATGTTTTAATCTAAAATGAATAGTAGTAAAAGTGTGATTGCAAAAAGTTTGACATTTATAAATCAAAATCTAATATGATATTGACAAATAGTGAACAAATGATAGAGCCATGTGTGACCTGATTTAATTGAAAAGTACTAATTCAGCTACAAATGCTTGCATATTGGAAGTCATTTCATTTTAAAAAAGTTCTTAAGAATTTAAGTGAAAAGAGGTCTGATGTATTGTATTAATAAATACACATGGTTATATACTTATACAATTAAATAATAAATTAAATTTAAGTATGAATAAAACTATTTAAAAATAATTTACTTCTAAGAGATATTTATTTATAAAAAAAATCAAGATTTGAATTATGAATGACATAATTAAAAAAATGATACAAAAAAATCTTAATCTTTTAATTGATATTTTATGAAGATATGCCTGAGTTTAAATTATTTTTTTCTGTTTTTCCTTCAATTATATTTTTTTAACAAAAGCAAAAAAAAAAAAAAACAATAATTATCTATGAAATATTTATATATTAACAAATTTTATTAAAAATGTAAATTAAAGAAAAAAAACAAAAGCAATTTGAATAGAGATTTTATAGTCTATTCATAACTCACTATCTCAAATAATACACATGACCATACACATGCAAAAAACATGCATGATCCCCAGTATACATTTTTCATGCAGAACCAGCACTCAGCAGTGGGGACAGATTATAATCTCCCACCCATATATATATATAATTAGATCTCCCACCCATATATATATATAATTAGAGCTCGATTTATATTAATATAGCAATACCTTAAACTTTAATGGACAGACTTTAATATATTCACCCTTCCAACTATTCAACCATTCATTTCATTAAAAAACCAACAATGAAATGCTTAAAGCCTTTGTTGAAATTAATATTATAGTCATACTCATGTCGAATTTTCAATGAAATAAATGGGTAAATATCTGGAACTGTGAGAATATTGATGTCTGTCCATTAAAGTTTGAGGAATTGCTATATTATTATAAACTGGGCACTGATTAGATGTATGTGTGAGAGATTATGATCTGGCCCAACTGATGAGTGCTAATTGTGCATGAAATATGTATATCAAGGATCATGTATATTTTTCACATGTGTGTGGTCATGTGTATCATGTGCATGAAATAAAGTGAAGGATAAATAAACTGAAAAATTCTGAGTTCAAATTCCTCTAGTTAAATATATAAAAAATATTCAGTATAAGCAAATTACATACTGTCTTAGAATTGGAAGTAATTTGAATAATAAATGATCAATTTTACAAATAAAAAATTCTAATAACAGAAATAAAGCAGCAAATCAAACATTTTAGCTTTCAATCTAAAGAAAGGTTATTTAAAAAATATATTCTCTACTAGATTTTCATATTTAAGTCTAAGATTAGTAAAGCATATGTGTAAATAATTAAAATATTCCTTGAAATATTGAAAATGAACTTTTTAATTTTAAACCTTTTCCCCAAAAAGTGATATTAAATCTATTGACAGTAAGCGTTTCATATTCGATAATATTAAATTTTTAACTAAATACGTTTCTGGCAAAACACAAATATTTTCAAATAAAAGCTAAATATAAATTTTATGCCCTTATCAAGAAATGTATATTTAATAATTTTATTTAAAACAATAAACAAGTAATCAAATAATGTGCAAAATTATTTTTCTTTTATTAAACAATGTCAACACAATCCAAAAACTCAGATGTGCAATTTCTTGTCAAATGATATTAAATAGAATGTTTTATTTTTTTTCTCTGGGATGACGACTCGAATTTGTCATTTCAGTATTTTATATAAAAATAAAACATTAACTTTGAATGGTTTGTAATGATTAAATTAGTCAAAACCATTTTCAATTAATGTTTTTTCTATCAAGAAATCACCACAGAAGTTGACTGAAAATAATTACTGAACCAGCAGGGTGTTTATATAAAACTTAATTAAATAGTCAAAAGTATTGACTATTGAGAAAAATAGTTTTACTGTATAATGTTCATTTATGGACTCAAACATAAAACTTATAAAGTTAAATAATATATCATTAGATAAAGAAATTGTATAGAAAAAATGTGTATTTTGTTTTGTATAAAGTATAATAGGCCACTTCCATATGAAAAATGCATAAAAACATGAAGCAATAATTGTATCAAAAATTGTAAATTATTATTAAAAGAGTAAGAGACTGAAAAACATTGTTCTAAACTCGGAAATAAATATTTCATTTAATTTATTTAAAATATAACATGATATATGATGTACAGTAACAGATAAATGGTAAAAAAAGTTACTATAAATACACTAAAACAGAGTTCTGATATTATTTTTGCATGCATTTTATAAGTTAACATATTCAAAAGTACAATTCCTACCTCTAATATTTGAAAGACTCTAGTGGACAACTTTGTTCACATTTGCAATATTTTATTTTGATAATTAAAGGTTTGTTTATTCCACATCATATATTGATTAGCTTTACATTATTTATTACAAATGCAAACTTTCAAATAATAGGCATATTAATTAACATTTGAACTTTGAAAAATAAAATAAAGTATTAAATGAAATTCATAGCTTTAACAATGGTGTTGTTTTTTTTTTAATTTGACCATATTTTTGTCTATTCATAAAAACTGTGAACAAAAATATTTATGTAAATTCCATTTTTTAAATAGAAATGGATTTTGTTTGAGACATTGAAAAAGAATAAAAATATGCTTTAAATTCAAAAATAAATGTATTATTAACAAAATTTTACAAGAAGGTTTTTTACTAGCATTTATAAAAGCTATTTTGGTTAGCCAGTAAAAATAGCTTCCAGTTTGCTATAACTACTTTTTTACAACTTGTTTTTTTAAAATCAAACATTTCAAATAAAATCTAATTTAATTATATAATATCTTAGGTTAAATAAATATTTTACATATATATTGCACAAATAAATTTAAATATGTAAATAAATTACTGAAAATTACAATTTTTATTTTCAAAATAATAATATAAATCACACATTCAGAATTAATTGCCTTTGAGCTAAATAAATTACCAATCAGGCATTACATGATTGTTTTGAGATCTAAATAAGACATTCTCAGCTTGTTTTCTATTTAAGTAAACATTATATGATCCTACACTTTATGCTTACAGAAACTGTTTGACATAGTGGCAAAACTCTCCATACAGTAGTGTCACTCACTACAAACTATATAGCGATCAAATCGTAAATACAAGACAGAGAATTTAACAAGAAGAGGGCATACACCCTCCTCTTTACTTATCTTTCTATATATCCAAGCCAGTCTGAAGTATTTACATTTGAAAGCATGAATCTTTCATGCTGTATGTTCATAATTTAAACTCAGTGAGTTAAATGTGAATATGTTTGAAGATTCACGCTTTAAAATCTAAATACTTCAGACTGGCTTGTATATATAGAAAGACAAGTAAAGAGGAGGGTGGACACCCTCTTCTTGTTAAATTATCTGTCTTGTATTTACAATTTGATCACTATTAATAACACCTGATTGGCTAATAAGCATGAGAGGTTCGCAGTCTCTCAGTTTAATTTCAAATACTGTTTGTGCTTTATAAATTAAATATTATTTACAAGCCATAGTAATTGATAAATGCAAGGTTTAGGCATAAAATCCCAATCTAGTGTTTTCATCAGTGAGAAGTCCTAGATTATGGTGACTGTGGTTAATACAAAAACCAAAGACATTAAGATGTATAGATGCTGAACTGAGTTCAGATTCAAATAACTATAAAAGTAAATGAGCTTGAATCAAAACCATTCTAGTGTTTTCATTTTAGACTCAAAGCTTTATAGTTAACTAAAAAATAAAATGTGACTGCATTATATTCTAAGACCTAAGTGCAGTGCTCCCAGATTCAGGTCTCCTCACTGATGAATGCCACAATCTAGAAACTAATCTGGGGATATTGGATGATCAGGTACTAGATAAGGATTTTATGCACAAACATTCTTAAATCCATTGATTACTCTGGTTTACACTGAGTGGAACTACTGTATGGAGAGTTTTGCATCTGTGTTTCTATTCAATGCGAACGTCTTCAGATTTTTTTAACTAATAATTTTAATTAACAATTTTTACACACAAAAAATGCAAGAAATAAACAAACATTAACTGCAAAATAGTGAAGTAAAAGCTACAGTAATAACAACATCATTGTAACATACTAAAATACCTCAAATTAAGTGATTTTGTTGCAACTAAATAAGAATATATTGAAAGATTGGGTGATTTATTATTATTAACATTCCTATATATGCAAAAACATGCTACAATTATAAAAAACAGTGGCATCTAAAATACATAGTTATTATCTCAGACACAGATTAATATATTTTCAGAAAAATATCTTGGGTTCAAAACCTTAGGTTATTTTGTATTTCAGGGTTTTCTCTTGAATAAAAAATAGGGTTTTAATCAACAAGAGTGGCAATCTACATACACAACTACATTACTTTCAGTTCTGAATCTTAAGACTTCACTTTTAATGGAAATGCCAAAAAAATGATATGGTGAATGTGGATTTAAATTCATTGCCATCTAGTAATCATGGATTGATTGAGTTTACTATAGATGATCCTATAAAAGAGTATTGCTCTTTTTTGTATGTAAGACAAATTGGTAAAAAAACAGGGAAATTATGATATACCTGTTGATTCTCTGAAGATTATATATGTTGGGGAAAGAGTTTTTAAAAAAATTGCTGAAGTTTTTAATAAAATACATGATTCAGAACAGTCACCAGTTTGTTCTTCAACAATTATAATTTCAATAAGAAATAAAATTGATATAGACAGTAATGAATTTAAAATAATAATTTTAGTTCCTTATGTAACCAAAGAATATGATGGTAGTGTTGAAAGTGTTTTTTTTTCAACCTACAGAGTAATTAATATTTGTAAAAAAAAAATTACAGCATTGCTTTTTTTCCAATTTCACTACATTTATGTCATTTGATATAAGCTTTAATAATCAATAAATTCCAAATAGTAGTACTTAATAAATCCTTTCAAGCAATGGTATATCCAAATATTCTGAGACTATTTTCAGTATTATAACTTTCATCAGTAAGGAGTTTTTGAATTTTGAGCAATGCATTTGGAACTTTTGGAAAGACTGCACTTTCCTATTAACCACTTATTACTTTTTTGTTATGCAATCAAGCTATCAACAAAAATTGAAACACTTGAAAATTTTGTTCAGTTCAAGTTAATTTGATGGTAATTATTATGGTTTTAGTTGTAACCTATAAAAAAAATTAATTCAACTTAATATGACTGTAATGTTATGTAGATATTAATCCAATTCAATTTTGACATATTATGATGTCTTTAATTTTTAATATTCTTATACCCATTTTTAATCCAAAATTGATATTAAATCAATAAGGCATCACATATTTACAAAATACCATATGATTTTTGCTTACACATTTTGATATCTATTAGAATTTTTCTTCTAATGTCACTATATTTACACTATCTAGTATCAACTTTAGTAATCATCAAAAGCCAAATGATAAGATTAGTAAATCCTTATCTAGTGCCATTCTACTGAAATATTTCCAGATAAATTTTAGCTTATTCTTGACATAAGTGAGGAGTTTTTAGTTTTATTGAACCATGCACATGGACATTTTGGATTTAATAGATCTTTCTTCTAGAAATCATTTTAAATAATAATCGAATTTTGTAGTTAGAGGGCAGTTCAATTATTATTTAAAATAGATTTGGTAAAATTTTTACATGGTGTTATATTTATTCATTATTAAAATATTATTTATCATTAAGTATATAACATGTGTTAATTTATTATGAGTTTTAGAAGTGAGTGAAAGATCTCCACTCTTTAGATTTAATATCAGTTATTTAAAGATCAATTTACATTAAAAGATACAAAGATTGATTTAAATTGGCACTATGGCTGTTATTGTTCTAGATAGCTGTACATAAAAAGATTTAAAATACATTAAGAGATGTCCACTCTTTTATTGTAAAAGTTATCGAACTTGGTGGCTAGAGGGAAGTTCAGTTATTATTTAGAATAGATTTGGTAAAATTTTCACATGAGGTTATATTTATATATATTTCATCTTTGTTGGTAAAAGGTGGTTGCCTTGACAACAGTTTGAAATTGTTGATTGTTATTGATATTGGGATTCTCTAAGTTTTGACTAACTTTTAATGATATATATATAAAAATATATCTGAATACAGTTCAGTTCTATATTAGTATTTTTTTTCAATTTTTCTAAGTTTATGCCATTTATTGTAAGTTCCTACAATCAAAACCTGAATTATTTTTTTTTAATTCAAATAATAAAATAAATGTAATGATATTGGGAAAAAATTCCTAATACATTGTTAATAGATAATAAAATGTGTAAGCAAAGATCATATGATAATTGTAAATCATGTGATGTTTAATTGGTTAAATTCCATTTCTAGCCAAAGAATAAAGATGTCTAAAATTCTTTAAAAATAGTTCACCATAATATATAAAAACTAAATTAAATTCAGAGCTTTATAACTAAGCAAGCAAGTTAGATTGGATTGAAAAAATATACGTTTTTTTTTTCAATTTGAATGGTAGTTTGATAACATAAGAAAAAGCAAAATATGGTGCTTGAGGAAAGGTGTATTACATCCAAAAGTCTAAGAACATTATTTAAAAATCCAAAATCTCATCGCTGATAAAATTCTAAAACAAAAACTAGTCTCAGAATATTTGGATAGTAAAATACTTGATAAGATATTATTAAATACTATCACCTGGCATATATTGTTTACTATAGGCTAGATTAGATGACATAAATTTTATAAAATTGGAAGAAAATTGGTAGCAGATAGAAAAATGTGTAAGAAAAAATCAAATAATGTTGTGTAAGTCATATGATGTAAGAAGTGCTGATTTCATTAATATAATAAAAATGAAAATGCATTTGATAAAATATGGATTATTTTGATGGCTATTTTCCTAGTAAATAATTAATTATTTATTGTTTATTTAAACAAGTTACTAAGTAAATATTATTTAAAAATGAGGGAAATTAACATTGAAGAATGTAAGATATTTTTCTGAAGATATATCAGTAAATGAAGAGAATTATGGCTACAAGATTTTAAACTTGATAAAGTTAATACAATAAAAAAAAATCCATTTATAATTAAAGTAATGAAAATAAGAAGAGATAGATAGTTATAAATAAAAGCTCACTTGTAGAATTTCGATTAAAGCCTTTAAATCTAAACACAAACATTAAAAATTTCCCAAGTGCCATTTATATCAATATGCTACCATCTTATATATATATGTCAAAGCGTTGACAGGGAAGCGAACCTGGGCTGGCTGCTTGGAAGGCAGGGTACGCTAACCGCTAGGCCACCATCGCCTGACTGCGCTATTACCTTTGTCTCCATCTTTCTCAGAAACTCCGAATGTATATGATTATTAATTATTAATTAACTTTAAATATATAAATCAATTAATTAATTTAAAAAAAAAGAAGCATGAAAAAAATTTTTAAATTATAATTTAAATAATAGTTCGTTTTAGAAAATATGTCAATAGTAAATTATTAATATGTAAATGTGATATGTTGGACTATTTCCATATTAATATAAAGCTGAGCACTGATTTTATATATGTATGGAGATAGTAATTTGGACCAACTGATCAGTGCTGCTTTAGCACAAAATAGTATATTGGTGATTATTTATCTTTTCAACATGTGTGTGATCAGGTGGGTCAGCAATATAAGATGGCACTCAAAGTTGTGGGTTGTGTGAAAGTCTGAGTTCGAATCCCGCATATATTACATATATAAAGGCAGGTTTAAGCCTGTACAATGTATTAATTTATAGTCTATTATTAAAAGTTAAATGTCTAAAAAAATTTAAACTTTATTTAATCTTTTCCAAATACAACAATTACTTATGATAACACACAAGTGGCTAGATAATAGGTTAATATACAAAACGGATTAGAATATTACACAACATTTTGAGTGATAGTATTATTTCAGCTCATCTTCATGTGATGTTAGCCTGACCAGTGACAATGCTAGTATAAATCAATTGGTTCAGCATTGTCTTAAAATTTAATATTTAAGAATCTAAAGGTGTAAGTTCAACTCCTAAGCTAGAATTTGTTACTGTTCAGACCAGAGAACAGAGAATAATATCACTCAAAACCCTGTTAATCTACTATCATGTGTTCCCTACTTTCTTGGGTTCTCTAATCACTTGTATATTATTACTAACAATTGTTAGTATTTGGAAAAGATTAAATAAAGTTTAAAATTTTCTAGACATTTCAACGTTTAATGGTAGATGTTGAAAATAATCCCACACATTATTATATCTAAAATACCATCATCACAAACCTTCAGGCAAATATTAATATAAAAAATTAACATTCAAAACTCTATTATTTTGCGATCCCTTGAAATAGAATTTTGGGAAAACGACTTATTATAGCTTTAATTAGAATGTATATTTATATGAAACCAATATAAGAACAATTGAGAAGCACAATTTATATGGATTGATTAAGAATTAAAAATTAAATTGGAAAAATAAAAATAAAATGAAACTTTTTAAAAAATTATGTTGAAAGTTAATTATTCTTTGGAAAATATAAAATGAAAGAGAAGTGATATTGGGTACATGACTAAAAGTAAAGAAATTATAAAGAATTTTACAGAAACGTCAACAAAGAGTTTGAAGATAAGTAATAAGAGAAGAAATACCTATTTTATGATCTTAAAAAGTTGGTTGTAACAACCACTTTTTGAAAAAAAAACCACAAAAAGTAAACATTTATGGAGAAAATGGTCCTAATTAAGGTACATGCTTATTGGCACATAATTCATGATAATGATGATAATAATAACATAACATTAAATAATTAAAAAAAAATATTCTTATAAGTAGCTGTTTGTATATGAGTATAACCATTCTAATTATAAGATTAGAGAAAAGATAGAACATCAAAGTCATAATCATCATTATTATTATTATGATGATGATAATAGTCTGATGATGATGTTGTTGATATTTTAGAGTTGAATTTTGCAATAATAAAATAAAATAATCCATGTAACCCAAGAACATACTGTTTGCAAGTTTACCTTTACATTGTATTTTGCCTGAAGGTTTGAGAGAATAGCTCAGTTGGTTAAAGCATTGGCCTTAAATTCGATATTTGAGAATCTAAAAGTGCGAGTTCAACTCCTATGCTAATACTGTCACCGGGTCAGGCCAGCAACATTTGAAAAAAGGTGGAGAATAATATTACTAGAAACATCGTGTCATCACTAATGTTGTCTATTTGTGTGTTATTGCCATTTGAAAAGTTTAAATAGTGTTTAAAATTGTCTATAGTATCAACATTTACTCATATGTAATGGAAAAAGTCCAACATATCATATCTTGACATTGATTTTAATCAAGAGATACTCGTCTGCTAATATAAACTCTATATGTTTTTTTTATTAGTGAAAGTCTTTTTCCTTGCTTTTTTGTCTTATTTAATTTTTTTATTTTATTTTGGGTTTTTTTTTTTTTTTTGGCTGAAATATATATATATTAAAAAAAAACGTCTTTCTTAGAGAAATATGAATATTATTAACTTAAGCTTCTTCCACTCAGTTTACAGCAACATACAAAAATCTAATTTTATCTTTTCAAAATGTCAAATATATTGGTTCATTATAAGAAGAAAAATCAGTTTTTGTTTTAAGAATAAACCAAGAATTGATTTCTCAATTTCATCTAAATATTTATTTGTTTACATTATAATTTAAAGTATTTATACAAAGTACGTATATATTTATATATTATAAAAAATATATTCCACAAATGCACTGATTAGATAGTCAAAATCTTATTGAGATAATAAGATATGAAATTAGATTCACACGCATAGACACAATAGATAGATAGATAGATAGATAGATAGATAGATAGATAGATAGATAGATAGATAGATAGATAGATAGATAGATAGATAGATAGATAGATAGATAGATAGATAGATAGATAGATAGATAGATAGATAGATAGATAGATAGATAGATAGATAGATAGATAGATAGATAGATAGATAGATAGATAGATAGATAGATAGATAGATAGATAGATAGATAGATAGATAGATAGATAGATAGATAGATAGATAGATAGATAGATAGATAGATAGATAGATAGATAGATAGATAGATAGATAGATAGATAGATAGATAGATAGATAGATAGATAGATAGATAGATAGATAGATAGATAGATAGATAGATAGATAGATAGATAGATAGATAGATAGATAGATAGATAGATAGATAGATAGATAGATAGATAGATAGATAGATAGATAGATAGATAGATAGATAGATAGATAGATAGATAGATAGATAGATAGATAGATAGATAGATAGATAGATAGATAGATAGATAGATAGATAGATAGATAGATAGATAGATTATTAAAACAAATGTTTTTAATAAATAACAACTGGCTGCTCTATAACTTTAAGCCATCAATCATTGATAATCAGATTCAAAGAGCTGATTGGATGTTTTTTTAATACGATGTCAAAGTCAGCAAGAGTTTTTACATATTGGCTGATGTAATTTAAACCTTGTTGTTGATAATAATTTAATTATATATACTCCAAATTATTTGTATATTTTTTGTGTCATCTTTTATCTCCTCTATATACACATTTATTTTGCTGGGTTTTATTGTCCTTTTACAGAGTATTATGTTTATCTTCAGCAGCTTTTCATTTTTTTTAAATTATACTAAAGCTTACTATATATTATACAATGGGATCTATTTTTTTCTCCAATTTTTAAGTTGTTTTAATTTAAAATAATTTTATTTAATTTAGAAATTCTGTTTGATTGTTTGTTTAGAATTAATTTTTTAATTGGTTGTTGCCATATTTTATGGATTTACTTAAATTTTGTATTTGTTAGAAATATATGCCAATGCAATGTGTCTTAATAATATATTTCATAGTTCTCCAATCATTAGTTTAGTATAACAGTGGTGGTGAAACAAATTCCAAATAAATTGATAACTTTTCAGTAATGCATATGAGAGTGTGGTATATATATATACATTTGTTAATAATGATCAATTAAAATAGAAATATGAACTAATCGTAATTTATCCTGATTGTAAAAATTCCTTTTTATAAAATGTTTTTCTTTCTCTTGGGTTATAAAATTTAACTTTTTAAAAATTCTTCTTTTTCAAACAAAATAATATTGTAATTCACTTTTAACACATCTGAATTGCATTTTAAATATTATGTAGACTGCAATATTGTTTTTATTTTTTGTTTTGAATAGGAATAATTACAAAAAATATCTGAATAGTAAAAAGTTAAAAATAATATATATATTTTACAATAAACATTTTTATTCACTATGCACAAAAAAAGACAAAAATAATTATTTTTTCTATCACAAATGGGGTTTTTATACTTAACCTGAAATAAATGTTTTGGATGTTTAAAATTCCACCCATTTCCAAGTTTATATGCCATTTTTCAAGTTGAATGTTCTACCAACTATAGAAAACTGCACAGGATTTCTAACAACTAATAGGATTTTATGCAGTATATTGTTGTCTTTAAAGCACTTTCAGAAAATAAGCTTTTAGATTATAAACTTTTCTCCCTCATTTTCATTACTCTTCTTTTAATGTTAGTTTGTTGTTTTTATATATATTTATGCTACTTGTTTTGCACAAAAGCAGGTTGAACAACTAGTCAATAGTGTTATTAAAACCAGACAAAACTCTTCATATGTACTATGAGTAAATAAAAATTCTTGACAAATCTTTAATAGTGAAAGCTTCTCATCACCTATGATTCACATAACATCATGATTCTGATATATGAATATTAGGCTTATATTATAAACATTAATAATAAGAACTTCTTATATCATTCAAGTGGACAATCTTAGCTGTACAAGTGCTATCATTATGAGTGCTACACTTTACAACATTATAAACACAAAAATAAAAATGTCTGAAAAAGTAAATCATTCCCTCAATGCATTTTTGGCTGGATCAGTAAACATTTATTGACCCAGATCACAATTTCTCATACATATTCATAATCTTTGTTTAGTATTTGTGAATACAAATATTACTATAATTTAATTTTCAAATAAATTTTATCAATTCATTCATTTGATATCGTCCAATTTAGAGAAATGTATAAATAGGATGTCCAAATCTCACTTCCATATAATACATTAGGTAAAATAACTCAATATGCAGTGACTTTAATTAAAATTGGTATTTTATTGTGAGGAAATACTCTGTCTTTTTAACTGGCAAGTTAAAAGCACCAGTGATATGCTAGAATATATATTGCATCTCAAAATCTAAGCCAACTTTCTACCTAAAAAAGCTAAGATATTTAAATTGGTTTTCATATTCAAGTTAATAATTACCCAAACTGAATGTTACTGAGAATTTTTCTTCCATCAGAGATTAAAAGTTCTTCAGTGTTTGAATATTATTTATTAAACCAAAGTTTTAAATATTGCATTCAAATCATTAACAACAATTCATAGATTTTATCTCTGAAGTGACTGGAATAGGATAATAATCAATATACTGTAAATCCAAATCCAAGAAGATGAAGGTTTTCCTTTTAAACATTCAAATAAAAAACTTCCACTATAAAACTTGTATTGCATATTAATGTCTTTTTATTAAACCACCAATAAACAATTCCAAAGATCTTTGTCATAAAAATAAAAGGCAAAGTTAGAATAAGTAACCATTTTTCTTTAATACTTGTTTTTATTTGAAATGCTTTTTCCATAGTAATAACATTTATTTTCATTCCATTGTGTAGAAGCTATTTAACATGAATAATCTCTTCTTAACATCCAATTATTTCCATACAGTATTATTGACCTCTACAGTTAGTTGATCAAATGCCTTAACTACATTAATAAATAAAAAAAAAACATACAAATATATTATTTGTTACATATCCCTTTTTTGCACCATATATACATAGTGTTCTTTGATTCTCTAAAACTACACTGAATCTCTGATAATTATTTATATTTGATTGGAAAGAACCTATTTAATATAATTCTTGAAAGTGCCTTTGATGTTATGCATAATGCTTCTGTGTTATTTATTGAAAACTTGTCTATTCCCTTTATTATTAAAAATTTATATAAAAGCATTTTTAACATTAAATGGCACAACTTTATGTGAACATATATTTCTAAAAAATCCTAATATTTTTGAACCCAACTTATCATTATCATGTTTTTAAAAAATTTCTAAATGTCTTATCAGGTCCTACAAACTTTTATTTTTAAGATTATGAAGGGCTGTTTTGACTTCATTAAGCTATATATCTTTGTCAAAATATAAATAAACATATATAATAAATATACCATTAAAAGCTGTAATTTTAATTCTTGTATCATTATTCAAAAGATTGATTAAAATACAATTGGACTATCTTCAGAATATTATTATTTTATAAGAAAGCACCATTGGTAGATTTATCAGTATTATTACAGTATTTTAGGTCCATATTTTTTCATTGTATCAAAAAACACATAAAGTACCCATGAACATTAATTGCCTGTAAATTCTTTGCATTTTTACCCGACCAATAATTTTAAAGCTTTCCCATTTCTGCCTTTAAATTTCTATTCTAATTATGATGTTCCATTTTCAATATTTTTTATTCAAATCATGAATAATAATATCACTGTCTGAAAATTAGACATGTTTCTTTTTTATAGTAAACCTAAGAACAGATTCAGATACATCCATAAGACATCACTTAAAAGAATTTCATGTCTCACTATTATAACAATCAAAATTAGCAAATTAAGTCTTTAATAACTGTTGAATTTTATCAAACTAATAAAATTTTCTAAAGATTATTGTCAATATAATTGAAATAAGATTTATTGTTAATTACAGAGCTATTATTTTCACCTTGATACATATTAATATGTCTATCCAACAATCTCCTCTTTAATTGCTTATGTAATATGAACATTTTTATGTAATATAAATACTAACTGTAATGTATTATATGCTATTTTTAGATTGTGGATGCATCTGAATTTTATATAGCCATTTTTCTGTCTAAACTGTTTGTGGTAATTAATTCAGGTGTTGAGTAAAAATCCAGTAACGACACACTATTTGAATTTACAGCACAAATCCATTATTTCCAAGAAGTTTTGGCCCAATTTCTAATATTTATTCCAGCACATGCATCAAAGCCTCCAAGAATAAAAACAATCATGGGTTTAATGGTTTTGTTGAAATAGTGTCATTCAACAAGGTATAAAAGTCTTTCTCTGAATTTTTGAATCCAACATTGTGCATGCCAAGCTTTAATACAGTTTCTTTTTACTTGTTATAATTACATTTGTAAAGTGCATACTCATTGCATAAAGTAATATATATTAAGACTATACCCTTAAGATCATGTGCCTGGAAAATTACAGTAGGTAACTCTACAAATCTTAACAGAAGAGTGGCCGCTCTTGTCTTTTAAATAAATCTTGTGTTAAGATTTGTAGAGGTCCCTACTGTCATTTTTTAGGCACATGGTCTTAAGGTTATAGCCTTAATATATATTACTTTACTTGATATATTAAGGAATTCAAGAGTAGATGATATCATTCTAGACTTTACAACAAATATGGTACCATTCAGTCTCATATTTATTGGTTGATCTATCCTCCCAAAAAAATGTAGTCACCTATCTATTTTATTAAACTTCTCTTCTGAAAGATAAATTCACTAAAAGTAGCTATACCAATCTTAAATTTTGACAACTCCTTAGCTGTCAAATGTTGTTTTACATTCAGATATTAAAATATCTGTATGAATTACTATATTTTAATATTTATTATCATTAGGGCCTTATTATCATTAGGACCTCTTGCTGTATTCCTATTATGGATAATATCATTATTCATTATTTCTATCACTTTAACAGGTAATTTATAACACATAGCATTCTAGTTAAATTATATGACACAAATAATTTTAGACCATATTTTTTAAATTTGTTCAACACTCATTATATGGGTCTTAAATAGAACTTTCTAAATATACAAGTTTTTCCAAGATTAAAATCTTGTCCCAACTTTAGTTTTAATATACTCATTATTTTTAATATTATCTTAAGCAAAGATTATAACTAAGAACTGCTAACATTATTTTATTAATTCTTAAGGGCATGATTTCATAAGCGTGAAAAAGGGAATTGGTATCAAAAATAATTAGTGTCTAGATAAATAATGAATATATGGTTGCATGAATCACAATTCTACTATACCAATTAACAGAGAAAAATGGCTTGTTGTATGAGAGCCTTATGATGACCAGACCTATACTCACTTAAAATGGAAGACATTAAGGGAACAAAAGAAATGAAAATGACTGTTTGCATTGTAATCATAACTAGTCTCTCATGAACCTTTTATCCTACAAAGCAATATGAAATACTTTATTTGAGACACTTTTTATTGATTTTACATAGTTACTCATCAAACTGGAAGGTCATTCTGCAATTCTCCATCTTCTGACATTATCATAAATAGATTAATTACGGCAACCGATATTCATATATATATATATATATAGTATTTTCCTGAAGCTTTGTGATGATGGTGTTCCAGTTCTACTTTTATATTGGACTATATATATATATGATAATTTTAATATAATACCTTAAACAAAATTATATTGAAGAAAACATCGAAGCTAAATTAAAATTAAGTAAATTTTAAATTAATTTGTTTTGAAATCTACAACAATAAATATTCAAATAGATGTTTGTAGCAACTAGGAGAATAAATAGGAGGTATATTCATTTTTAATTTTCATTTGAAGTTATATATATAATGTATCTGCTACTTAATGATATATAAAAAGTTTCATTAAAAATTGTACTATAACTCTAAACATTGAGAATCTAAGATTACACCTACATAAATATTTTTTATTTGTTATTAATAATAAAGTACAAAGAATTTTAAACCGCGAGTTATTTTGTTTTAGAATAATAAAAAATTAAAATTCAATACCTTTAAAACTTTACTACAAAACAACTTTTTTTCTGTAAATTGTACATCTTATTTTGTATTCAATGATAATTGTAATTTGTAGCGAAAAAAATTGCTTATATCTACAACAATAAAACTAAATTAAAAGCATTTGACAATACACGAAAAAAATATACTTTTAAAAAAAAAATCTACTATTCAATTCTCTGTAGCATAAAAGCTTTTACATAAATGATTAAAATTAATTATATGCTGGATATAAAAGATTTTATTTTAATCACTAATTAAAAAGCTTTAATATCAGTATGTATTCATTAAAAAGGTATTTATGTAAATTAAATGTATATATACATATATAAATTGAATTAGATGGGGATTTTGAATCAAAACTTTTAAGGTCCCTTTATCATCCACTACATCTTATACGACCGATGCACATGCCCACATACATGCCAAAAGGAGATATTAACCCAGACTCTTAGTCATCCATTCCATCTTATACAACCGATACACATGACGACATACATGGGAAAGGGCGATACACATAACAACATACATGCGAACAGATCTTTTTGCATGTATGTAGTCGTGTCTATCGGTTATATAAGATGGAATGGATGACTAAAAAGAGTTTAAAAGTCTGAGTTTAAATCTCCTCTAATTACATCTAGCTTAAAATATGAATACTATATACACATTTAATTATTCTATGTAAATTTGTATAAATTATGTTATCCCGGTTCGTAGAGTATGATTCAGGCATTATTGAATTGACATTTCAACATTATTATAAAAAACCATTTTAGAATACTATAAGCTTTGATATATAACAAGATTACAGCTTTGATCAGTAAAAAATAAGAACACAAAAAATAGAAAAGAAAAACAATACAAAACGCAATAGCTATTGCAATTAATAGGTTGTTTTTTTTTTCTAAATAGAAGATAGCTTACATATATCATCACATTTGGTGCCACAATTTGATCTTTTAAAGATCACAATGGCTTTTTCTCATTTTTTGATGAAGAATGTCACATCTGGATAGGATACTGGTATTTAAAAAAAATCTACATTATGAGAGCGTTGATAATGATGAATGTAGTTAATTTCTTCTAGCTCTAATGCAACAGTTGCTTGTGCCAACTTAAAAGGCTCTACAACTCACATGAAGTTTCACAAGCCCCATGGCTCTCAATTGAGATTAAGATCTTACTATGGACAGAATATTATCAATATTTGAATAATGGTATACATTGTTCTTATGTTACAGCATTTTAGAATATGTCTAATATTATATGCAGTTTCTTTTATAGAAAGAATACAGGTTAATGGTGGTATTTTTTTTTTATTTTATATTATTATGGCTATTTTGGGCCTGAATTAAGGCTTTGTTTTCAGTTCAGTTATTTTAATTATTAGGTAATTAAAAATTACTCATGTGATTTACTTTTTCTTCTAGATATCGTTTAACTGAAAGAATAATTGCTCAAGTAAAAATGAGATATGGATTCTAAAAATATCTAAACCAAGTGATGATGATATGAAAAATATATCTATGCATATAGCTTTTCTCTGAAAATGAAAGTGTTAAAAGATTATTCTGTTTTTGGTGGCGAAAATATCAAAGAAGGGATGTTGCCATCCATTTTTGCTTAAGTAGCTAATCCATCTTTACTAGAACAATAAACCATACCTAGAACAAGTAAATTAAAATATTTAATTGGGTATAGTAATGGAATCATAAATAAAATCTTAATTCATACCCAAAGTAATCTCAGTAAAAACCAAGAAAAAAAAATTATAATTGTTTAAATTGGTATTTTTCACATAAAATGAATTATAGGCAATATTGTATGTGTTCTAAGATGCTATAATGTATAAATAAAACAGCATATACTGCTACCCCAAATATTGGCTAATATTACATCTATGCATAGCATTCAATTCTTAAAGCTCATAGAGTTTATAAATTTCATGTGGAGTTTGTGAGGCCTCTTATTTGGGTGTGAGTAATTGTGCATTGCTTCTAGGAAAGATGAATAAGATAATGCAGTAAGGTACCATTTATCATCATCAGCACTTTTACTCCATATTATAAATATTGATCATAATATAGATTTTTCAAACACCAGAATCTTGTTCAGATGTGCCATTCTTCTCCAGAAAAAAAAAATAAAGAAGTCATTGAGATCTTTAAGAAATAAAATTATATCAACAAACATAATTGTAAAATAAATTCTATGTGAAAAAAATTATTAAAATCTACTAATCACAAAAACTATTGATTTTTATATAGTTTTTTTTTTTCTATTATCATTTCAGTTTCACTTTTACATTTTAAATTTTCTGTTCTTATTTTTATTGGTTGAATCTAAGGATTAAGATCCTGTTATGCATAATGTTTTCAACACCTTTACATCAGGTTTTTATAATAATGTTCAACACCCATTTTGTGGTTGGTAAACCTAGCTATAAGATAGTATTATGTATCAAACAGAGATGAACCTGGATAATACATTATAGCACATGAAAACCTTTATTCTAACACATAGATTTGTAATTAGAAATTTTGAAATAAATAAAGATTGAACAAATGTTTAATAATTAAATCATATATTGTCATTTAATATTTTTATCTATCTTTATAGCAATATATCTATCAATTTGTTTGTGTTAACAAAATACTAAAGAAGTTTGCATAAGGCAAAATTAAATTCCAGTTATATCTCACTTCATTTTTGGTATATAAACAAATATTAAAATCCTTTGAATTTCAATTTATCAATTTCTAGTATTCCACTGTTTTTAAATGGTATTGCTAGATATTATCACTATAGAAATCAATAATAAAAAGCCATATAATACTAAATCATCCATGCACTTTACTACTGTTACACAATGCTTTATTTACCACCCTGTTTTACAGATAACAGTTTTAATTGCCCCAAAAATCTTCTTCAGAACTCTTATATCTTCTAACTTTAACTTCTAAATTAAAAAAAAAAAAAGAAACAAAATTTGAATTTAGAAGTTGAAGTTAGGAGATATGAGTTCTGAAGATTGCTGGGGCAATCAAAATGGTAAACTGTAAAAAGAAGGTGGTAAATAAAGTGTTGTGTAACAGTAGTAAAGTGCATGGATGAGTTAGTATTATATGGTATACATCTGGCAATGCAATAAAAAAGAATAATAATGAAAAGCTTTCATTACTTACTGGAATATATCTTAATACAAAAAAAAACAATTTATTTGGTAAATATATGTGTAGAAATCAATCAAACTCATCAATTTAAAGTTCACTCCTAATAACATTCAAACTTCTAAGACAGTAAGCTATCATTCAACAAAAAACATTTAAACAATTATTATACTATGCATCTATTTTTTTTAAATTCAAACTTATCTTTATCAGGTTATTCTAAAATTCAAACTAATTTTTAATTCAAAACATTAATCTAATCTCCATACATGCATCATAAATATATATAATACAATAAAATTTTAAAGGTGATTATACATTTTACAAATAACTATTGTAAAATACAGAAATAATTTCAATTATTTCTGTAACCATCTTCAATTAGAAAACTTTTACTTACTCAATAAAATTTATTATCACTGATAATACTTTATTGTTTTATTATTATTACAATAATTAATTTACAGTGTATACTTAATTATTTAAAATAAAATGTCCATTATAGAATAAGTATTGTAATAAAAATAAATTTTCCAGTGATAATATATTTTATACAAAATTTTAATAAATGACAAATGACAGAAGTTCTTTCAGTTAATTTCTTAACCTTCTTCAACTTAAATTTGAATTTAAATGTTTTTTTTTTTCAGTAATAAATGTGGTTGGTTTTAAATTGTAAATAAATTCACAATCAATTTCATATGAACATAATACAATCAATCCAAACTTATTTAAATAATTTTAACATTTAAATACAAGTATAATATATATACTTTAAGCTAGTTGTAATTAGGGGGATTTGAACCAAGATTTTCAAGCTCCCTTTAGTCACCCACTCTACCTTATATGTACATTGAAGATCAATTATCTTTTTCACATATGGCCATGTGTATTGGTTGTATATGATGGAGTGGTTAACAGAAGCGAAATTGAAATCTGGGTTCAAGGCCTCTCTAATTCAGTAATTTTAATAAATTTAAGCTCAATAATGAACATTACATTATAGTATATAAATTTTGAAAGAGTTCTTATATATAATTATTTTTTATATTTTCAACTCAATTAAGGTCATTCTTATAAGTTGTTATTGATCTGTGAATTTGTTAATATATATAAAATATAATTCAAAACAGAAAAATATTTTTTTTGGCACTGAAAAAATAGTGATTAAAGTGATTGCAAAGTTTTTTTACCTATACTTTTATGAATTGTTTCTATCATATGAGTTTTAATCTATTATAGTATATAATATATTAATATTTAAACTATTAATGTGATATTAAACACATATCATATTCAATAGAGATAATTTAGATTTTATTTTGTAATGTATAGAAATTAGATGTTAAATTCTCTGTCTCATATGACTACATTATGCTTGTATCTGAAGTACTGTACACGAATAGTAAAAAAAGTTGGTCTGACCTTTTTGTGAGATGATTTATGATGTAATGAGAAATTTTTCTATAAAACGGTAAATATTTACAGTTTTATACATACATAAACTTCCAAAATTAGTTTCACTATAAAAAGTTAGCTTCCAAAAGGTAATTCTGGTAGATTTTTTTCCTCTCATTTTAATAGACTATAAAAGCATAATAAAGTAATAATATTAAATTAATGACTTTCTCTCCATTTCCATTTATATGATTTATATATTCATAATAATAAAAGGGATTTGAACCCAAACTTTCAAGTTCCCAACAGTAATCACTCTGTTCAATAAATCAATACATATGACCACATACATGTGAAAAATATAAATGATCTCCAATATACATATTTCATGCTGAACTAGCACTCATCAATTGGTCCAGATCATCATCTCCCATATATATATAATCAATGCTTGGTTTTCTATTAAGATAGCCAATCTACAAAATTTAATAAAAACGAGCTCTGATTACATATATGTGTAATAGATAAGGATCCGGACCAACTTATAAGTGCTGGTTCAGCATGAAATACATATATTGGAGATCATTTATCCTTTTCACATTATGTGGTCAAGTGTATTAGTTATATTGGCTAGAGTGTATGGCTATATGGAACATTAAACTCTGGGTACAAATCACCTTTAATTACATCTACATTAAGTATATGCATTATACTTGTATTTCAATATTACATATACATAACAATTAAATAAACTCTTGAATAATCAGTAAATAACAATTTGTTGAAATGAGTATGATGTACCACATCCAAATAATTAGAGTTAAGAATATATTTTATCCCTCATGAATTTATGTGGAATGTTTTTCCCATCATTTATTCATAGCCAAGTGTAAGATAGTTTGCTGGTAAGAAAAGAAATTAAAGGTAGAATAGATTTTTCTCACAGAACAGCTAAAGTAGAATTAGTATTAAAGCTTGGTTGGCCATTGTCATCATCTGTATTATGACATTTTATTTCATTTTATTTTATTTTTTGAATTCAACTATATTAATTATTTTACAACAGGTAGCATAATTCAAATGCATGCATAAAATATTTTTAATTTGGAAGGTATGGAGAAAATCCTTCACTAATGTGTAACTCTTTAATCATTGTTTCAAATCATATATTAATTACTTAGGTTTTATACTATCAACTCTCAGAATGTTTCATCTTCATTTTGAATGAGCAAGCAAAAGAAAAGAAAGTGTAGCCATTAATAGAATTATTCATTTAATTTATGAAGGCCAGCTTCTCTTACTCATAGATTTAAATCTCTCTCATATTAATTTGATATGTATTTGAAGCAAAAATGCCAAGAACTTTAGTTTCACAGTTTATGAAATTGACTGGTAATGTATGTGTATTTGAAATAAAAATGCCAAGAACATTAGTTTCACATTTTATAATTTTGGTGCCTGTGTTTAATAGAGTTTTCTTTTCATAAACATATCACAATTGATTGATAGTTTGAGTATATTTTATAAGTAAAATACCAAGAAGTCTAGATTCATGTTTATTATATTAGTACTATTATTATAATATTTCTTTTCATAAGCTTATCAGGATGGACTGATAGCTGGCATATATTGAAATAAAACATAGAAAGTTTATTTTTGATGTTATTTATTTTCATGTAGACTATTCAATCCTTGATGTTGGAATGATTCCAAAACATGTATATGTGTAAATTAAAAAAAAAAAAAATTTTATTCAATTATCTTGTAATAAATGTTTTATTTATTTAAAAGTTTTTGTTCAGAATTGTTCTTTGGCATGCATTCGCTGTCTATGTTTTCACACATGCACACACACTTACATATCCAATATGATATGATTGTACTATTCCATAATTTAATGATGAACATTTTCAGATCTGATGATGTTGCTTTGCTTGATCCAAACACTATATGAAATGTGATTATTTAATGATTCGCTGAAAATTTTATTACTCAGTTATTATTTACATGATGGATTGTTAATCAAAATGCACCTTATTTCTTTTATTATCTAACTACCAGTATTTTATTAGAATAATTCTTAATTTATGTTATTATTTTTATGATAGTAATTGGTAGTTGTTGGAAAGTATAGATTTAAAGTTAAGCCATGCAATAAATTAATTCCCTGAGACATTCCTTTATTATTTAGATTATACATTAATTCAGTTACTTAGTTTAAATTACTGTACAATTAAAATTAAATAGTCTTATATCTTATATTGTATTCAATCTTAACTTACCATGCAATAGATTTAATCAGTATTACATCTTTATTTTATTATTTTAATTTTATCACACAATAAGGCTTGTTCAATGCATGTGGATGATGGGAGGAGATGAGGTATAGACTATAACTTGTCAATTTAAATGGTAAAACTTTACCAATTCCAATTTCTTATTTATTTTAAAACTTAATAAGTATTTTGTTCCTATAGATCATAATGTTTCCTCCCATATCTAGTATACATTTTACACCCTATAGATCTCGGTAGCCCCTAACTGAGCTAAGATAAGACAGCATTGTAAGAGTCTCATTAATAAATTAAAGCAAGAACAGACTAGTAGTTTATTCTATTACAATAGAATTGGCGCTCTGGGTATTTGTTGATAGGAAAAGAAAGAGAGGTGTTGGGGGAGGGTTACAATATATATATAAAATATAAACAGTTATTCTCTTATAGTATACTTCTTTGATCTAAAACGTAGCTTCTCCTTGTTCTTAAATCCATACCATAAGATTAATATTTAATTTCTTATTTTTATACATCTTGATAGTTTTGAGTATATATAAATAATGATACAAAGAGAAGTCAATGAATACTTTTAGAAAAATTAAAGTCATTTCAAAGATTAAGAAAGGAAGTTTTATAAAATGATCCTTTGAAAAGATCAAATAGTAACTTTAATCTCAAAACTCTTTTTTCTTAGCTGCCTGTTGAACAGGACTGCTAAAAAAGAAGAATATAATGTATTTCTCTAAATTTCATCTAAATTTAAATTTCAGCATAGACAAATTTTAAAAATTGATAACAAAAATTAATCGGAATGGGTGTACAATTCCGAGGTTTATAAGAACTTCTAGCCTAAAAAATACCAAAGTTGAGTTAAATGCTAGAAGCACCAGAATTGAAATAATCCAAGGATCTTACATTTCCGGTTCTGATACTTTACCACTACATCACTATACAATGAATTTAAAAAAAATATGATCTCAATGGATGATGAATTATGCAATATATTGGCTTATGAAAAGAAAACAGACAACATCTGTAATTGTGAGTATACTGCCCTTACCAATTCCACAATCTAAAATTCGTATTCAGATATTATACTTTTGAAGATTTTTTTTAAACAAGATTATTTTTTTTTTGATAGCTAGTCCATAGCAAGATATATCACCATCTGAACATTGGTTGGACATCAAGAATTCTCTTCTCAGTTGTCACTGTAGGGTTTAATTTTAACTTTTCCGTATTTATCATACAGTTAAATCTTTCTTCAAAATAAATCTTATTCTATTCCTTTTATTTTTCACAAAACAAAGGCTATTTATTATAAAAAACAGACATTGATTTACATATATATTCGCATTCTTTCTTCATTCTTTTTTTGAAGTTTTAGATGTTTATGCGTTCTTGTCAAGCAGTTTTGTTTTGATATTTTTGTTAACTTACATTAAACAAAAGTTTATTTTTATCAAAACATTTTCTTTACCGTCTTTTCAAAATCCGATTTTATTTACAATACTCAAGATGTTACATACATCAGTGTAAATTTTGAATACTTATATATATTTTTCTTTAAAAAAAAAAGACAAACAATTGAACAAAATTATTCAGCTATAAATTTTATTAACATTAAAAACAGTCAACAGAGCAGAGCAGTACTATAAAAAATATTTATATAAATAATATCAATGGTAAATTCAATGAAGCTGTTATCTACTTAAAAAATATTTAACATTAATATATATATCATTATTAAAGCACGACGGAAACTTGTTTAAAATTGTAGCTGATAGTATTCATCATATCATTTTTTTATGAAATAAACTAAAAATTAATTGTCAGATTTGTGAACTATCTCTAAAACAAGCAACAAGTGTTTCTCTACTTACGAAACAAGAATTACGACAGTTGAAACAGTTTCCGGCATATATAAAATGCAAAATAAACATGATGTGAAAATCAGCAACGCCTTTAATCGTAGCGTGTGATCTACTGAGTCAAACGACTTCCCCTATTATACCTTAAATATAATTACAACTCAGTTTTTTTATATATATTAAAAAGTTTTAAAACTCAAGTCTGTAACTATTTACCAGAAAAGAATGTTTCTATAACGTTTTCTAGCTTTATGAATTTACATTTTAATCATAAGCGTTAATAAAAGCAATTTTTTTTTTAATTAATTGCATCTAGTAATACAAAGTTCTGCCATTGTTTGCAGATTGGTAGGTAATAGTTTGAATATATACACAACAACCTACATGGTATTTTGTCTCTTGCCTTGAATTATTTATATACTACAGTAAATTTGATATTGTCAATATATTTTTATTAAAATATATCAGTAAATTAAAAAATATTGTTTTATTCTACACCTTGGCTCATATTGTGTATGTTTTTATATTACTTAGAACCATTTTACTTTCCAAATGACTCAATTTATAGATAAAATTTGCTGTTATTGACTTTAAAAAAAAAAAAAAAAATTGTTTAAGGCACTTACTTTAAATGATAAAGAAATAATAAAATTATAAAGGATCTAAATCAGAAATGACAAATTTAAATATGAATACTTAATTCTATCCAATATTTCAATATTAGATTTAAAAACGGCATATGCTTTTATAGCTCAGAAGTTATAAGAAGTTCAAACACCAAAACTGAAGTTCAAATGCCAGATCTGTGAGGGCCAGAATCGATCCTGAGATCCCAACTCAAATGCTCTACCAACTGCTTCAAACCATGCAGAGTAATATTAGGTATTATTATACAATACATTGGTTAATAAGGTGTAAGAGAGAGAAACAAATTATTTTACTTCCATGACTTTTTTTTCAATTATATATTGTACTATTAAATCATTTGAAAACAATGATTTTCTTTAAAATATCGATTTGTAGTTATTGAACTATAAGTACACAAATATTCTTTAAGTATTTCAATTCAGAATGAAAAGAGTAAAAAAAATTTTTTTTTTAAATATTGAAATATATAATGATTGCAATATGTCAGTAGGAATATATAAATTAGCATTCCATATTTATGCAAAAAAATGACCATTTTTGCATCTGAGACAATTATGTTGATACTATTCATTTGTTAAATAATTACTTTGACCTTTTGTTATGTTATTTCCAAAACTGAATGGAATTATAAACCATGCCCAAAATGCTACTGAACAAGACTGTCTATTAGAATTAGCCTTAATATTAATAGAGAAATATATATTAATCAATTTGCTTGTTAATCACATAGAAGTACTACTTGTAAAAGAAGTAATAAGTGATTTTGTGAAACATAAAAAGTATTGATTTAATTTTTATATAAATTAATTTAAAATTATTGTTTCAACAAACAAATATTTAATCAATTAAAAAAATTGAAAGGCATGTTTTTTCTATAATTTACTCTTAGTTTTATTTGTTGCCAACTTTGTGAATATTTCTCATGATAAGTCATAATTCTTACTTTTATGTGTGAAAAATATTTTCATATTCTGTACCAAGGCAAATGAAGGGAAAATTTGCCTTTTATAAAATTTGACTTAAGTAAAAGTTATGAATTTACTCAAGATTTGTCTGGATAAAGTAAATGGTGAATTTGCCATTTTGTATGAATGAGTAAAAACTTTCACAAATTATAATTATAAAAGTTATTGAAATACAATAAGTGATTATTGAAATTATTACTACCTACCTAAATATCTATCTATCTATCTATCTATCTATCTATTTATCTATCTATCTATCTATCTATCTATCTATCTATCTATCTATCTATCTATCTATCTATCTATCTATCTATCTATCTATCTATCTATCTATCTATCTATATTAATTTTTGTTTCTGTTTTTTTTTATTATTGTAAATTTATATACTTTACATATATATATATATTAAGAATAATTCAATAAAAAATTATTTAATAAGACAACATTTTAAAAAATATTATGTTTAATAAACCTTATCAACCCGGATTTCGCTTCTATATTGGAGCCTTACCAAGATGTAAATACACAAAGTTATATTATAATTCCTTCTATTTTACAGCAACTCCATCTATAGGCTTCATTTTACATTATACTTATAAATTATAATCATGTATTTACATTATATAATCACATATTTATATTTTAATATTATTTATAAATTTCCTAATTTTCTCTTTTTTACATATTATAACTATATTTAATAATTTAAACTTATCATAATTAAAATAATTATCTATATAACTATATACATATAATTTACTTATAATTATACTTAACTTAAATTTTCCAGCTATCTAATAACACCCATTTTCCAGCCAATTTTACAGGACCTTTAACTATATTCATACATTTTTCAAAATTCTCTTGTATATACAAAGATTCATAACATATCCTCTCACTATACTTCTTTATATATTTAATTACTTGAATGTTTTTTTCACAATTTATTCTATGTCCAGTATTTAAAAAATGTAGATAAATCCCTGATCTCATATCCTTCCTTTTAATTGCTTTATCATGTTCTTTACCTCTTTCTAATGCAGTTTTCTCTGTCTGACCAATATATATCTTGTTACAAAATTCACAAATAATCTTATATATTAACCCAGCTTTATCATTCTCATTATTATTTTCTATATTACATATCCATTTCCCTAATGATCTACTGTTTTTTCCATCCTATTTTAATATTATTAGGTAATTTTTCCTTTACCAATTCTTTATATACTTTATCAAAATATGGAATTGAAATCCATTTATTATTTATAGTTAATTTGTGATTATTATAATATCTACTATCTTCATTTTTATTTTTAAAAAATGTACTTATATTTTTCTTTTTATATCCCATACTAATATAATCATTTTCAACCTCAAACTTTTGTATTAATGATATATCTTTATATAAAGTTAATCTATCATTTTTCTTTTTAAATCCTTTCATTGCTGCGATTTTTTGAGACCATGGTTGATATTAACTTGGATCTATTATACCTCTTTTATTTTTCTCTTTAATATAATGTCTTACAACAATATTACCTGTTATATCTTTCCTCATAAAAATATCTAAATATTTTAGTCCTTCCTCTCCATTGTTCTATCGTAAATTTAATACCATATCCGTTATTATTCATTTCATTAAATGCATTATTGATACTTCTACTATTACCTATTATAAGTATATCATCAACATATCTACGATATTGTATAATTTCTTTCATTTTTATATATTTATCAATTACAATTTCCTTAATATAATCAATCATAATAGATGATAAAATACCACTAATGGAACATCCCATAACCCATCCTTTAGTTACTTTCCAAAATTCATTTTTATATTTAAAGTACAATGTTTCACTTATTAACAATAAAGCTTCATTAATAATAAATATCCATTCCTTTGATATACCACCATAATTCTTTATTCTTTCCATAACTACTTTTATACTTTCCTCTCTAGGTATACTTTGATATATCTTTTCAATATCAAATGATACAATATTTCCATTCCTATTTAATTTTACATTCTGTAGTTTATTAATAATTTCCTCCGAGCTTTTAATGCAATATTTCCCAAAACCTATACTTTCAATAATTTTTTTTATATACTATATCACACAAACCTTTCAGCACATAATTCTTAAAAATCTAATATTGCTCTTACTGGCATATTATCTTTTTGTGTTTTAACTTTTCCAAACATAGTAGGAATCCAAGTAATGAAATTAAAACAAAATATAAAATACTATTGACTAATATGAAAGTAAAACAATTAATTAATGAAAAAGAATATAGACATTTATATCCTATGGTGATTGAAGATCAGGGATTTATCTACATCTTTTAAATACTGGACATAGAATAAATTGTGAAAAAAACAATCAAGTAATTAAATATATAAATAAGTATAGTGAGAGAATATGTTATAAATCTTTGTGTATACAAGAGAATTTTGAAAAATGTATGAATATAGTTAAAGGTCCTGTAAAATTGGCTGGAAAATGGGTGTTATTAGATAGCTGGAAAATTTAAGTTAAGTATAATTATAGGTAAACTATATGTATATATTTGTATAGATAATTATCATTCTAATTATAATAAGTTTAAATTATTAAATATAGTTATATGCAAAAAGGAGAAAATTAGGAAATTTATAAATAATATTAAAATATAAATATGTGATTATATAATGTAAATACATTATTATAATTTACAAGTATAATGTAAAATGAAGCCTATAGATGGAGTTGCTGTAAAATAGAAGGAATTATAATATAACTTTGTGTATTTACATCTTGATAAGGCTCCAATATAGAAGCGAAATCCAGGTTGATAAGGTTTATTAAACATAATATTTTTTTTTTAAAAGTTCTCTTATTAAATAATTTTTATTGAATTATTTTTAATATATTACATTGCAAAGACAACATTATAAACAAGTTTTAATTTAAAATTTGATCATTTTTTGATATATATATATATGTGTGTGTGTGTGTTAAAATGAAGATTTGCATGGGTTAAATATATAAAATACATATTTTGCGGGTTCATCCATGTTAAAAAACTTTTAATATTAATATACTGATGTTTCGACTTGGTCACACAAGTTATCCACAGAGTTATAAAAGGTAGAAAGACAGCATTACAATGGACAGCATTACAGACAAGTTTTTGGTACTCCTATGGGATCACCTATCTCAGGAGTAATAGCTGATTTATTCATGGAATATATAGAAACTCATGCTTTAGAATCATCATCTTTAAAACCTCTCATTTGGTTCAGATACATAGATGACACTTTTGTCATATGGCAACATGGAAAAAATAAATTAGATAATTGTTTCTTACATTTAAATAATATGCATCCTCATATTAAATTTACAATGGAGACAGAGTCTGATGTAAAACTCCCTTTTCTTGATGTTCTAGTCACCAGAACACCAAATAGTTTATCTTTTTTCTATTTACAGAAAGGATACACACAGAGACAGATATTTACATTTACATTCTCATCATCACCCAACTCAGATAGTTTCTGTAGCCAAAACTCTTTTAAATAGAGCAATTAACCTTTCAGATGAGACACATCTGAAAGAAGAAATAAATCATATTAATAGTGTTTTATTAGCAAATAGCTATAATTACAAATTTATAAAAAAAAGCCTTATTTCAAACCTAAAATAGACAAAATAGGAAACAAAAAGATGATAAATCAACTATTAGGATTTGTGTTCCATATGTAAAAGGAACTACAGACAGTATCTGACATATATTAAAACACTATAATATAGATACAGCATTTTCTGCTCATCAAAAGATCAGCAATATAATAACCAAGCCTAAGGATTCAATCCCTCTTGAATCTCATGGTGTCTATCA
Organism: Epiperipatus broadwayi; assembly: GCA_028023455.1. NCBI lineage: Eukaryota > Metazoa > Onychophora > Udeonychophora > Euonychophora > Peripatidae > Epiperipatus > Epiperipatus broadwayi. The sequence goes on from JAQFVV010006368.1 coordinate 1,206,563, forward strand.
AATCTCATGTAAAAAATGTAAAGCTTCTTACATAGGTATGAGTAATTGTTGCATCAGTGTTAGGAGAGATGAGCATGCTAATGCAGTTAAACAACACTCATCATCATCAGCACTCTCACTCCATACTATAGATTCAGGTCATAAAATTGATTTTTCTAGTACCAGCATCATATCCAGATGTGATAATCTCTACCAGTGTAAAATTAGAGAAGCCATTGAGATACTTAAAAGGCCAGATTGTATCAATAAGCGAGATGATACATGTAAACTTCCTCCTATTTGGAAAGATTTTTTTTAAAAAACATTCCTAAATTTAACATTTTTGCTATTGGTGGAATTTTAATGTTTTATTCAAATCAGTGATTGTAACGCCTCTCCAACCATCTTTCTACCTTTTATAACTCTGTGGATGGCTTGTGTGACCAAGTCAAAACGTCACTATATTAATATTAAAAGTTTTTTAACACGGATGAACCCACAAAATATGTATTATATATATATGTTTTACACTGATGCAAAACTGTTTTTTTTAAAACTACTTAAAATTGAATAATTAAGTAAAAATGTATTAATATAATTATATGTTACCAAACATTTTCACTTTCCCCATAGAAAATTTTCTGTGAGTACCCCTGATTTAAATAATTTGAAATCTGCATATATTATCAAGTATTATCTAAAAAATATTATGATGATTTGTTAATACTCAGTTGACATCTACTAAATATTTGAATAAATTTTCCAGAAGTCTATCTTAGTTAAACATATCAAAACCTTTAATATGTGCTTTATTTTAGTTTAAAATAAAGTAATTATTCTATGAGTTAGTTTGTAGTAAAATGTATATACTAATAACTATCAAAATATAAAATAACTTTAACATAGAAAATAATTTACTAATTTAGATCTGATTTATTTATAAATATAAAAATATTATTGATAAATAAATAATATTCATGAATTAAATATTTATTCAAAAAAGTAATAATAAAAAACATTTATCTGCACTCTGATTTATTTATTCATAAATGAATTATTTACCAACAAATATGCACACGATTTCCTCTATTAACATTCAACTTATGATTTCAGAAATAGTAATTCATTTTATTTAACCTACTTTAGAGTGATTCCCTGTAATTTAGAGTACTCACTGAATACTAAAAAATAATTTTATATTCTGCATTCACAGAAACTTTCCCAGAGATGGGAATTATAGCACTAGCATTTAATATTTTTAGTTACTCAAATGTACAATAGATGGCTTTGGAGCATGGTGAATGGAATGTATTACTGCTCTTAAATATATCAGTAATTGAATTATAATAATCAATAAAGCAAGTCATATATGGTTTGACATTGCTTTTATGTGGTTGTATTTATTAATGTAATATAGGGAGTGTACCAATAGCTCAAACCTGCTCTTAATTGATAAATGCAGTATGTATCCTAGATAGACATTTAAAATATTTTCTCTTACCACACTTATCAATGAAGAGCTTGTTTGGTATGCTCCCTATATTACATATAATAAATGAATTGCATAGTAATAAATGGGCCTGTATCTTCTTTTTCTTTTTATTAATCTATAACATTCTATAATATCTTCACATACCTAATCACCATGCCTTTCTGTCATTTCATAAATTTTCATACAAATTCATTTTTCTACATTCTCTATTTTTTACATTCTCTATCTATTCCTTTTATCAATATATTTTTAAAAATCTTCTGTGTATCATTCCTGGTTAGGTTTAGTTTAATTTTTGTAAAATTAATCTTTACTAAGGTATTATCTTTATGTGATCATATTATTCCAATAGACTGATTCTTATTTAATTTATTATATATGTTCAATATTTATTATTTTTTAAATTTTTTATTGATTATCTCTTTTCTCTTAAACATATCTGCATATATAATAGGAAGAGTGATTAGTAAATAATTAAATTGTTTAAAATGTAAATTTAATATGAGTTTTGTAAGAAAAAAATATTTTTAAATAATGGAATACACAATGAAAGGGCAGATTAATTTATAAATAAATTTAAAAGAGGATATAAATAAATAATTATACATATTTTGTAAGTATTACTTATTATATTTTGATATCAAAGTAAAGAAAAATCTTTAATATTAATAAATTTTATCAGAAAATGTCTAAATTTGTTGTTTGTTTCATATATTTTTATATGTTCATTTCAATCAATTTTTAATTACTTTGATACTAAGATTATTTTATCAATATTATTTTTCATTTATATTATCTGCATTTTCAATTTAACTATGGTATCCATATCATATAATTTCAAACTTTTGTTTTAGTACTGAATATTATGTATTATAATATAATATCTATATATGAAATTTAATGATAGTAATAATATCTCTCAAACCATGAAAACAACACTCATACATCAATAAATTCAAAAAACAGAATTCTTTGAGCTGTGAAGGGTATATTACCATGAATTAAATAAGCATAAATCATTCAATTAAGCAAACAGATATTTTTTAGATTAAGAAGATTGCAACAAAGTTCATTTTTAGTATGTTTTTAAAAATTAATGCCTAAACAAAATTTATAGTTAAAAATATATCTTTCATAATTACCATTAAACATTAAAGAAAAATGTTTTGAAGTAAATATAAAATATATAAAATATTCATTTATTAACATTTTCATTGTTTTTACAACTAGCTTGTATTTCACTGAAAGGTTCTACAAATTATTTTTATAATTTATTAAAAATTCATATTATTTCTCAATTCAATTCCATAGATGTCATTATTTTTTATAAAAAATAGAAGAGTAAGCAAAAACATTATCTCTTCAATAAAACTATATTAGTTATTTATGCATGTATAGTTATTTTTTAGATAATTTATGAATTTACAGTTTAATTTCTTCACTTGATTTTTACTTTTTGTAAAGTTATTACAATTTATTTTTCTTTAATTATTTAATGTTTACAGTGTAGTTTTATTTCAATGCATTATCTTTTTATAGAAAATTTTTAAATAAATATTCTCATGACATAAAACCAAACTACCTCTTATTATATATGTTTATTTGCTAGCAACTAATAGTAATCCATCCTTTAATTTCACAACTCCTGCCTATTATTTTTAAAGTTATTTTTGATTTTAGATTACATTTATTTTTTATATTTACATTTCCCATGCATAAATGATTGATGAAAAGTTTAATGTATTCTTAATTAAATTGTGGATTTAAGTTATTTCTTTCTCCATATTTTTAATTTACTGACTATTCCAATTAAAGCTCATGCATCTCTATTGAATTTAATTATTTATTGATAGTATTTTAAAAATAAATATATTCTTTTAACTCATAGTGGCTACAACAACATGACTTTTATAATGTAAATTCTACAACTGGTATCTGTTGAGATCCTTAAGAAAAATATTATTTTATAATATAATAATGTTTTCAAATTTGGGTTTTTAATTATAAAAAATTATGTACAATAAGTATTATAATATTTGTATAAAAAATTTAAAATATATAATCACAAAATTGCAAAAAAATAAAGAAATAAAATTACTTTTGTTTAGAAGAGCTTCTAAGTAGAATGATTTGATTATTTACTTACTATCAGTCAATATGAAATAAATTTTATTTTATTTATTATAAGTATTATTTACAAAAAAATATATATTTTATTAAAAAAGTTGAAAAATATATAACCACAGACTTAACATAAAATGTATCTTCTGTCTGAGATCAGTTGCTATCTTTAAGAAAAAGTATATATTTTTCTAATAAATACATTTGATTTTTGTTATTGTACTATTTACAATAAGTATTATAATATTTATATAAAAAAAGTAAAAAAAGAAACATAGATTGTAAAAATTGAAAATAAAATTATAAATATGAAATATGATTAAACCACCCAATAATCACATAAAATGCACTATATGAGCAAAAATCAAATTAATTTAATTTTCACAAAATACAAATATATCTAGAAAGATGTTGAAATGGAAATCTAAACAATTATATGAAATTAAGAATTATGAAAATCTACTATGGTTTTACATAGCCATTTTATCTATTCAGGATTAATAATTTATCCCTTGCTAAAATATAAATATTTACACACACATTTGTGCATAGGTAAAATAGTGCACTTGCTATTTTGGAGTCTCTATTTTGGATATAAATTAGCTAATATCATAATCAATTCAAAATATGTCATTATACATATTTGATATAGTTGTTTCATTATAATATAAAAGAAAATACCCTTAATCCAAATACCTATTATTCAAAAACTATTATTAACTGAAACACACAAGCTTATTATATACCTGTGTCTATATATGTAATATATAAGGTATATGAGTACAGACTTTCACATGACCCACAACTCTCCACCCTATCTCATAACACTGATACACTTGAACACATATATGTTGAAAAGATAAATAATCACCAATATATGTATTTCATGCTAAACCAGCAATCATCAGTTGGTCCAGATTACCATCTCTACACATATATGCTATAAGTGCTCAAATATATATTAAGATAGCCAAACTTCATACTTATTTATTGCTATTAAAGTGTTTTGATGGTGCAACAATCTATATTTTTCTATGTTAATTTATATCTATCTTGAATATTAAATAATTGTACACAATTCATAATTATCATTGAAATTATTTTAAAATTATTAGTTGATAAAAAAAAATCAGAAAATGTCAGCATCAGACAGACTTATTTAAAATTATAATGTATAATTTGCATATTAATGTCATTAGACCTGCCACATTTTAATATGAATAGAAATGACTATTTCTGATTGGTAGATTGTTTAGACTGACCAGAAATATTCAAAAACATCTGATTAGTAAGAAAAATTTTATTTTCCATAATTTATTTATATATTACAAGTTATTTATGCAATATTTTGTAAAATACTAATATTATTCTTCCCATTTAACAGACCAATATTTTATCAGCCCAGAATTTTTGTCTAACGTTGCCATGGAAATTATGGTTACAATAAATATAATATTTGTAAAATATATTGTCACTAACAATATAGTAATACCATAAAAATTATTGAAAAAAAATCTCAACTTTTAAAGCATAAGTTGATAGATTTACTAGGTATTAATAATTAATTATTCATTGAGGTTTTTAAAACAAATATAAATCAAAGATTTTGTTCATTGTGCAAATTCACTCTACTTCTCCCAAAAAATTGAATGATAAAATGACACTTTGTTTTGGTTAAAATATAATTTTTAAAATAATTCCCAAAATCAAATATGATTTTATAAAATTCATTTAATTTCTAAACAAAAATATATATAATGTGAGGTCAAATTTATTATATTCTGATAAATAATTATGGTTTAATATTAAAATGAAATTTGAAAGTTTATAGCAAGTGTGATCAAAAAACTGTCAGAGTAAAAAGGAGAGTTAAGCCAAAAACTACATGATTACAAGTACATTTTTATTTTAAAATATTTATTTTAAAAATACAAGTCATGAAAATTTCATTACAACAAAGCATAAGCTGTTTCCATATTGTGACTTTTTGTCTACTCAGGTAAATAAATTATTTTTAAATTTTAATAATAAATTTATTTACTGCTTTTAACTTTTAATTTTCTGTTAACAATGTTTAACCCTCAATTAGTTATTAATTTAAATTATAATTTGTAAAGTGCATACTCATTATGTAAGTAATATATATTAAGGTTATAACCTTAAGACTATGTGTCTAAAATGTGACAGTAGGGACCTCTACAAATCTGAATACAAGATTAATGACTTTAAAAGACAAGAGTGGCCACTCTTATCTTCAACCTAATTTCTAAATATATAGATGAATCTAAAGCATTTTGATTTGAGAGCATAAAGCTATTAAATACTTTACTGATTAAGTCCTCAATTTCTATACAAACCAACATACATGAAATCTTGCAATTTACAACAAGTCAGTAAGAAATTCTTATAATTAGAAATTTTTAAAAACAATTTAAAGTTATAATTAATAATTTGTAAAGCACATACTCATTATACAAATAATATATATTAAGGCTACATCCTTTAGATTATGTGCCTAAAATGTAACATTAGGGACCTCTACAAATCTAAACACAAGATTAACAACCTTAGAAGACAAGGGCAGCCCCTCTTATCTTCAATCTAATTTCTAAATATATAGGTTAATCTAAAGCACTTTGATTTGAGAGTGTGAGGCTATTAAATACTTCACTGATTAAGTCCACAATTATAAACTAACATAAATGAAATCTTTCAATTCACACTCAAATCAAAATGCTTTAGATTCACCTATATATTTACAAATTAGGTCAAAAATCATAGTGGCCATTCTTGTCTTTAAAAGTCATTATTCTTGTGCTTAGATTTGTAGAGGTTCCTACTGTCACATTTTAGACACATAGTTTTAAAGTTTTAGCCTTAATATATTACCTACATAATGAGTATGCTGAGTATGCACTTTACAAATTATTACTTACAATTTTAAATTCTTTTAAAAGATTTTTAATTATAAGAACTGATTCATTGTAAATTGAAAGATTTTATGTATGTTAGTTTGTATAAAAATTGTGTACTTAATCAGTGAAGTAGAGTGGCTGCTCTTGTCTTTTAAAGTTGTTAATCTTGTGTTTAGATTTGTAGAGGTCCATACTATTGCATTTTAGGCACATAGTCTTAAGGTTATAGCCTTAATATACATTAATTTAAATTATGCAATTCATCTAAATAATATTTAATTCCACTAACTTTTTAAATAAACAAAATTACATCCAATAATATGTTCAAATATAAATGAAATTCTCATTAAGGCCTTTTATAAAAGAGAGAAGCGTTATCATCTGGCTAGGTTAAAAGTATTTTATCTTATATTTTAAAATCATAATTATTCCCTCTCCCCCAATTTGAAACTTAGTGCTGTATTACTGAAAAATATGTGACTTTTTAGCCAATCTTTACATTACATTTTATACATCATTGCATTTATAACTGATACAACACAGATATTCAAACAAAAACAAATGGACACTAAATTGTAATTCCTAAATTATTTGTCAGTAAACATGGTGATTATATGTTGCATGTAGTTATATTTAAATATTTTATGTCCCTACTGATTAGATATCTTTTCAACTTTTTGAAAACTGCATGACTGAAAGTAAATTAACAAAAAAATATATTTTTTTAATATGAGTTTCTATGCATAATGGCTGAAAATAATTTAATCCTTTCGTATTCATTTTTTCACTAAAGAAAGCCTATTATTTGTCATTCCTCTTTATTTTCAAATAAAAAAAAAATTATTTCACATCATAACTTTTATTTACAGCTTATCAAATGTTGAATTTAAAAACAAATATAAATTAAAATATATAAATAATAACTTTAGTAAATAGAGGAATATAAACTTAGAATTTTCGGTTTATATTAATTCTCCACTTCATTTCAAAACAATCAATACACATGCCCACACACATTGTTGGTTTTCCAATGAAATATATAGCTGAACTGTTGGGAGGGTAAGAACATTGAAGCCCATTCATTAAAGTTTAAGGAATTGCTATCTTAATACAAGCTGAGAACTGATTGTATATATATATATATATATATATATATATATATATCTCATATAGATCATAATCTATCATATATATATATATATATATATATATGATAGATTATGATCTGGCCCAACTGATGAGTGCCAGTTATCTTTTTCACATATGTGTGGTCATGTGCATTCATTGTTTGAGATGGTGTGGAGAATGAATCTGAAACTCCTCAGTTTAAATTCCTCTATTTACTATAGTAAACATTCAGTATACTGAATAAATAGGTTAATCATATATTGCCATGGAAATAGGTTACATCATAGTGTAAGTCCATCCCATTTCTCTCCTATTATTATAAATGAATATGTAAGGGTCTGCTAATATGAGGGTTATATTGGCATAATGTCTACATGGTTATGACTATAATATCAAATCTAAAAAGGGCTTTCAGCATTCCATTGTAGTTTTTCAATGAAATGGGCAGTTAAATTGTTGCAAGAGTGAGGAGATTAAAGCCTGTCTATTAAATTTCAATGAATTTCTATTTGAATATAAGCCAAGAACTGATTATATATGTGTGTGGCAAATTATGATCTGGCCCAATAGATGACTGCTGATTCTGAATGAAATACATTTATTGGGAATCATTTATGCTTGTCACTTGTGTGAGATGGAGTGGAGGATGAATATAGGCTATAGTGAAAATTCTAAGTTCAAATTCCTCTATCTACTATAGTAGACATTCAGTATCCTGAATAAATAGGTTAAGTAAATAATAACATGTGCAAATAAATAAAACAATAATTAAGTGAAGACAATAATTCAAACCGTTCCCCCTTCACACTAGAGAAAGATACCGCATTCTGCTGTTGCAAACATGGCCAGCAACTCTAATATATAAATATCAAAATATTTTATTTCAGGTGTATAGGTATTTATACTTTTAACATTAAATTATTTTTCTCGAAAGCGATTCATCCGAGTTCATTATTAGTATAATTAATTATGTTTTTTTATCTCTGTTAATAATTAAAGATTTATATATGTAATAAAATAAATTTTAAATAACAATTGGAAAATAGGTGGCAAGCAGTTCGTAACAACTCATTAGATAATGATGTTATGTTATAGGCTTTAAATATTTTTTTTTTTTTAGATAAATAAAAGAAGGAAAAAAAAGTGTTTTAATTTAACAAAAGATTCGTGGGTAGCTTGAAGTTCAATCTTCTTTTAAGTAAGAGAATTTGCCGAGATTCAGTTAAGTAATAAAAATGATTAAAAGCTTAGTAATATTTTTCTCCCTTAATTTAAAAATGTTATCATTAAATCTATTACTGTCTAACTTCCACACATTACTTTTAAAAATCTATTATCACAGAAACATTACAATTTGTGTGGGTTATTTATTTTAAGTTTATTCACCCAATATGTTTCAAATCCTTTGAAGTAATTGGTGGTGAAACTTAAACTTTACCATTAAAACACTTTTAAATTATTCATTTGTATGAAATAATTTATGTAAACGTATATATATATAGTAAAGCAATCTAGCCTTAACAATCTATCAGTAAAAAGTAAAAGAACTAAATCCTGGGGCAAACTTTTTTTCAATAGCTTCTCTTACAAAAAGCAATAAAGGCAAAAGCATTTCTTCCTAAGCTTTCCAAAGATTAACAAGAATTTGGATGCTTTCCAATCTTAATTTATTTTCTACCTAATATCAAGTAGATACATTTTTAGCACAATTTTGGCTGAGTAACTGAGTTGGGCATGGCTAGATATCTGAAAAACATTCTAATCCTCATTAGAAACATGAAGAAGTTTCAAGTTATTTTATCTTAAATTTGAACCCAGGTCATAATCATGGCATGTAGATCTGCTATTTTGAAATATATTTGTGTGTGTGTGATTAAATACTATCTAAATATGTAATATTACTAATGTTGATGTAAACTTATATCCTTTATAGAAATTTTTATAATTTTCAAGAGATATTGAATATATATTTATTTTATATAATGAATGTGCTAATAGCTAATATCTAGTGTCTCTAATATCTTAGCGCTTCACTGATGAGAGTCATTAGCTCAAAACTGGTTTGGGGATAGGGATAATCCTAGATAGAGATTTTAATTGCTTTCTGTTGCAGCATTTATTGAAAAGCTTGTTAGAGCTATTAGCACCCTCATTATATGAGATTTGTATTACAAGCTTATTCAGTTAAGTCACATGATATATAACTTGATTTTTTTTTACCATTATATTTTATCTTAATAATGGACATTATTGGCATTCTGGAATCTAGATTAAAAACACCAGACATACCATAATTATTATAAATGTTCAATTTGATATTAAAGTTAGGTCAGTAAATTTAATGGTAAGTTAAGTAAAGCTTACTTTGTATCAGATTAGTATAGATAGGCAAGACGAAATCTCTAATCAAACTCATTTTTAAGTAACCTTGCTTTCAAAACATGTAATTAATTAATTCTTTTTTAAAGCAAGATGAAAGTTTTCTATTAGAGAAATCATTGTTATCATGTTCACTTAAATTGCTTTTGTACTTTTTGATTTTTTTAATTTAAAAAATCTGAAAAATCAATATAATCAAATAGATGGCAAGGTCAAAGTACTTTAGCTCTGTCTCTGTTTGTTTGATGGATTTAGTTTTTTGCAATATATTTGAGATCATTTGTGAAATTTCTTTGAAAAAAATTTTGGGATTAATAAAAAGTTCATTTTATGTGAAATTTATTAAGATTGATGATTATTTTTACATAATACCATATTACTTTGAATTTAAGCTGTTTTCAAATTTAACCTGCAGGAGTATTTTAAAATTGGAAAATTGGAAACAAATATTAAAATGGCTTTATAATAGATATTAAAAAAATAACAAATTGTTATTTACTCAAATAGAAACTAAAAAAAGTGTTAGTAGTAAATTCCCCCAAAAAATTGCTATCAACACTATGTCCTTGCTTGACAAGTAAAGCAAAGATGTGGTTGTTGATGAGTGGGAGATCAAAAGAAATAGGGTATTAAAATATTCACTTTAAACTTAAGCTGCATTGTAATTTTACATCTTTAAAATTTAAATAAAAATGAGGCTTAAATTTAAAGTAATGTGATAATTGTGTAATAATTATTAAAAAGTCAAAAGCACAACTCTTTTATTTAAATCTATATCTTTCATTTTTAAAATAAAAAACAATAAATTCTACAGTAATTATAGCAAAGAAAACTAATGCCATTTTATGAAACTAATCACCAAAAATCATTATCAATTTGGATATTGTAAAAATTATAAAACAATTTTAAAATTCTAAAACAAAATTTGACCGATTTATCAGCAGTTAACATTTATTCATTCAAACTTCAATCCAAAAAGATTTTGTTGATTTTCTGAAATTGCTTAGTTAGCTGCTTTTCTGTCAATAATTGACTGATGAAAATGTTCTTTGTTCTCATTACAAACTCAATTTTTTAATATTTGCAAACTTCAAATATTTTTAAATGTTTTTTTTTAAATATGTAAACATATATTTCTACAAACCAATTTCAATTTATCGAATTCTGATATAGAATAATGGTTTAATATTAAAATCAAAAGTTGAATGATTACAAAAATATCACTAAGAAAAACAATGGACCTGTCACTCTGGAGAAGAGTTAAATATCATACAAATATATAAGATTACTAAAAAAAATTTAATTTATTCCTTCTATAGAAATTTTCTTGATCGTTTCCTTTGAAATGTCATAATAATTTTTATAGAGAATCCAAGTTAAAATTAACATTAGCAATATATATATATATATATATATAATATATATATATATATAAATATATATATATATATATCATTAATAACAAATCAACATTTACCCAATCCCAATATCAATAACAATCAACAAGTTCAAACTCTTGCCAAGGCAACCTCCTTTTAACAATAAAGAAGCAATAACACCTTTATTAATGGTCCATTATATTTATATAGATATTAAAGATTGCAACTTGATTTCAGAGATTGAAATTATTGATACAAAAAAGTTTTAATAAACCTCTTTAAACAAGTAAATATATTTCTGTTCTGAATGCAGACTAATAAATAAACAATTATAACATTACAAACTACAATTATAAATTTCAAATTGCCCCCAAAGTATTACTTAAGTGATATGTGTAATAATACTCAAGGCGCTCTCTCTCTCTCTCTCTCTATATATATATATATATATATATATATATGTGTGTGTGTGTGTGTGTGTGTCTGTGTGATTAAAACAGAAGTAATTATCTTCCACTGAGGTATGTAAAATTAACAACTATGAAAAGATAAAATGATGCCAATCTATCCCTCAGCTGTGTTTTATATAAGCATATTTTTTGCATGTCGTTTTAAACTATAGAATAAATTACCATTTAGTCTGTACATAAATTAAAATAATAGACTAATAAATTTAATCTATAATTTAAAATTACATCAGAAAACTATGTTTATGTATCAAGTTAAAAGATAGATTAGCATCATTACTTCTGTTTGTAATATCATGATTTTTATTTTATTTTCTTTATTATGTTATTTATAATTTCTCTGTTATTCTCTCATTCAATTATTCAATCTTCCAATAAATCCAGTCATCCAAGATAAAAATCTATTTTAAAAATCTTGATGTTAATATTATTTCTTTTTCTCTTATTTCACCTAATTAAAACTGGTACACTTTTAAAAACAACTACAGTGAAACTGCAAAGTATACTGTATCAAATTGCATGGCATCAATTATATGCTTACCAAAAAGTATACACATTAAAAAAATAAACAACTAATTAAAGCCCTGAAATATATAAACAACACATTTTGCGACATGATATAGTGATAGGCATTTTTTTAATCTCAATATTTAATAATTTCAAATAACAACCTTGAACTTATTTAATCTCATGTTTTCTTCTTATTTAAAAATAGTTGAATATTATAATTAAAAACCATTTATACAGAACTTTGTCTTTGCATTTTTTTCTAAAATGCTTTATACATATATAATACATATATCTTTAGTAAAACATATTGTACAATAAGAGATAAATAAAATAAAAAAACTTATAAAGTACTTTCGTTAAATAATATATATATATATATATATATATATATATATATATATATATATATATATATATATATATATATATATATATATATATATATATATATATATATATTAAGGAAAAGTAACAAATCAACCTTATGTTTTAAAACAATAAACATCAATCAGAGATATTATTTTAAAAAGCAGATTTATGCTACTGTGCTTGTGTTTCTGAAGCAGCTACAGTTGTAACTAGAGGAAAGGATAATTTTGGTTAAAATAAAAATAAGCATTGCATTCATAATTAAATGATATGAACTGTAAGTAAATTACAGTTGGTGGTCTTATATTGCACCAGAAAATTTTAGGTCCCTATGAAGAATTTAACTGACAATCTGGATAAGATAAATTCAAGCTATCCACTGCAAATAGTGATGGTTATATAGATTCCAAAACGATTACCATCTTAAAAATATTAAAATAATTGGTGAAGCTGAATTCATTAATATTAGAAATTTATGTTCGTTAGAATTTTTAAAAATACATTGTAGGAAAAAATGCTCCACAACATGTATGTAGTTGTGATTGAAGAAAATTTTAACAATTAAACATTCACACCATGCTATCTCAATTTATTAATATTAATATTATTTAATTTTTCTGTTTATATTATAATTTTAATTTATATATTTATACTATACACATAAAACATGTTTATATATATATATATATATATAACATGTTATATATATATGTGTGTGTGTGTCATATTATTATTACTATTGCAAATAGTAATAATAATATGACATATTTTATCCGTGAAAATATTAGAATATATATATATGTGTGTGTGTGTTGAAAAATACTGTATTCTACATTTACAGTATAATAAACAATTATCTTATAATTAAGACATATCAATCAAGCATGCTAGATAAATTATGCATGTATAGGATGTGAAAGAAAATATAATGTAATTCACAACTTCACCGCTATTCATATTTTGTAGTATAATTTCCTGCTTTAAATATACACTCATCACATCACAAATATATATTTTTATTTCTTTTGTTCCTTTGTTTTTAAACTCCTTGCTCTTGCCTTACTAATATTTTATTCTTATTATATATAATTTTATGCTAATTTTAGTCTTGTTCTAATATCACATTTATATCAATGTAAAACATAACTTCTGGATTTTTGCAGAGAAGATCATAGCCTAGTCTATTTGTTAGCCAGTATAAACATTCTTTTCTTTGAATAAAAGACACATATTACATAATAAATTTTTCATAATGTTGTATAATCTATAATTGTTAATTAGAGAAGATATAAATTAGTATTAAAGTTTATCAGCTAATAGTTTTCGAGGATCCATGCCTCATATTCATAGCCTTCATAAAATGTATAATAATAAAAAAATTATAGATTTTACATATAGTGAGAAGTAAAGCTATATTTATTACATAATGTTGTATCTAATGTAACATCAATTCAGCAGATTATTGGTTTTCTTTAGACCCCTATAAAATTACAAACTAATGCTTTTTAAAAAAATTGTTAATTTGTAGTTCAAAAACTATAGAAAATACTGCTAGTCAATAGATACTGTCGTACATAATGAACCATTGTCAAAATATTATTATGAATGTTGTGGTTATTTTGTAAAGATTTAATAGAAGTGACACAGTAAAAGAAATTTAGACATCTAAGAAACTTTTTTATATATCTGGAAGTCCATTTATTTATTTCCACCTTTTACTTCTATTAAGCTATTACAAAATCATTCTGTTAGCATTGGTATGTTTTCTTTTCATTTTTATCATATTTTAATAAAATGTGTTTTGTTAGTATCAGTATACAATTATCATGTTTTTTTTTTGATATGTCAAGAGGTCAGTGACAGCTGCTGTACAAGCAGTTGTCCTGGGTTAGCAGGTTCACTTCCCAGCTGATGCTATGACACATGAGGAAAAAATATATTTTTTCATATCTACAGTACACAAAATCCTATATGAATCAATTGTAAACATATTAGCATAAGATTTAGAAAGCATAAAAATACTTTCAGTCAAAAACCAATTATTTAAGCTTTCACATCACATTTTTATATATTAGCTCACCTCTATTTTAATACCATTAAAATACTGGCTGAATTGCAAAAAAAACATTGTTTAAAATCTATGAGAGAAAATTATAAAAGGACTTAATAATTTAAATGAGTGTGAGAAAACTCAATGCATGAAAGCCTTATGGAGGCCATATATTTATTTGTTTCTTCTCTGTTATTTTATAAAGTCAGTTGCCTATACAAATCTAAATATAGAAACTTTTGTGAAAAGCTTTCTCTAACTATGAGTGGATAACTTTTCTAATAAAATATCTAATACAAAGGCTAATTTCTTACAGTCTCATTATTATCTGAGTTATAAAAGATCTCCAGAACATCATACCTTTGATAAAAATAAAAGATATTTCATCAAAATGCTTACACCTACTTTTGAGGAGAGAATTTCTATGTCTATGAATGCTAAACAAAATAATTTTTCAACTGCTGAACTAAAACATAACATCTCAAAATTATTATTAATTTCATATTCTGGGAAAACTTTTATTATAATATTGTGCTATCCATTCCACATAAACCATATCCACAATTTAAGTTTTAAACCCATTATTCTTTTTTATTATTCAAATTAGTTATCCTTGCTACATTAAACACATTTTTACAATACTTATATAAAGTAACTCATCATGTAAAGTTTAAACAAACTAGCTAA
The DNA here is from genome assembly GCA_028023455.1 of Epiperipatus broadwayi. Classification (NCBI taxonomy): domain Eukaryota; kingdom Metazoa; phylum Onychophora; class Udeonychophora; order Euonychophora; family Peripatidae; genus Epiperipatus; species Epiperipatus broadwayi. The sequence goes on from JAQFVV010006368.1 coordinate 1,222,039, forward strand.
TCAAATTGTCACTGACATACACTTATATAATATTCATCCAATCAGCTCTTCCAAGATAAATGTTTTGTGGCATGCAAGATTATTTACCAGTAAAAACTTTATATCTTATACAGAAATACTAGCCATAGTTTTGCAACCAGTAGTGTTGTAAAGCTGCTTCTTAGTAAGCATTATGTCAATGATGGTAAATATATATTTTCAGTGATTTGAGTGGCTGATATATTTAAAGTTTGAATAGTTGATTTGTTTTATTTTCAGTTTAATAATATGGTAAATTAGATTATAACATACACATGTAAATAATTGAATCTATGTTAAAAGTTTCTGCCCATGCGACAACTAGTAAGACAAAAAAAAAAAAGTAGCATTTGATCTTTGTCGCTGATAATTCGACATCATCAGCCTATTAATACAATTTAATGGTGCATCTCATTATTTAAAGCTATATCGTTAATTTTAATGAGTTGTTTACAATATTAAAGTCCCCATATAATCACATCTAAAAATATATTTGTCCACATATTTTCAGTCACTATCATGGCTTAAAAAGCTTTTCCAAACGTTTTCTTTTTAAAAAAAAAAAAACTATTAAATATTAAAGCTTTGTTCAAAAACGTTTTTAAAATTATTAAGCTTCACTACACCCTTAAACGTTATCAATTCCGCCTTAAAAAGCATTGAACGTTTGATAAAATATTAAAATAAAGTAAAAAATGACGAAATGTGTATATATATAATCCTTTGTGGTTTAAAGAAATCCACTGTTATGCACTTTGTTAAAAGTCGTTTTTTTTTTTTTTTTTTTAGAAAAAGTGAATGTTAAGATTTCTTAAATGTCATTAATTAAATTAACTTTGCACTTCTCTCTAATAATGTTATACATTATATATACGTTTTTTTTTTAGCATTGGCTTAATTAAATAAATATAAAAATATTTAAAATGAAAGTAATGTAAATAATATGTCATTTTTTCTTTTACCACAAGTCATTATTAAATATTTATTTAAAAATGATAATATGACGTTTGCATTTATATGTAAAAATATATTTATCAATATCGATATGCATTCTCATATTTAAAGAAAAAGTAAAAAAAAAAAAAACATTTTCTACGAGCAAACTAATATGCAGAAACTTTTTTAGTATCCTTCACTGAAAAAACAGTGCCGGAAAACTGCAGGATTTATATATATATATTTTTATCATCCAGATGAGAAAAGATAGATATCTATTGCCTATATAAATATATACAAACACATACACACATTAAAAACTTTGGATTTTCTGCTTTGCTGAATGTAGAAAACTGGGAAGCATTAATACTTAAATTGTTATTTTGCTAGCGAAAGAGGGTTGTTTTGCTAGCATCTGAATATTCTAAATAGTAGGTAATTTAGACTATATATATATAATTCACATAATAACAGCCAAAACTTAATAAACTAATAGGATATCAACAACTTTTAAAGATAAAAGATGGATTCTTCTGCTAATTAATAAGATAGACCTGACAACAGTTATTAATATTCTATTATTTTTTTAAATATTCGTTGTTTTCATGTGAATTACATTTAAAAATCACTTATTAGAAATGTATGGTTTTATAAACGAATATACATGCATTTTTCTGCAATAAATAGGTTAGGGTCATGCAAATTATGTTCATGGGTGAAGCTGATATATTTTCAGATTTATTTACAAGTATATAAATATATATTATTTCATTCACAAGTATTTATATATATATGTGTGTGTGTTTTATAAAACATTTTCAAGAGCGACCGTATTTAATAAAATAATATTAAAATAGATATACACTTATTTTCAACTGGGTAAAAATAATAATAATCACGTGATTGTAGCAGAAACAATTGTATCATCTAGTTGTTAAATATTTTGATTTAAATTTGGGAATATTTTTTATATTTATTTGTATTAAATAACTTCCAAATACTTGGCAATATCTTTGTTTCTTCATGTTGTTAAGGCAATTTGTACTTTTAAATGTTTCTATGCCTTCATAAATATTCTTTGGCCATGTTTATTACAAGTGGATATGATGTTATTATTTGAAAAATCTATGCAATGGCCAGTATCCAAAACATGGAGAGCAAGTGCTGAAGTTGTTTGAAAACTTTTTTTACTGAATTAATATGCTCATCTCTTTTATCACTTATACAATGATTGCTCCTTCTTATGTATGTAGTTATGCACATGCTACATGGAATCACATAGACTCATTGGGCTTTCAGAGGGATTACATTCCTAGATTTGATTAGAATGTTACAATTCTTTTGCTTAGCAAACAATGTTCCTTTTATATTACAGCATCTCAGTATACAATACTGTCTGTTATTTCTTTTAACTAAGGAATGCATATAAAATTGGAAAAGTAGGGAGATGCTGTTATATAAAAACAACATTTACTATTGAATAAAAGATTAATAACATCCTTATCAAACCTAAGGATGTAATCTCTCTAGAAGGCCAAGGACTCTACGAGATTCCATGTGGTATGTGCTCAATTATATACATAGAAAGGAGCAATCAATGTATAAGTGGCAGAAGAGATGAGCACATTAATGCAATAAAAAAATGTCAGCATATTCAGCACTTATTCTCCATATTTTGGCATTGGTCATTCATAGATTTTTCAAATACTAAAGTCTTAAACACATATAGTATCCATGACCAAAGAATATTTAATATTTAAGGCTGCTATAGAAATATTTACAAAAACAAATCACATTAACAAACATGATGAAACAAGAAAATTACAACTATTTGGAAGAGTTTCTTTACACAAATGTATATAAAAATACTGTCAAATTTAAGTCCATCTATTCAACTACTCCATGATAGAACTGTTTCTTTACAACCATGTGACTATTTCTGTTTTTTTTACCCAGTTGAATGCAAGTATTATCTTATGGAAACATCAATATATTTACTTTAATATTATTTTATTAAACATAGTTATTCCCAAAAACATGTTTTATAAAACATCTTTTGTTTGTGAGAACATTCATTAATATATATATATATATATATGGGAGGGGTGTATGTATATATGCATTAGAATGTAAAATATCTCTTATTTAAAAAGTACTAGAGCTCTTTTCGTTATTAGTAGTTGTTAATGTCTTGTTTAACAAGTATTTGATGTTATTTGTAAATAACATCTTTACTTACTGCCTAAATTACAATGTCATTATAACATGATCTGATAATGTTAAGTTTATGAGTTTGGCACAATCATATAATGGAAACTCCAAACTGAAATTGCAGAACTGAGTCTAAGCTGTATAACATAATTAAATTAATTTTGATTGCTTAACTGAAACTGTTAAATGCTCCATCTGCCACTAGGTTACTCAAACTTGAGCAAATTACTATCAAGCTACAATGTTAAATAACCCTTCTATAATATGATATGACTACTATTTATTATTTTAAATAGTATTTTACTTAAGAGTCTTAAATACATGAGAAATATCAGACATGAATTGTCCTTACTTTGTATCACTGCAACAAACTAAATTAATATATTACTACTAATAAAAATTTAATTCAATAAATTAGAATTCTGTTACTCAAAACCCCATATAAGTTTAAAATTTCATTCTGATTCTTTAAGTAAATAAATGTCAAAAAAAAAAGTATATTTTATTTTAATACAAAGCTATAATAAGAAATATTAAGAAGCTTTGTGAATTTGTCAGACAAATTGATTGGTTGACAAGGACTATTTACTCATCCGTTTTCGTTATTGAATGTAATATTACCCAACAATTTTTTGGGAAGTAATGAGAGAATTAATCTAAATAATTCATTGGTAGAGTGGCAAAGGCTAAACCAAAAGACTCTCAGATCATGTTTAGTCCTTTCACTATCTGCATTCAAACTTCTTATGTACTCCTAAGTAATAAAACCATTTGATTATTTAGTTGTATCAAATGAGATTATTATTAGGATAACAAACACTATTCATACTTCAAAACAGCTAACAGCTGATTTTAGATTTTGATAAGCTGTTTAAAGAACATCAAGTAAGTTAGCAATTACCCTGAAGCATAAGAAAATATTTCCATTGTTATTTAATCTCAGTAATTAAGCTTAGGAAAATATTCAAATTTATATTTACACAAGAATTTCTGGAATACCTTGTATAAACTATGAATGGCATCAAGGAGCTTATTGATTTGATAAAAATAGTTTAAATCTATAAATCTTCAACAGATATTTTGTAATTATATGCTTTTTTATATTAAGGCATGTCACAGATATTGAAATTCATGGATAATTGCAATTTGTGAATAATTAGGTAGTGTGGCATAAAAATGACTAATTCAGGTAACATTATATTTATTATATTTTTGTATACTTGATTTAGCATAGCATAGTTATATATATATAGTACAATTATGTATCGTCATAGCATAGTTATATATATATAGTACAATTATGTATCGTCATGATGTGTTGATAAGATAGTCAACGTGAGTGGTTGTTTATTCTGCTTCTATATTTTAAATTTAGATCTATATCAGTTTAATTTTAATAATATGATAATTATTTCACAAGTGTTAAACTATATATATATAAAATTAAAAATATTCCAATTTCACAATTCAACCCGACAAGCCAAAAAATAAACTCTAAACTAATGGTTTCATTGCTACAAGTAGACTTATCAAGTGTAAAGAACTACAAAATAACAACATATTTAAATCTAAACATTACCCACAATTCCAATTCTCATGTACTCATTAGCGTTAAAAAACCTTTTAACTAAATTAATTGCTTCAGAATCATAAATTAATTTTTAATAATAAAATTCTTGAATTCTTTTTATTTCATTTCTCTCAAAGAAGACAACCTTATCTTCATCAAAATTAAAATTGTGGTCTGTATCTTTTTCATGGATGTATAAAGGAGAACTAAGATAATTATTTATAACAGAACTATATAAGTCAGAGTAGTTTAAACTTAAGTGAAAGGATAAAGGTAGATAAAAATATGCATGAAAAAGATACAGGTCACACTATTAATTTTAATGAAGCTAAGGTTGTCTTCTTTGAGAGAAATAAAATATAAAAAAAAAATTAAATCTTTATTATTAAAAATTTATGATTTGAAGCAGTTAACTTATTTAAAAGTTCTTTTATGGGAGGTAAGTGGAATTGTTGGTAATGTTTAAGTTAAAATTTATTGTTATTTTGTAGTTCTTTACACTTAAGACATCTGTTTGTAGCAGTGAAACCATTGGTTATGCTTTAGATTTTATTTTTTGTTTTGTCTGGTTGAGTTAGGAATTTGGAGTAATTTTGATTATATATTGACTAGTTTAACTTTATGCATTTAATATATATATATATTAATGGCAGTTGATTATAGGTTAGAAAGTAACCGAAAGTACTTCTGCGGATTTAACGATTGTTTGTAATTGTTTGTAAACCGTTAAAAATATTATTTCAATTATAATTACAATATTGTTTTTAATTAACGGATATTTTATTTATTTTACATATATATATATATGAAGATTTTCACGGATTGCATATATAAAAGACATATTTTACAGATTTTAAACAAACCTTATTTCAAGTCTAAAATGAAAACAATAGGAAACAAAAAGATGATAAATCAGCTATTAGGATTTGTGATCCATATGTAAAAGGAACTATAGACAGTATTGGACATATATCAAAATGCTATAATATAAATATAGCGTTTTCTACTCAACAAAAGATAACCAAACCTAAGAATTCAATCCCTCGTGAATCTCATTGTGTTTAACAAATCTCATGTAAAAATTGTAAAGCTCCTTACATAGGTATGAATAATCATAGCATCAGTGTTAGGAGAGATGAGCATGCTAATGCAGTTAAACAACACTCATCAGCAGCAGCACTCTCACTCTATACTTATAGATTCAGATCATAAAATTGATTTTTCTAGTACCAGGATTATATCCAGATATGATAATCTCTACCAGTACAAAATCAGAGAAGCCATTGAGATACTTAAAAGACCAGATTGTATCAATAAGGGAGATGATACATGCAAACTTCCTCCTATTTGGAAAAATTAAAAAAAAAATATTCTTAACATTTTTGCTATTGGTGGAACTTTAACGTTTTTTTTTTTTCAAATCAGTGATTGTAGAGCCTCTACAACTGTATCTCTACCTTTTATCACCCAGTACATGACTTGTGTGATCAAGTCGAAGCATCCAGTACATAAATATTTAATTTTTTAACACGGATGAACCCGCAAAATATGTCTTTTATATATATTTCAAATGATCAAATTTCAATCATAAATATTGATTATAATGTTGTTATCTTTATAAACTTTAAAATAACAATCAACTTTAAACAAAATTAAATTAGACTACTAAAAATAATTAAAAATATATTTAACATATCAAACCAGGCTTTTTTTTTCTTACAGAAGCTTTAACGATCTTTCTTCTTATTAACTATTCGATAGAAACTCCACTCACTAGGCATTCCTTAAGCTATATGACAATAAACATATAAATAGTGAAATTAATGAATAAACATAAAACCTTCTTCCCATCTCATTTTAAAGCAAATTATTTAACCTTCTAGGAATATAAAAAAGGCAACATGTTTCAAACTAAGTGTCAACTTTTACATCAGAATGAAATTAGAATCCATCATTTGCTTGCTTGACAATAGATTGTAAATTTGTGGTTTTGTTAAGCTTTAAAATGTTTTCATGTGATTTATACATATAGATATTATACCAACAACAATAGATCATTACCTATATAAATAAACAATATAATGTTTCTTGGAATATTGTGTTGAGTATAAAAGCCTTATCATCATGTATTACCATTCTGCATAAAATAACAAATCAGTCTTATGTTACACACATTTTACTTCAACAGATTCCATTATGAATTTGAGATATTGCGACTGCAGTTATAATCTGTTTTCCAGATTTTCAAGATCCCCAATAAAATAACATATAACCTATCATATAACTACAGCTTATATATTGTTATTTTTACATCATACTTTATATTTTCTCTAAGCCACAGGATAGAGATTTGTAAAGCATTATTTTCTGGCTCTTATTATTACTTACTAAGGCCATTATAAGTCGTGCAGAGAAGGTGGAAAAGTAGGCTGCAACATTTTCAAGATGTCTAACACACATGACTGAAGCTACTGAGCAAAATATATGTACAGAATTCGTTAAATAAAGACAGAAAAAATAGAGAGAAAGGGAGAGGTAAAAACAAAAATTTTAAATTGTTAATGACAGGTACATACCTGTCATACTGTCTGCCCTTCAATGAAAAACAGTAAACAGGTACTCATTAAATACTTGGCTCCCATTAATCTAAAGGTGGATATTGTAGCACTATCAGTGTCTTTTTAGTGTAAGAAAAAAAGTTAGATATTCATTTAATATTCTATTTTGGATTATTAAGTTGATTATGAACTATTTGAAAAAAATAAATCTAAACCCGTTTAGAAATTGGTCATTTTTGTATGCTTTATTCGCCCGTATTATCAATATAGCTAGCTACCAACAAAATCAATATATATGTCACAATATTATATATTAATTGTAATATTCTCACAGATAAATGATGAATTTATAGTGTTATGTCCGGGAGCTTCCGTGTAATAAAAATATAATCTCTGGTTTATTATTATTATTTTTTTTAAGTGTCATAGCATCGGCCGGGACGCGAACCCGCAACCCGGGCAACTACCTGCTAGTGCAACGCAGTCACGCTGACCTCTCGACCACCAATGCAAGACCTCTGGTTTATTATTGTACTTGTTATTGTACTGAAACGTCAGCTATTTAGCGATTATTCTTTTATTACAGAAATAATACTATAAATTCATATATATGTAATACAAGAATATGTGGACAATTATTAAATAATATAATTAAGATCAACAATATACTAGAAAATGTTCTGCTGAGAGAAGACAATGTATGAAGAACAGAAGGAATATAACTATATGATTCATTAAAAATAATTGAATATCTAGAGATTTGTAAAATGTTATGGAAGATGGGGAGGTGAGAGTTAATAAATATAAGAAAATATATTTGTGAATGAGCTAACAGAAAATCTCAAATGTGTAGATCAACATTTTTGGAATTGGTAGAAAACTTATTTCTACAATAATAAGAGATGGTATTATTACAAAAAAAGAGATGTGAAATCATGAATTGTGTGAAAAGGTTTTATGAAGAATTATATAGCACTAAAGAATAAAAATATATAACATCTCCTACATGTGTTATATCTTCAGAATTGCCCATTCTTTTAAGTGAAAATACAATTAAATCTATGAAAAAGAGAAAAGCTTCTGGTATAGATGTAATTATAATAGATAACTTTAAAAAATCAGGTAAAGGAATAGAAAAGTTATTGGCCAAGTTATGTACTAAGTGTTTAAATGACAAAAATATACCAAAAGATTTTTAAAATAAAGTATTGAATTTTAAATTTAAAAAATATGATAAAAAAATATTATAAATTACACCTGGGCCTCGTTTTATGCAGATTATTTTAATACGATTTTGAAGTTATGCGATTCATGTTTCTTCTTAATATCTTTCATATTTCGATATATTTATTAGATATCAAGAAATTTAAATTATTAATAACTTATTTTGACTTGAAATACTTTTATTTTTTCAAAAATATAATGTTATATTAGCAGCTAATGTGAATCTGGCTTGAAGTCGTATTTAGAATCTTAGCTTCTATGTAAATAACCTCCTTATATTAATGAGTAAATAATAATAATAATAGATTTATAGGTACATACGTATAAAAATATCGCAATAAATATTCAAAAATTTTAAACTTTTAAAACATATTTTGTTAGATATTAAACCTTTAACTGGTTCTTTCAACTTATTTAAAGGGTTAATCTTTGTTTAATTTTTGTATTGGTCCACTACTTAAATCTGAGAATAATATTATTCGTCTGTTTCATTTCCAGTCAGTTTCTGTTATTAAAATATTAATCTAAAATACACAGAATTTTTTTAATTCAGCTTCTAATAATTGAATAATTTTAGATTTAAATTGGTTAAATGTAATGAAATATTAAAAATAATGTTAATAAATGAAGAAAAATATAAGAAAAAATGTTTAAAAATTAGCCAGTGGTAAAACAAAAGAATTATATTTCATTCAATCCATGATGTCATTATTCAATCTGTACCTGTCAAAATAATCTACTTTTCTGAAGAGATAGCATTTCTCCAAATGTATTTTTCTTGTAATATTTAAAATTGTTCGAATCAAACTTTATATTTTGATAAAGTAATGTAAAATTTTATTTATGAATGTAAAAAATTACAATAAATATAATTATTTACATCATAATCAATTATGAACATGTAGAACGGCTTCGTTTAGTTTCTGAATTTGTCATTTAGAAATGCTTACAAGATAATTTTCAGATTTAGCAGGCATCCAATCAGAGAAAAGAGACTGGTCTATGCATCAATAGCTAGCAAAGAAAAAAAAATTTTTTTATTCAAAATATAATGCTATATGCAGATGTTTTTAGAACTACAATTTTAAATTTTGAATTTCCTATAATTTAAGCCTAAAATAAAGAAATTCTGACCAAAATTGACCAATAGATGGTGCATGCTACATCCAAAAACTGTAAATAACATTTTTATGCAGCAATGAGATGTAAATGAAATAAACAATTGAAGGGTTTTAACAGAAATAAATATTTTTTTAGATTTTTAAAATAAATAATAACGAAGATTTTATTGATTTTATAAACTGAAAATAATCTTTCTAATGATAATGTATAATCTTTTTGTTTTTATTGTGATCTAATTTTTTTAATATAGAAACTTAAAACCATTAACACAACACAAGACTGAAAGTGGCACTAGTTGTACATCACATCATGAACCTGATTGCTTACTAGTTCACAAATGAACTAATATTGTCAAATAGCAGTAATGATTAAAATATGTATGAAAATATGTAAAATTAAATACTGTAGTTAATAAAAATAGTAAAAAAGTTTGTCTTGTATTAATTTTTTTCAAATATTTGAAATTTTTTATTAGTCATACTTTATTTCCTTATTATTTTAATGTGAATTTTAAAGTAATTTCTTCTTGTTGCTTTGCTTTTATGCCAATTTCTGAAAATTACAGCACCTATCCCCCATTTTTCAAGGTAAGTTAAATATATTTTTGTGTGATATATTTTGTGCACATTTTCTGTGGAACTTATCTACCACATAAAACAAGACCCAGGTGTACATATATATCAGACTTTTAACTATTCCATATAAAAATTTTACTAATATAATTACAACTCAACTACCTCAAATTTTGAATTTGAAAAAACAAGTATGATTTGGTTTTAGCACAGTAAATCACATTCAAATATAGAGAGAAATTTTAAAAAGAATCAATGAATATGAATTGCTATTATGTTTTGGATTTGTGGATTAAAAAAAGCATCATCTCTTGGTTACCATAACAGTACATGAGTTTGTGTTCTTCTGAGCTAGATTCATGTGTAATGGTCTGATTATATAAAGGGGATATATTTCAGTGCTCTGGGCATCCAGTGATGATAAATCATCATGGTTGGCACATAAGATTATATTCTTTAAAGTCCATGCACTACATTTTATTTAGTTTAGTTTATGAGAATTTCAGTTTATAGGTGGCCAATACATTAAAGGTACTAATTGGCCTGAGCATTGATGATAATCAGCATGTTTTAATGTCCTAGCATTATGTTTTATGGTTGTATATTCTAATGGATCAGCATTTAGGTTTGTACATCCAAATTAATTATTAAACAAATACCCCAAGCTGGCAAAGTCTCAATAGTTAGCCTGGTCTACAGTAGACCCATTTCTAGTCCAGTCACAAGATTGACTATTGATTTATTGTACTGATGTATTTTGATTAATCATTCATAATGATGAATGGTTATTATTTATGTGTATTACTTATATTTACTTTTACTTATTGATAATGCTGTTTGATATATGTTAATTATATTTTAGTTGCTCTAAGGAGTTAACTGATCTCTTCTGATCTAATTGATAAGCTATCTAATCTCAAAGAGACTTCAAGATCTTATGCACTCTTTAATATATAAAACTTATTATATCTTTTTTGATGTTACCCATCACCCAGGGTGACAACTCTGTACACCATTTTGTTACAATATATTGCAACATAAATTGTTGAAAAAAGAGTGTTATTGATTGCTTAAATTAATTGATGTCCTTGATTACTAACCACAACTAGATTATGTTCTAGATTGCCAGATTTGTAATATTATATATTGTTGAGAGATAAAGGTGAGCTTAAAATTTAAAATTCCACAACACATTCAGCTACATAAGGAGGCTAAAAATGCATAACACTTATAATCCTGTATTTTTTTGAATGTGAGAAGGGAAATTGAGAATATGTTCAAACCTACTGATTCAAAAGTATTTGTCCTAAAAAAGTAATTAAAAAAAGAAGCTTGACTTATAATTAATTCAAAAAATTCAGTTAATTTTACAGCTAATAGCATTTCACAGAATAAGAACTGGTGTTTCAATTTACAAATGATATATAATGAATTCAATAAAATTCAGTTAATGTATGACCCAATATTATTCCTCTTTTCAATAACTAACATTTCAATTTATAATGGCATAAATTTAAATTTTCTAAAGTTAATTATAATCTAGCTTTGATAGTGATGTTTTGCATTGAGTGCGCTTTCATAAACTCATTGATGCATGGTGTATATAAATATAGATTAATAATTATATGATTTTCATTGTTATTGATTTGTGAGATAATACTAATATCTAGCATAGTTAAAAATGCAAATCAAATTGTGTCAATTTTAGCTTACAAGTGTAAAATGTTACTTCACACTGCTTTATAAATGTCTTATTATATTTCATATTATATTTATTTATCTATTGAAATATCTTACAATTAATTTATATGTTAATATTTCAGTTTTTATTTAATGAAAATAAAATTATCTACTTTTTTTATTAGAAGAGAACAATTGATATCCTTATATTTATTTAATTTTTTTATATCATTTCTTCTATCAGTTTTAATAATTTTCACTTTATACTTTCATTTCCTTTAATTCTTTTATTGATTTAGTTATAAATAAACATTTAAATGTAAATAAATTCAGGTAAAATATATATAAAATTTAATTTGCAAATATTTAAATAATCATAGCCAATCAAAATTATTTCTTTTTTTTTTTGAAGGGGTGGAAGGTTAAAAATATTTTTTTATTTTAATGAATTTCTGTATTCAGTGATTTGGTTCCTGTTAAATATACTTATTATAATTTGATCTACAGATATCAAATTTTCTGAATTCATATCTCTGACACATATGCATACATTAATGATTATTACTAATCATTTATTAAACAAGAAATTATCATACATTTATTAGCTAGAAAAGAACTTTAAACCTTAGTTAAAAATTTATATATATATATATACTATAATATTTTTTTCTGGGAGCTTCCGTATCGTGAAAATATAATAGCTAAATATCTGATGTTCTCAAATCATATGAATGTGTGTGGTGAGATTTAAAATATTTATTTTTTCCTTTGTCATTTTCTCCTCTTTCTCAAATTCTATTTATTGAGAAGTTTTAAAAAAATATTTTAACCTCCAATAGCTTTTTTCAAATTTTATTAATTTTCTTTAATCTACACTTTTCATTTATGGTCTTAGAACTTTTAAAAATCTCTATAGAACCTTTTAGCAGTCTCTGATTATATTGTTCAATTTTTGTGAGAATATGTGTTTTATTAAAATTGTTGCCATGGTTAGATAACTAAATGTGTGAATAAATGGCTGAGAGTTGGATTTTCCTCTAACTGCCAAAATGTGTTTTCATTTTCTTATGTTTATTCTATGATTGGTCTGTCCAATGTAGAAACATGAACAAACTCCATGTGGAATTTCATATATACTATGACACTTCAAAAAAATTTTATCATTAAGATGTGGAAATACTTCATCATTTTTTTTTAAATGTAGTATAAACCATGTGGATATTATTTTTTTTTAAAACATTACCAATTTTATCAGTTACTCCATTTATATATGGCAGAACTATCTTGATTTATGAAGTATAAAAATACTTTTTTATTATATAAAAAAGGCATATTAATGATCATGCGATCAAACCAATTATGAAGATGCATTTTTTGTAGAAGAGATATCTTGGTAAAAATGGCTGTCATCAGAAAGTCTCTTAGTTCTATTTAACAATGTCTTTGCCACTAAAAATAATTATTTTGGATGGTGATGAGAAGAAAAATGTAGATAATACCATGCAACATAATTATTTTCAGTGACAAAGACATTTTTAGATTGAACTAAAAGATCTTCTAATGATATCCATGTTCACCAAGATTTCTCTGCTACTAAAAAATACTTTTTCATAATTGGTTTGATCACAGGATCATTAATAGGGCTTTTTATATAATAAGGAAAAAATGTTGATACCTCAGAAATTAAGATAGTTCTCCCATATATAAAAGGAGTAACTGTTAAAATTGGTAATGTTTTTTTAAAAAAATAATATCCACACAGTTTATGCTACATTTAAAAAAATTGATGACGTATTTCCACATCCTAAAGATAAAATCCTTTTGGAGTGTCATGGTGTATAAGAAATTCCATGTGGAGTTTGTTCATATTCATACATTGGACAGACCATTCATAGAATAAAAATAAGAATGTGAAAACACATTTTGACAGTTAGAGGAAAATCCAATTCTCAACCATTTATTCACACATTAAGTTATCTAACCATGATATCAATTGTAATAAAACACATATTCTGGCAAAAATTGAACAATATGATCAGAGACTGCTAAGGGATTCTATAGAGATTTTTAAAAAGTCTAAGACCATAGATGAAAAGTGTAAATTAAAGAATATTAATAAAATATAAAAAAAGCTATTAGAGAGTAAAATATATTTTTTAAAACTTCTCAATGAATAGAATTTGGAAGTGAGGAGAAAATAACAAAAAAAAAGAACAATTTTAAATCTCATCATACACATTCTTATGCTTTAACAAAAAAGAAGCTCTGAGGACAGTACTTATTACTGTAATGAAACATTAGCTAATTAGCTATTATATTTTTACTACATAGAAGCTTTGGAAAATATACTATAAATTCATTTACCCATGAAAATAGTGGAATATATATATATATATATATGTGTGTGTGTGTGTAAATTTATAAATAAATATTAGAAAATACAGTATTTAAAAGTTTATAAAAACATATCTATAAATATCACTTGGGAGCACTTTCAACTATCCTTATAGTTTTTGTCAACTAATACTTTGAAAGGTCAACCTTCCCATAATTTCATAATGTCAACATTCCCATGATTCCATGATTCCTGCCTATTGATTAAAACTTCTTTGTATTTATATATTAACATAGCTTCTTTAATTTTTCTTTTATTATTATTTCTTTCAGTTTTCAGTAAATCAAAACCACATATACATGATTTATTATGCTCATAAGGAAGCTGATAAATTATCATTATTTTTATAATTTTGTTTTTATTTTGATTTGTAATATATATATATATATATATATATATATAAATATTACATATATATATATATATATATATATATATATATTGTAATTATAATTTAATGGCAGTTAAGGCAGGTTTAAGAAATTAACCCAAAGTATTTCTGTGGATTTAATGATTGTTTATAATAGTTTCGAAACCGTTAAATTTATTATTCCAATTATAATTACAATTTTTTTAATTAATGGACATTTTATTTATATTATATTAAACATACGCACATGGAAAATGAGAGTATAAATATATGTAAATAACACTGCACCAATAATTTAACAAGATTTAATAATATTATTTATGGTATTATTAAAATTTACTGATATAAAATCATGTACTAAAAAAAATCAAATAAATTTAACCTGTAAGGTGATCTAATTCAGAAATACAGGAAATGACATAGTTGAGCTTTAATCCATAATCTTAGTTTCTTGAATTCATCTCTACATGGAACAGAGGAAAAAACATTGATATTTTTACATATTGGTAATATTTAAGCATTTCAATAATTACCCAGTACTTATTTGCCTTCATTTATTATCATAAATCATATATGTTCAATTGTCTATCTTTTATTTCTATTAATGTCTCAAAGAAAATTGTAATACATTGGATATTTTGTATAATATCCAATTATCAATAAATAGATATTGATAGACAGACCAACATACCAAAGAATGGAGAGCAAGAGTATGATTCAATCTGGATTTTCATTCAAAACAAAAGTGATCAAAGTAGTAGTTTTATCACATTATAAAAAAATCTAGTTAAATAAAAGTGTATAATGCTAGAGGAAGAAGGAATGTCAAAGAGGATAAAAATAGAATTCATCACATGAACAATGAATGTGAAATTTATAACTAATGCTCAATGTTATATATTATTCTGGAGAAATCTTGTTCCTCAAATTTCCAGTTTTCAACATGAATTTGATGATAGCAAATATAATACTAATAAAGATATTTACTTCTAATGTTACTGATGGTTTACAGATATTTTTCAGAATGTCTTTAAATGTTTCAATTTCATCCCCAGACTTAAATTTTAGATCAGGTATAAGGAGACTCAAGTTTGTACATTATCCAATATGCAAAGAAATGTTTTACTCATTACATTTGAGTATCAAAGGATTAAATTAATTCAATAACATCAAACTTCTGACTTTTGCTTCTATCTAGTAAAGATTCTAAAATTCCTTAAAATACTTTAAGATTCTTATTATATGAATGAATATTGTTTAATTTGTGTAACCTGGATTTAAATCCTAGCTTTTAGAATATATTTTTCATATCTCTATCTGTTTTTAAGAAAGAGTAAATGTTTAATAATCAATTCTGATTGTTAATAAAGTTAACCAAAAAACTAAAAATGTCTCTAGACAGCATCTGATTAGTTGATTAAATGAGTTTTAAAATGTCAATCATAAAGATTAATATTATTTTAATATGATATAAATTTAACTTCTGATGAAAATAGCAAACTATAACATCAATTATTGGTCTACGATTAACCTTTACTTTTATAATTATAGGATAAGAGTAGTATATACTTTTCTTCTGAAACAGACCAAAGAGTTAATTAGCATACACATTTTAACTTATGCATAAATCCAGCATTGATGACTTCAAATGAGTATTATGAATGTAAATATTTTAATGTTTTGAATTTTAAAGTTTTGAATAAAAATTAAATGGAGTCCTTCTTCTCGCCAATCTCACATGATGTTAAAGTTATATTTTTGATTAATATAGTCGGTGTATTAACATCCATCTAACTAACTTATATTAACTTTGAATATCTATTCTTTAGATAACACTTGTTAGATATCTAGAAAAAATCATAATCTAAACATTTTAAAATTTACCCACCAAGCTTGAACTCAGGTCATAAGCATAGCCATAAATTATATTAACACTATACCATAAAGCTCTTTTATCTCTTAAAAAATCAATATTAAATATTGGTAATTTTATACTAATAATACGTATACGGTTTTTTTAAAGAATTATATTGAGAAATTCTTTCAATGCTGGTGAACCAACTGTTATGTAATAGTATAAAAAATTTGTTTTATTTAATTATTCGAATTGTTTAACTACAATCTAAATATAATTACTAAAAATAACTGTAAATATTCTTATTGCGAAAAACTATAATTTCTTCATTTTCAACTAATTATATTTGTAATTAGCTGTTTTAAATTAAAATTTGCATAGAGTCAGAAGTCGTCTCTAATGTTAAAAAATAAAAGTATGCATTCATGCAAGATTTAATTTGGGATATAAACCAATACTATCTTTCTAGTATTATATCACAGTTCTTGCTATTAATCTATAATTGTGATCCTACCATATATATTTAATAAACTGTTTGTTATTATATAGCTAAATGCAAAAATTCGCCTGGGTTCAAAACTATAAAGGTTTTGGATTTAGGTCATTAGGTTGCATAGTATAAAATGAATAAAAATGATAACAGATTAACGAACTGCAACCGTTTCTGTACTTAAATAATGGCTAATTATTTATAGAAAACTGTTACAACTGCCATTTAGTTGACGATTGATAAAATTAATTAATGATTACTTAATTATAAGTGAAATGAGAATTGGATATAACTAATGCAAAAAATGTTATTTTTCATTCAAATTTAAAATGATTTTAAAAGTTTTAAACTTTGAATAGTAAATATAATTTTCAAATACTCAATTCTTTCGTAAGAGAAATGTATATTGGAAAGTATATACAGTATTTATGGTTAATAACTTTTAAAAAGTTGAATATTTATTGATATAAGATTTTTCTCTTAAAAACAAAGATATTTTAAAACTACAAATTACTAAGAGAAGCTTAAATTTTGTTGTTATTTAAATGCAATAAAAAAAAATATGACTGAGTAATAAAGTCATAGGCAAAAGATTAAGCAATCTCTGATAAAATAAATATAAGTGAGCAAACCATGAGAGAACAAAGATACAAAGAAGAAATATGAAAAATATTGTTGGAATCTGAAAAAATAAAAGATTATATATATGAAAGAACTGAAATCAACTGTAATATTTAATTTTGATCTTATCAATGCATCATTCAAATTTAGGTCAATCCTAACATAACCATCTATTAGACCAAAAGTCATAAATACATTAGAAATATACCCTTATTCTAGTAAGCGCTATATCACGTTACAATTTATATATGAAGTTACCTATTGAATTCATCTGTTAATATTTGAAAACGATTTGCAAGTTCTAATTTAAATTCATTGGAATGTTTCTGAAGGTTAGAATTACAACTGTGAATATAGTTTTTTTTAATAATTTTTTCTCTCTAGTTTTGCATTAACATATATCTCACATCTGACTAATCTACAGTCACTTCCTGTGTTGAATTTATAAGGATATTGTCATATTCTGAAGAATATTTATAAAAATGCAACAACAACAATTAGATAACATAATGATACTTGTAAAATCAACATTGAGAAGAATGCATGACAGGGTGACTCCCTATCTCCAAAACTTTTTACAGCAGTTTTGGCAAGAAATATTTTAAGGATTAAAATAGAGAGCTAATGTAATATAAGTAAATTGAGATTATTTAAGTCATTTATAGTTTGCAGTTGGTGTAGTTGTTTTTTACAAATAATACTTTAGAGCTTCAGGAAATGTTCCAAGAATTATCGGATGAAAGTAAGAAAGCAGGATATACAGTAAATGTTAAAATGCATTTTCTTAATAGATAAAAATCAAGATTGATAATGATGAGTTAGAGGGAGTTAATAACTACAAATATCTTGGTCAAATGATTACTACAGATGGAAACATAATGCATAAAATTAATCATAGAATTAAACTGGTTTAAAATATTTTAGGTAGAAATAATGTAATATTAAAAGGAAATAGGACAATGTATTTGAAAGGAAAGATTTTTAATAAATGTGTTTTTTTTTTCAGTTCTTATTTATGGATCTGAGACTTGGGCATTTAACAAAAGAACAATATAGAGAATTTAGTCCATTCAATGAAGTATGGAGAGATGTAAGTAGGAATTACAAGAAGAGATCGGAACTGAAACATATGGGTAGGAGAACAAAGAAGTCTTATCAACACCATTGAAAAAATTAAAAAACTGAACTGGAGTTGTGTTTTCTAGAAGAGATGATAATAGATGAACAGTTGAAATCTTAAACTGGATTGCAAGAGATTGTAAAAAAACTTAGAAAAAGACCACATGTGAGATAAATGAATAAAATAAGAAAGTGTATTAGAAGAGGCTAGGAATCAGAGAAAATGAATTGAATTTGTCTAGACCTTCATTCTGCAGTGAATCAATAATAATTGAAAATAATGACGATGATGATGTTAAATTTAAGTATTTAAAAATGTATATATGAAGTTAAAATTGTAATATGTGCTATATGGCATACTTGATTAAGTGTATGTCCCTAATGTATCTATAGTGTGGGACGTTGGTCTGACTTCTGAGCTGATAGATGATTGTGATAAGATTGAGCTAATGGTCAATGATGCAGTCATAAAATCAAAAATTTGCAATACATATTATCATACAATGATTGGATGCGTCTCCACTTGAGAGGTGTGTATTCAAATTTTCATATGCACTAATTAAAAAACCAAATGATTTACAACTCTTTTATTTAGAAAAAATATAAAATGGTGACTAACCTAGAATTAAGAATTATACATACATGCATATATAAGAATTATACATACATGCATATATATGTGTGTGTATATATATATATATATATATATATATATATATATATGTGTGTGTGTGTCTGTGTGTGTAACATTAAATTAAACATAGATTGATATAAAATAAACTAAGAGAGTAAATCGTCCTTCCCCAGGCTATAAATTAAAAACACTTCAAATATTGAATAAAGAATCAAAAATAGATTAAATGTACCTATTCTTTGAGTTCTGATATTTATCAGCATTTTTTCATTAACACTGTTAGTAATTTATAATGAAGATTATTATATCAGCTAGACAGAATATGGCACTTAATAATAATTTTGATTAGTCATTCATTAAACTAGAGATTATTCAATAATGAATATTTATGTAGTGTAATTTTTATTGCATCACTCTCATACAAGGTAGGAACTGTTTTCTATCCACATTTAATACTTTATAAAGAAATGTAATCATAAACAAATAACCAAAGACATGTGAAAAGATGTAATGTTCCCCAAGATCCACATTTCATGTTGAACCATCACTCATCACTTGAGCCAGACTAGAATCTCTTACACATATCTTTATATCATTGTTCAATATATATAGATAGCAAATTATTACAGTTTAATTGACAAGGTCAAATGTTCTGCTCTCAGATTTGACACATACCACTTAATGGAAATATATTAATAATTTGTATTAATAATTCATTAGATTAGAAGATTAGAGATCTTTACCTTGTATGAGAGTAGTGAAAATTACACTACATAAATATTATTCATTATGGCACTTAATAGTTCTTAAACTAAGAGTTTTACTAAACTAATAATCAAATATAAAGCTGGAGCCAAAATTTCCATTTTAACTCCTTGATTATAACAATTAACTAAGATTTAGTAGGTAAACATTATTGAACTATGTATTTAATGTCATGTTTACATATAAAATCTTATTTAATGAATGTAATCAAGACGATTAAAAAGAGATTCTGTCTCCAGATTTGAATAATTGATTGTTAGTTAGTAATTATTAAGTGCCATATTCCATCTGGCAATTATATTATCTTCATTCTGAATTACCAACAATGTTTGACAAAAGTATGATTATAAACAACAGAGCTACCAAGAATAAACGTTATAAATATACTATATGTAAGTTCCAAATAATTTTAATGATAAAAATAATAAAATATATATCGTAATTACTTTACAATTAATAAGGATTACAACATAATCGAAAGTGCTATTCATTAATTAAGATATATATTTTATTATTTTTACATAAAATTATAGTTTATATATCACTAAAACCAGTCAAGACTTAGACAATCCCAATATCAATAACAATCAACATATATACAATGCTATACTGGAATCAAATAAACATCATGCAATCTAACATTTAATATTATCTAACATTAATATTTACAGTTACAAAATCCAAATTACAAATTTGGACATTGTAATTCTAGGTACAACTGCTGATTAACTTTAAACATTAGAATCTCTACAATTTTCAAAATATCAATAAATAAATAAAATCTATAACCATTTTAAGCATCGTTTGCATCCCTGTGATGTTATATATATATATATATATATATATATATATATATATATATATATATATATATATATATATATATATATTCAACTTAATGATATGTGTCTCATTAAAGTTTGTGATATGTAAATAAATGTATATTGTCTATACTAAACTTAATGTAATTTAAAAGGGTCTTGATTCAGACTTTCAAACTCCCTACAACTATCTACTCTCTTTTATACAACAGATGGATTGTTCAATGATATGGATGGCTGAAAAGTTGGAGGGTGAAGAAAATTGAAGAGTGTTCATTAAAGTTTGAAGATTTACTATCTTAATATAAACTGATTACTGATTGTATATATGTGTGGGTGATGATGATCTGGACCAACTGATAAATGCTAGTTCAGCATAATACATATATATGATCAATTGATGGTGTTTTACCAAAACCGCCAAAACAAATGTAAATATTTATTTACATAAACGACAAAAGAATCAGAATTCACTATCTCCTTCACTGATGATAGCAAATTTAGCTTGAAATCAGCTGATCTGAAGGTGAGCAAATGAAAGAGATAGTGAATTCTGACTCTTTTGTCATTTATGTAAACAAATATTTACACTTGTTTCGGCGGTTTTGGTAAAACGCCATTTATTGATCATAAATAACAAGTGATAGCAAGTTACGTGAATAACTTGTTTTTATTATATATATATATATATATTGGAGATCAATAACTTGTTTTTATTATATATATATATATATATTGGAGATCATTTATCTTTTTCACATGTATGTGGTCATGTGTATCAGTTGTATAAAATAGAGTGGATAATTGTAGGGAGCTTGAAAGTACATAAAGTTTGTGATGTAATTTTAAATTCGAAGTGTAAAAATAAATTGCGTTAAGACGAAGAATGCAATGGCTAACTACCGACAACTAATAATAATCATGGATTCTCAACTAATTATAATACTTGTTGTCTATATACTCAATTTACCTTCAGCTAAAAAAAATTATGCTTATACCTACATATAATGAAGAAGTATCATTAACTAAAAAAACATTTAACACTTAATAAAATATGATTTGAGAAATTCAAAAGTCATTTAAACAAATATAGCATACATTTGATACAGTTGGACAATGCAAAACCAACCATTTAATATAAGGGTGCTAAACTCATTTCAGCAACGTGCAATCACACGAGTCATTTGTTAGGTATGTATTTGTATGTTTCTCATTCTGCTTTTCATTTTTCACTGTTTTTTTTAATATTTAAATAAATAACATATTAGTAGCAAATTTAAAACAAAACCAATTTCTTTTGTTACACTATTGAAAAACTACAATTGAGTTTAAAAATATATAGCCAATAAATAATCAAAAGGAAATATACATAAGGAACAAAGAACATATATATCATTATTCACATGTTTATAATTTATTGATTGATAATAGTATATAATAAAAGTATATAATATTTATTATTAAATTTTAAAAAAGTACTGGTTCAGTGCACTTTTGTCACGTGTTTAAAAGGGGTATTATGTACAATTCCTAGCTTTTTTTATGTTAAGTAGTTCTCACATTCTTATAAGAGCCCATGAGACCATATTTCTTGTGCGACAAAAATGTATGTCGCAGGCAACTAGTTTGATACTTCTGATTTAATATAATGCTTTTTTATAACAAATGTTAAGAGCAAATATTGATAATATAAAAAGCAACTATAATATAAAACATGAAGCCCAGTAACTAAACAGTGATTAGAATATTAAAAGTGTCAAACCATATTTTACAATCAGACTAAAAACTAGAAAAAAATGCTTAGGATATAAGTTTTTTTCTGAACCAACTTTATCAACTAAGTTAGTCACAATTTAATGGCTATAGTGCAAATTTAATATGTGTCTATTACGTTTAGTATTTAATAAAGGTGCAGTCATTAATTTGAACTTTATATGATAGCTTTTATTTAGTTTGGTCTGATTGTTTTTTAAGTGTTTAATTGACATAATTAATATTGGTTGTTAGGAATATGTCGGGCTGCTTCATAATTATGTACTAAGTATTGTTTCTTTCTTGAATAAAACACACATGCATATACTTTCGTATAATATCAATAATTTGTTTTCAAAAAATATATATTTCTCTCGCAATTGTTGAAAACTATTGCTTTACTTGGGTTTCAGTGAATAAAAGTATGTAGGATATTTCCCGTGACATATCTTTTGCTACAGTTATTTAAAAATATCCTGATTTTTTTTGTATTGTTATTTGTAATTGTTAAATTTCAAATGCATTGACTTCTATATATATATGAAAAACAAAAACAAGTTATTCACGTAACCTGCTATCACTTGTTATTTATGTTCAAAAGATGGCGCTTTACCAAAACCACCGAACAAGTGTAAAATTTGTTTACATAAACGAAAAAAGAGTCAGAATTAACTACCTCTTTCATTTGCTCACCCCCAGATCAGCTGATTTCAAGCTGGTTTGCTCTCCTCAGTGAGGGATAGAGTATAGAAACTAGATCTAAACACTGACTCTCAAGTGTTTATGCAAAACGTTTCTATCAGATTGCAAGCATGAATTTTTCAGACCAGTAAAGTCTTCAAACTCAGCCTAGCAAGCCAGATATTTATATGGGTCTGATCTCAGTTCAGTATCACCATATAATCAAAGTCTCTGCAATATATATCATTGCAAGAAAACTTTAAAGGTACATTTATGAAAAACAAAAACAAGTTACTCACGTAACCTGCTATCACTTGTTATTTATGTTCAAAAGATGGCGCTTTACCAAAACCACCGAACAAGTGTAAAATTTGTTTACATAAACGAAAAAGAGTCAGAATTAACTACCTCTTTCATTTGCTCACCCCCAGATCAGCTGATTTCAAGCTGGTTTGCTCTCCTCAGTGAGGGATAGAGTATAGAAACTAGATCTAAACACTGACTCTCAAGTGTTTATGCAAAACGTTTCTATCAGATTGCAAGCGTGAATTTTTCAGACCGGTAAAGTCTTCAAACTCAGCCTAGCAAGCCAGATATTTATATGGGTCTGATCTCAGTTCAGTATCACCATATAATCAAAGTCTCTGCAATATATATCATTGCAAGAAAACTTTAAAGGTACATTTATGAAAAACAAAAACAAGTTACTCACGTAACCTGCTATCACTTGTTATTTATGTTCAAAAGATGGCGCTTTACTAAAACCACCGAACAAGTGTAAAATATAAATATCTGGCTTGCTAGGCTGAGTTTGAAGACTTTACCGGTCTGAAAAATTCACGCTTGCAATCTGATAGAAACGTTTTGCATAAACACTTGAGAGTCAGTGTTTAGATCTAGTTTCTATACTCTATCCCTCACTGAGGAGAGCAAACCAGCTTGAAATCAGCTGATCTGGGGGTGAGCAAATGAAAGAGGTAGTTAATTCTGACTCTTTTTTCGTTTATGTAAACAAATTTTACACTTGTTCGGTGGTTTTGGTAAAGCGCCATCTTTTGAACATAAATAACAAGTGATAGCAGGTTACATGAGTAACTTGTTTTTGTTTTTCATAAATGTACCTTTAAAGTTTTCTTGCAATGATATATATTGCAGAGACTTTGATTATATGGTGATACTGAACTGAGATCAGACCCATATAAATATCTGGCTTGCTAGGCTGAGTTTGAAGACTTTACCGGTCTGAAAAATTCACGCTTGCAATCTGATAGAAACGTTTTGCATAAACACTTGAGAGTCAGTGTTTAGATCTAGTTTCTATACTCTATCCCTCACTGAGGAGAGCAAACCAGCTTGAAATCAGCTGATCTGGGGGTGAGCAAATGAAAGAGGTAGTTAATTCTGACTCTTTTTTTCGTTTATGTAAACAAATTTTACACTTGTTCGGTGGTTTTGGTAAAGCGCCATCTTTTGAACATAAATAACAAGTGATAGCAGGTTACGTGAGTAACTTGTTTTTGTTTTTCATAAATGTACCTTTAAAGTTTTCTTGCAATGATATATATTGCAGAGACTTTGATTATATGGTGATACTGAACTGAGATCAGACCCATATAAATATCTGGCTTGCTAGGCTGAGTTTGAAGACTTTACCGGTCTGAAAAATTCATGCTTGCAATCTGATAGAAACGTTTTGCATAAACACTTGAGAGTCAGTGTTTAGATCTAGTTTCTATACTCTATCCCTCACTGAGGAGAGCAAACCAGCTTGAAATCAGCTGATCTGGGGGTGAGCAAATGAAAGAGGTAGTTAATTCTGACTCTTTTTTCGTTTATGTAAACAAATTTTACACTTGTTCGGTGGTTTTGGTAAAGCGCCATCTTTTGAACATAAATAACAAGTGATAGCAGGTTACGTGAGTAACTTGTTTTTGTTTTTCATAAATGTACCTTTAAAGTTTTCTTGCAATGATATATATTGCAGAGACTTTGTTTATATGGTGATACTGAACTGAGATCAGACCCATATAAATATCTGGCTTGCTAGGCTGAGTTTGAAGACTTTACCGGTCTGAAAAATTTATGCTTGCAATCTGATAGAAACGTTTTGCATAAACACTTGAGAGTCAGTGTTTAGATCTAGTTTCTATACTCTATCCCTCACTGAGGAGAGCAAACCAGCTTGAAATCAGCTGATCTGGGAGTGAGCAAATGAAAGAGGTAGTTAATTCTGACTCTTTTTTCGTTTATGTAAACAAATTTTACACTTGTTCGGTGGTTTTGGTAAAGCGCCATCTTTTGAACATATATATATATATATATATATATATATCATCTTCAAAATTTTAGTATACACATTCATTATATATATATATATAAGATATGATAATTTAATTCCAGGGAAAAAGTTGTTAGCTACTATGAAATATTTGTGCATACACTTTGGGACAAAAAGGGGTGATCGAAATTTTGAGCAACATACTAATATCAAATTTCATGTGAAAATTGGCAATGTGCTACTAAAACTTTACAATCGTTGCAAGTACCATATAATGAAGATGCTATGAAGAAATTGAGTGTGTTTGAGTGGCAAAAGAGATTCAAAGATGAGCAAGATGATATAATGGATAATCTCAGAAGCCTCCAAATAAAAACAACAATGACTGTCATTAATATTAATAAAGTACAAGATCCAATATGATCTGATAGATAATTAAGTATGAGACTGATTACTAAACAATTGCAGATTAATCAACAAACATATAGGCTAATTTTAAATAAAGAATTGTGGCTCACAAATGGATCATTTATCATGGCAATGCCCTAAGTCATGGTATCTCATTGTGAGAGACTTTTTAGCCAAAAAAATAATTATCCAACTAGATCATCCTGCTATTCATCTGAGTTAGCTCCTTGTGATTTCTGGTTATTTCCAAAATTAAGAACTGTGTTGAAGAAATGAAGATTTTCTATTATAACATATCCAATAGAGTAGAATCTAATGTCCTAAACTTTTCACTGAATAGCTTGAAACCAGTCTGGAACCATCATAAATAAAGGCTTCAAATACTTTCTCTTATAGCATTTATCATAAAAAAGCATAGCCAATAGAGTATAAGACAGCCTCTCAACATTATTCCTTAAAATGAGATACAAGTGTGCTTCCAGAAATGAAAATGTCATTTTAATCAGTGTGTAGAAGCACAATTTTGAAGGTGATATTAGCTACTAGTATACATTTCCATATTCATATTTTATAAAAGTGCATTCCAAAAATTAAATTGTCACATTTCAATATTTAAATTATTTATCTCCTGTAAAATCTTAATAATGATTTGAAATTTTGTTGAAAATTGTCCATGGTATATGAAATATTGTAAAATGAACAAATCAAATAAAAACATAAAAGTATACATATCGAATGTAACACTAAACTATCCACACATTTATCTATTACTTATTCTAATATACTACTTTATGAAATTATAAATTTTTGGTATACAATTTTTATTTTTCTAGTCTAATATTTTATAATTTATATATATAATTGTTGGATTTGTTTATTTATTTTGGAACTTATTAAGAGCCTTTCCCTTGACCTGATGTGTGCTGTTACTGTCAGGGTATATATGTATTAAATAAATACTAAAATAGATTTAACAATTTATTTTGAAAATAAAAAGTCCACCTTCAAAGGTAAAGGCATTTTAACGAGAAAAAGTAGTTTATTTTCGATGTTTTATTTTTTTGTTGCCAAAATTTTAATCTTTTTTCAACACGTTGAAATCTATAATAGTGAGAGCACTCACATTTCTCATTAGATTATAAGAAATTCACAAAGTCTATCATCTTAAATTTATTTAAATGTCAAGAGAGATTTAGTAGAATTATAGGGTCATTTGTTAAAACACACATACAAAAAAAAACATAAGAAATGTACAAAATAAATATGATGCCTGTGTTTTAAAATAAGGGTAAGAAATTCAGATTTATATCTCCAAAAAAGATGGAATAAATTAGCTTTAATATTTGTAATAATAAAAAATAGTTTGCATTTGAAGATGATGTAGCGTCTGAAAACCTAAAATGATATATATAAAATTAAGAGCATACTAATGAGCTCTAAACAAGCTTTTATTTTATTTTATGATAAATGCTATTACAAGAGAAAGCATTCAAATCATTTTTGTTTTGGATTGTCCCCATCCCCAGACTGGTTTCGACCTATGGGTCTCTTCACTGAGGAGTTGGGACATTAGATTCAAAAAACCAATTCAAGCTAAGCATATTTCATCCATGAAGAATGTTTAGCTATCAAGTCTGTATTCCATCACTGTCCTAAACAGTTTCGGACATTTACATGGTCACATACTTAAGTAAATACAATCAAAATAATATAGATTTAAGTTTATTTTAGAAATTGGGTGGCTCTTTGATCATTTATTTACAAGTTATATTATTAGTCAAGCATTGGTGGTCGAGAGGTCAGTGACAGCAGCTTTACAAGCAGTTGTCCTGAATTAGCAGGTTTGCTTCCCCACTGATGCTATGACACATGAGAAAAAACAAGTTATATTATTAGTAGTAATTAATAGTATAATATTAAAAGAGTTAATCCACATAATGCAACGATTTTACTGCATGCTCTAAAAACAATATGGACAATAAGGTGGAAAATGATTTTTGATAATAAAAAATATAATTGACTAAAAAAAATTGATAACGATTGAAATAAATACTTTAATAACTGCATCAGATGCCTTCCAAAAAAAATCATGGGAAAAAAATTAATCAACCACTAGTCTGTCTTTATGTAAATTATGGAAATAATAAATTAAAATATTAAAATAAGTATTATTTAATTAAAGAAGAAATTTATAAAAATATATATATTTAATATCAGGTGTCATATATGCTATCTCTTTAAGAACCAGGATAAATAAATAAAAAAGTGAATTAATTGTTTGTTGCAGAGCAGCTTTTACAATAAAGGATAATGAAATTGACATAAACAACAATCAGAAATTTTCTCATTCCAATAATTGCATATTATTAGAACAGTATTAATTATGTATTTAAATTTTACAGTTGATAGTTTACTTACAAGAGTATTAAAATAAGAAGAAATTAACTCTATCTTGTAAAGTTAAATTTTGTTTACAACAAGGCTGTGTTAACATCTGATTTGGACTGAATATTTATCTTATGTATCAGTATTTGTTAGAACTACTGTTAACATCCTGTAAAGTTAAATTATGTAAACAACAGGGGTGTGTTAATATCTGATTTGGGCTGAATATTCATCATATATAATATCATTTGTTAAAAATGCTATCAACAGGAGTTTGGAAAATCAAATGAATATACATTCATTTTTCATTTGCAAATTTAACAATAAAGAATAGTACATTAATATAAACTGCATGAAGAAAGTTTATCATTGCTATGATTTATTTTCATTTATTATATGAATAAATCGAAAAATATATTTAAAAGTCTTTATTGCTCAAGAGTTCATTAGAAGTTTAAGGAGTGAAAGTACTAGAATTGGAATCAAACCTCTACCACTGTGTTGAATGCATAATAGAGCTTTTGAATAAATGTAATGATCTAAGTATTTCATTTATATATCTAAAATATTTCATTGGCATTGAGGTAATATATGCGGGCCTATCAGTACTGATTTAGCTGCACTGTTTACAGTTTTATTTAATAATTAAAACAAATACAATGATTATTTAATATTTTGCATAGGTTGCAGCACCCATCTTCTGAATAGCAGAGGTGCTTCTGCTGAAAAAATTGAAAACAAAAAACTATTCACAAAAAAATATCGACTTTAAATTTATAATTAAGCATGTGATCAAAATTATTTTTCTAACTAAGGCAGAGTCTACAAATGGATCAGTAATTGATGGAAATAATAAAAAATTCTTAACTGAATTTAAAACTAATGATATTTCAAATAAATACCTTTTGTGATCATGTGTAAGGGTATCAAGGAGTAGTTAGAGTAGCCACCAAAATTTTTAAATGACCCACTATAATAGCATTTATGATGTACAGCAATACTACCTCCAATTGATCATATTATTATAAGACATATTGATCAGAAAACATGAGTTTCAAATCCAGTGAACAATTTCCAATTATCTCCAATTCTACTCTGCTTATAGACTTTATTGGACAGAGAACCATACACCTATTTATTGTGAAACAAGACAGTTGTCTGAATTTCAATATTTTTATATCAGCTCCATGAGTAATATCTACCACCTGAGAACAGCAGCTGTAATACAGCAAAAGCTTTGGCGTAATAATTATATTAGTAAAAAGAAACCAAATACACAGATAAACTCAAGTTCATGAAATGCATGATTTAACTCCAATAATCTATTATGAAGGCTGATATCTTTCTGTTTTAACATAATTCAAATGTATTTCAATTGTTCATTTCTTTAAGTATAAATTCCTTTATTCTGAACAATTTAATAAAACAATCTGCTAGAGCATTTTTATCAGGATGGTTGCAATTCCAAGGAAGTCGTCAACGTTTGAGGATTAATGATAAAAGTTAGACAAAAATATTATCTGTTAATTGATAGAATTATTTGACAGTAAAAATAAAGTAAGAACTCCATTACTATATTCAATCAAAATCTATTGATTAAGTTATTGTGCTATATTTCATTTATAACAAATTTTAAAAAATAAAATATCTTCCAAAATCCTGCCTGAACCTTTTTCAATATGTTAATAAAGATTACGCTAAAAATATATATTACTTAAGTAAGTAAAACTATTTTATAAATGTCTTAAATTTTACTGTCGTTATTTTAAATGCATATATTTGCAGTATGGACAAATTATATTCAGTAAATATAAGACATCTAGCAGGCGAAAAAACTGGCAAATGCTTATTTTTTCTACATAATAAAATAAACTTTTACCATCCATGTATATGTAATAATATTTCTGTTTTGAATATTTATTAAATAAATGTGTAATTAGTAGCCTTAGTTGTTTCTAACATTCTCTAAAGAAAAGGTTTATTCTATAACATTATTTTATTAACAATAACTGAACATGCTTTCAGCTAGAAAAACCACATTCAAAGCAAATATGCTATGAAATTTATAGGTGAATAGCTATATTTAAATATTCCATTTGCTTGAGAGTTGGTAACTATTCTCTTTTTTATCAATGATATGGCTTCTGTTGCAATGAATTTCACCTGCATCACCCTCATCTTACTCCTTGCAAACAATTTCAGTAATTATTGGATTGAAGATGTGACAGAACCTTTGCTCCCAAAACACATATTTATATTCAGAGTTGTTTTTAACTCACTTATATAAGTATTTTTGCAAGTGGCATAATGTGTATAATTTTAAAATAAAGTTATATTATAAATATTTATATTTGCATATTTATTATTATTGATTGTCATCTAAGATGGTGAAAATATCAGGGTATGCTATTGTGTTGTCTCTAACTTTAAAGCTATGTCAGTTTGTTGTAAAAAGTGATATTTTATGGGTGATGATGATATTGGTATCTCTGTAAAGGTAGGCATTTGATAGTGATGTGGTAGTTGCTTTTTGGATGTTCTGCCATATTTGGTATCTGGATGTCTGTGAAAGCTTGCTGTAGTATTTTTATAAGAAGTGGATTAATATAAAATATGAAAAGAAGGAAACTGAGAGGCAACATTATGAGATAAATTGGGTAGTGATGAATGATGAAGAATTTTTGTCATTGAAGATAGTTAATATCTAGAGGAGTGTAGGTGGAATAGTGGTGTTGGCTAACATGTTTATTAGCACATTAATGTCACTGAAAATGACTGTTTTCTTACATATTTGATGGGTGGATGAGGGTGAGCAAATAAAGTTCTAACTTATACTTAATGACGTCTTTTAAAAATTTTGATGACTAGAGGACCCATGGATATGGGCATCAGATTGGAGAGAATGAATATTGTAGATATATTCTTGTTGATGAGGACATACTTTGCAAGGCCACACAGATATTGGACAGTGAAGAAGCTTAGATGTGTGAATATGAATATGGGGATACCATGTGTTTCAAGATGGTATGCATTGTATGTAGAGCAACATTGATGGAAAACTATGTTATTGAATGGTGTAGCTGTCTCTGAAGTCCCATGGATGTCAGTATGTGAGTTAACTTTATGATATGTTTGGAGCTTCTGTTTGAATTGCTGAAATATAATATGAGTTCTACCATGTTATGTTGAGCATAGGTGGACCCTGCCACCTGTAAAACCATTGGGACTACTAGCTTTTGTTAATGAATTACATAAGTAAATTACAATGTCAAATCCGACACACACAACATACCAGTATATATATATATATATATAATATTACAAATCGATGTCTGTATTTCTTCAAAATAATATACGTAAATTTATAAATAAATATTTGAAAATACAGTAATTAAATGTTTATAAAAATTATATGTATAACCCTAATTTAGAATTGCTTTCAATTACCTTGTAGCTTTGTCAACCTTTTTATATATATATATATATATATATATATATATATATATATATATATATATATATATATATATATATATATATATATAAACTCACACAGGCATACAACAAAGCATGTGACACTACTTAGCCATAAAAAAGATCAAGATCTAGTAGTCATCCGGCAACATACATGGACTAGAGGATATATTCAATAGGTTCTAGACTACCTGACTACCATCATCATCATCATCATCATCATTATTATTATTATTATTATTATTATTATTATTATTATTATTATTATTATTATTATTATTATTATTATTATAATCAGCAGTAGTAGTAGAAAGGAAGATTTGAACTAAGACCTTCAAACTCCCTACAGATATCCACTCCATCTTATACAACTGATATATAGGAAACTTGAAAGTCTGAGTTCAAATCTCTTCTAATTATATTAAGTTCATTATTGACAATACTTGTATTTAAATCGTATTATCTTTTCTACATCTAAGTTAATTTCTTACTGCTAATAGTGAATGTCAGGATTTATGCTAATTTTAGAACCAAATACGACAGAAATGAATGTTTCTATATTCTTGTATTGTTTTGTTTTGTTTTTTTTAAAAAAAAAAAAAAATTAAATAATTTGAATTGGGTAAATTTGAAAAAAAAATAATTTGATTAGATAATTATTTTGTACGATTTTTTTTTTTTTTGCAAATAAAATTCTTTATTAATAAACAAACATTTTTCATATTATGCCTGTAACTGATGTTTGCTTTTTTGTGTGTGTGGTACTGTCTTTATTAATATGATTTAATGTTGTTTCTGCTTCATATAATGTAGTGGGAGGAAATAAAGTTCAAATTCACTGGATCACAACCTAGCTCTGTCATTTGAAGTTTTTATGTGGATTTAACCATTTGAATATACACTTATAATTTAAAGCCATTACATCTAATTTTACCTATATAAATCATTCATAAAAAATAATATATTATTTCTATTTTAGAAAGAACTCAGTCTTTAAGAGATGTCAATAAATTACATGTTATCTTCCAAGAATATCATATGAGTGCTAATAACGTTTAAGTCTAGTGATTTGAATAGGCATGAAAGATATATTTTTATTCTCCTGTTGCTCTTCAGTCCAACATTCAATTTTTTGATTTGTATGAGTTGCAAAAGTCACATCTTACAACAAATCTATGACTGAATGATAGGCCACAAGAAATCCCATAAAATATTCAAAAAGTCTACAAGTGTATGAAGATTAATAATTGTACCATAAGAATACCATAGTATGGCTATCTAAAATCATAAATCTACAAATGTATTTTACAAAAGAGAAAAGCCAAAATTTAAGATAATTTTTACTGCCACTGAATTTGTAAAATTATAAAAATTGATTCATCTACTTTACTTATCTATTATCCTGTACTTTGTTTACTCATTCCAAAGTTTAGCCTTAGTGAGCAATGGTTACTAAATAGTTGTTATACACAAATGATCATGCTAGTTATCATTAGATAAGAGAAAATAACTATTATTGGAATGTACATACAATATAACTATCTAAAATTTATTGATTAATCAAGTTTGTCATATATAACATTATAGAAGATTAAGTAGAGTAAGTTATTTTCTGCTAATGCAGACGTTGAAAGTAAACAAAAAAAATCATATGATTATATATAGTAATATATGATACTTCTGTCATTCTTTATTTGCATCATAACCAATAAATTTTGAAATGGTTATTTTTCCACAACTCTTTTATGTAAAGTGTGTAATATGCAAACATGTATTAGAAAATTTACAACCATTTTATTAATATAGTATAGAGTTGTTCTTTGCATAAGATATTGTTTGCATTCTATATATGCTAAAAATATAAAACAATTAAATAGTGTGTTAAATAATATAGCATTTATATAAATATATATTGTTTAAAAGAAGTTGCCTTAAAAACAAGTTGGGGCTGTTGATTGTTATTATTAATAGGATAGTCTAAGCATTGACTGATCTTAATGATTATATCATGATCTCTAGAAATTGTTAATTTATTATTTTCCTTTCAAATCTATTTCATTATGAGTTTTTTGCCTGCAATATTTTATAATATTCAGTAGACTTTTTATGATAATTGCAGTTTTCTGAGCAAGAAATAAGTCACTTTTATTAGGTTTTTATTGCCATTTTTAATGAATATGTTGGTTGCACCTAAAACCATCAATCATAAAAGAATTAATAATTGTACATATTTAACTCTAATGCTCCACTTAATTTTGAATTAAAAACTTTTTTATACCCAGAGAAGTCCTACATTTCTTCTCATAGACTTATAATGCTGTCCAGCACTCACTATTGCCTCTTTGATTCTTTTTGTAATGTTAAAATGATGTGACAATCATTCAAAAACAGATATCAATAATAATCAAGCATTATTACTTCATCATAATCATCTGCCTAGCTTTAGATAAAAAGCATAATACTATTGGTCAATTGATTGATATTAAATTCATAATTACATTGACAAATGTATTATTATAATCCCTAGTTCACTATTTATTTATAAGGATTCATTAAAATCAAATGGTTTGATCAATCATACTTTTTACAGCCATTCTCTGATTTGTTTTCATCCTGTTATAACTGGTTCATTTTTAATAATTAATATCTTCACCACCACTCTTTTTTATATGTTTTTAAAATTCTTATGTATGTTTAAGAGTATATTTTAATCAATCTAATTTTTTAACATCTTACTTTTTATACTGCTTAATTGTAGTAAGACCTTTTTTATTTTGATTATAGATATTTTATATTACTACACTTTTTTTAAAAAAATGAAATATGTTTTACCTTTACTAAAAAGTACAAGATAATTGTTTTAAAATAATAATCAATGTATTTTTGGCATTTTTAAGAATGTTTTTATTATAATATTATTTCAATAATTTCAACTTTTCAGTATTCTTCTTCAGAGGGTTTTTTTTTTTGTTGATTTTTTTAAAAAAACACACAAACTCACATACTTTGATACATGTTTTATACATTTGTTGTTTTTTGTTGTTGTTTTTTTAAGCTGAAGATGACTGTTAGAAAGTCAAATCTTTTGAAGTGATAATTTTTTAAAAAATATTATTTAAAATGTGTTAACTTTTAATATTTTTAGGTAATCACATTAAAATAATCATAGTTAATAATATTAATATAAAAATAAATAAATCAGAGTTTATATATGTTTATTGAATTATTAGCACCTTTCCATCACACTTCCACATCATATTCATGGTTATTTTATTGAAAAACCATTTTTACTAATTTAAATATTATTTGTTCTCTGATTTATTATGTACTCATTTTTTGAAATGATCAATGCCTCTTTGATTTTGCATTTATGATCATTTCACTCTTCACATATTATTTTAATGTGAATTGAATCAAAATGGTAGCCATGTTCTCTTTTGTAATTGTAAAAGACTGTTGTATTAGTCTGTGACTTTCTATACATCACAGAATGCTATATCATTCTTTTTTAATCATTCAGTTTTTTTATTATGATGTTTTATCGGACAGAAATCAAGAGATTGGATTTGAATTTTTCACCCTCTGCTGAGAAGTTTTGCAAACCTTTTTTTACAGCTTTAAAATTCATGTATATATATTTTTTTCAATATTTTAATTTAAAAAAAAGTCAAAAGATGTCAAAATAAGCAAATACATGGGTCTTCAAAGATTTTTAAACTCTATGGTGATTAGTGCCTTTTATATATTTGGTGTTTGTGAGATTACTTTGAAAAAATATTATGAAGGTCTAAAATCTTGATTTTGTAGAGTGTATGATGAATTTTGTATAAAAATTGTATGATAATTATTGGAATCAAATATATATATTATTACATATTTATTTTTTACAGAAATGTTTTATTTTTTAAATATAAAAGCTTATATTCTTCTGAGAAAATGTCACTATGGTGATTACAACTACGGGGAATTCAATGGTCTAGAAAATGCCATCACTAAACAATCTGTAATAACATTTAGTAATATCATAAAAAATGCTAATAAATTGTAAACATTTAAAGTATAATTTGATTGATTAATAATTATTGAAAATTATTTTTTTCACATTTATTAAAACAAATATCAAACAAAGAAGATTTCATTTATTTAACAAACTGAATCTGCTCTACCTGTAATTTGATAACAAAAAAGCACTTTGTTTTGATTTAAATCTATTTTTTTAAATAATTCTGAAAATCAAATGTCATTTTTTAAATTTTATTTAGTTTCTAAACAAAAATATATATCAAATGAGGTCAAATTTATTATATTCTGATAAATAATTATGGTTTAATATTAAAGTGAAAGTTGAAAGCTTAATGTGAGAACAAAGAAATCTGTCAGAACATAGGAGTTAAGGTTTGCCTTCATCTCACCATAGTATTTATATATAACATCAGTTTAAATGTCAAAACTAAATAAAATTTGTAATGCAGCTCTGGAATATTATATTGATTAAAGAATTTAGCATTAATTAAAACAAAAGATATTAATTTAAAAAGCTTAAAACTAAAAGGGATGTCATTGGAGAAAAAAGATCGCTATAAATCTTAGTGTATGGAAAGAAAAACACATTTCTAGATATAAGAAGCAAGAATGACAAGAAATAGCAAATTGCTAAAAGCAATGATCAAATATATCCACCAAATGCTGGTAGTCCCTTATTACCTTAATTTATAACATTTTTCTGGTAAAAAACCTTTATAACATAACATGGTATATTTATGATAATCCTCTTAAGTAATGGTGCAGTTTATGTTTAGAAGGTTAAGTATAATTTTAGCATTCAAATAGTAGGTTCATCATAAATAATTTTATTTCAGTAAATGAATTAGGATTACCTTTTTGTCTTACTCACTAAGAATCAATCTGTGAATTTTTAGCTTTACCTATGAGCCCAATATCTAAATCACACAATTTACAGTATTTTTTATTTCCTAAATAGATAGCAGATTCGACTTTCAGAAAATGCTTCCAATTAAAAAAAAATATGAATGCTAGATTTTAAAATAAATTTTAAAGCTAAAAATAATATTGAATACCGATTTATGTTTTCACTTTAATAACTGCGTAAAACAATTTTTAATCTATAATTAATGAAGACAGAATGCTATTAAATTAAATTTCAAATTTATTTTCAAATTGAAATTTAATGAATGATATATATATATTTTTACTTTCCTATTCTTTTTTTAATAATACTATTCAGAGATTTTCATTGTGTACTATTAATTAATTAATTATTTAAAAAGAAGAAAATTTTTTGAACGGCTTCTTTTAGAGAATTATTTCGGGCTTCAAAAGAAAATATAAAAAAAGGCAGCTATTTATATGGTTTACTGGTATAGCAGGCGAAATGTCTAAAATCAAAGGGAAAAAATGATAAAATTTTATGTCTGACAAAATCTCCAGTAATTACTTTTTTATTTTTTATCTGAATTAAATACTTATAAAATAATAGCAATTAATACGTTTTTCACAAAATTAATCAAATTTTATGAAACATTAGTAATTGATGGCTTAATAAAACAATACAGTTTAAAAAATAAAATAAAATTAATTTCAGAAAAGGAAAAATAACTCAAAGGAAATTTTTTAACAAACCAAGCATACCAATTCATAATTAAACTGAAATAGATTATTTCACATATATGTATAATGCCTAATTAAATGACGCAATGCTACACGAGTATGACTATAATATCACATCCAACAAGAGCGTTGAGCATTCCATCACCAGTTTTTTTAATGAAATGGGTGGTTGGATAGTTGGAAGGGTGAGAAGATGGAAACATGTCCATTAAAATTTGAGGAATTACTATTTCAAGATAAACCAAGCAATGATTGTTTATATGTGTGGGAGATTATGCTCTGGTCCAACTGATAAGTGCTAGTTCTGCATGAAATATACATATTGGAAATCATGTATCTTTTTTGTGTGAGTGCTTGAGATGGAGTGGAGGGTGTATAGGCTAAAAATCTTTATTTCAAATATCTCTAATTACATAGTAAGTGACTACATTTACCAGTAATAACACCAACTATGATATATAAAAATAAGTTCCAATTAAACAATTGCTCCTTGATCTGACAACTAGGAATAATATGTAAAACCCTACAATTGCAAATACTAAAAGCATAAAATAATTATAATTCAATCTTTTTCATTTCTAAATATTTAGATATTAGATGAATTTGTCTATGACAGTGTTGAAACCAGTTGCAAATTTTATGAATTTACTATAGATATAAGTTTCAATTATCATAAAGTCATTTATGGATCAAGATATTTATTTGTCTATTTATTAGTTATATATTTTAGCTGCTTAAATATAACATTAGATTGCCCAAATATTTAATGTAAAAGTGGAGAAAAGCACTTGCTTCACAATTTATTTAATATATGTAGTTGCTCAAATCTATGAGGCACTTGTATAACCAGATAGCCATGCTCAGTTATAATATTTTATTGTATTCATGATTAACCAAATATGCAAATTATTCAGTGAACTACTTATTTTAATTTTACATTTTGATAATCTTTCTTAGTTTACTTTATCCATTTGGCTCATCCAACTTCTATAGAAGGAAATATTGCTATTCATGAGACAATATTATTTTATTAGCATTGCTCTTATATCTTAAAGATTATATTTCTTTACTATATTCCATTTAGAAATTTCCCTTTTGATTGCAGTAAGTGCTTACAGTTTGCTATTGTCCTTGGCCAGTGTTTATTATCATCTGATTGTGTTTTTTATCATAAAATATAACAGATATTTCCATATATTCAAAAATATTTCAATTATATAAATGTTAAAAAAAATTATAGATAGATAGATAGATAGATAGATAGATAGATAGATAGATAGATAGATAGATAGATAGATAGATAGATAGATAGATAGATAGATAGATAGATAGATAGATAGATAGATAGATAGATAGATAGATAGATAGATAGATAGATAGATAGATAGATAGATAGATAGATAGATAGATAGATAGATAGATAGATAGATAGATAGATAGATAGATAGATAGATAGATAGATAGATAGATAGATAGATAGATAGATAGATAGATAGATAGATAGATAGATAGATAGATAGATAGATAGATAGATAGATAGATAGATAGATAGATAGATAGATAGATAGATAGATAGATAGATAGATAGATAGATAGATAGATAGATAGATAGATAGATAGATAGATAGATAGATAGATAGATAGATAGATAGATAGATAGATAGATAGATAGATAGATAGATAGATAGATAGATAGATAGATAGATAGATAGATAGATAGATAGATAGATAGATAGATAGATAGATAGATAGATAGATAGATAGATAGATAGATAGATAGATAGATAGATAGATAGATAGATAGATAGATAGATAGATAGATAGATAGATAGATAGATAGATAGATAGATAGATAGATAGATAGATAGATAGATAGATAGATAGATAGATAGATAGATAGATAGATAGATAGATAGATAGATAGATAGATAGATAGATAGATAGATAGATAGATAGATAGATAGATAGATAGATAGATAGATAGATAGATAGATAGATAGATAGATAGATAGATAGATAGATATTCAAGGTTATCATTGCTTACCCTTATTTGTAAGCATTTATGTGTTAAGATTTCTTCTAAAAGTAAGCATTAAATTGACTTTGTAATAGATACTGCATATAGGTGATAGAATTTATCATCACTGTATTTGGTTATTGTTTATTCCGATCCTTTTCAAAACTATGTATTTTACTATCTTAGTATTAGAGGTACATTATAAACTTTAATGAGTCCTTCATACACATGTATGCACAATTACACTATGACTTCTATATAAACAAATAAAACTAAACAAATCAATGAACATTCATAAGTTAACTTCTATACACAGAGCTCATTCACTTTTATCAGAAACTCCAAACTCATTAACTACCTTCTACATTAATCTTTGATTTTATATACATTTTGTGCAACATGCTGTATGTATTTTATTATTAATAATAAGTCATTATCTATAATCAAAGATTATTGTCTTGTAATAGAAATTCAATGTAACTAAATTATTCATATCACTATCAAAAATGTCCTTTTAAAATAGTAATAGTATTTGGTTTGGGGCTAGGTTTATAGTATCTGAAAATTTGGAATTTAAATTCTGGTAATGTGGAGTTTTCTCATTTAACTCCACCTGTTATCTAGTATTAGTTTTTCTGTCAGATAAGAGGTGGAGCTACATGGGAAAAATTCAACAAGTCCAGAATTTCATTCCCAAATTACCATGTACTATAAAATTATAATAATTCTTAACTTGCCAAACAAAAATTAGTTTTATTTCATTTTCTGATAATCTTTAAAACATAAATAATACCTTGTTATTTTACTTATATATATTTGTTTTTTAAAGAGAAAACATTTTTTTTTTTTTTGATCTGGCATTTTAAATAATGAATGTCTATAGATTATCAATAATGCATTTTTTATTCCACTTGAGAAAAAAATAATTAACAGTTTTTGTAAAAGTGTTGTTCAATAAGTTTCTTTTTTTAACTTATTTATATACATACATATTTTCAGAAGATGTATTTTAAAAAGTCATCTGGTATTTTTTTTGGTATTAATAATAACCATCGCGAGTTTTATTCTTATTATTATTTTATTTAATTTTGTATTAATAAATTTTACACGTCATTACAAGATCATTTTAAGTAATATATATATATAAAGAATATATATATATATTTTATTTTTAACAAAAAAAAATTGAAGTCTATATATAATTAAAAGAAAAAAAAATATTGGTCTGATAAAATGATAATTGCTTACATGTTTATTGAAAGACAATAATTGCTAACAAATGTCTATTAGAAATAGGGGCTTATAAAGTGATATAACATGGATTTACAACATGTACACATAGAAATGAAATTCAAATTGTAGTAAACAAACTACCCCCCCCCCACCTAAACTATGGATTGATTTTGTTCTTAATCGCTTGATAATGTATGAATATTGTTTATCCACAGCTCGGGGAGGGGCGTGAATTTTCTTTGTATTTTATATGCATTGAAGAGATGGTTATGTCATTTGAATTATATATGTGTGTATATTAAATAAAAAACCACATAATATATATGTGTGTGTTGAAATAATATAAATAAGTCTGGAGAGCTGCAACCTCCATTCTCTGCATGTGGAATATCCAGTTCCTATAACAGATGAAAAAAACTGGCAACCTTTCTTCAAGCAGTTCATTTTTAAATAACTTCTCAATGTCAGTTGTCTTATATTGCTATCTGAAATCCATATTAGCATATCTTCTATATTATAATAATAGTAATCAGACTATCATAACGTTAAAATTTTAGTATTCACACACCACAGTCTTTTTTTTAAATCATTTTTTCATAATACGCCTAAAATCTAACTACAGAGTATTAATTAAATTTTGATCAATACCCCTCATATTAAAATACTTCATTTTTATAAAGTTATATATTGGAGACTCAACCGTTTTTTTCAAGTGATATATATATATGATAATGAATGTTTTATGTACAATGATTTCAGTTTACATTTCTCCAAGGGTTATACTATATATATATATATATATATATATATATATATATATATATATATATATATATATATATATATATATATATATATATATATATATATATATATAATCATTACAAATCAGTCAATACTTAGACAATCCAAATAATAATAACTGTTATTATACTGAAATTGTTGTCAAGGCAACCTTTTTTTAACAGTAAATATGGAATCTCTCTCTATACATATTTTTTTGAAACATATTAATAAAAATATCTGAAAAGATAAAACAATGAGTGCTAGGGTGGAGATTATGACTATATCTAAAAGAATATTACATCTGAAAGAAGAGAAATTAAGTTGTATTATCATTGAAAAATCATATATTAATCTTTAACTAGGTTTAACATTTATATCTCTATTACAATTAATAAGATAATCTCTATTCTAATAAATGATTAATATTAATCATTAATATGTTTATCTGAAATGCATGGTATTGAAGTTATGAGTAGAGAAATTTTGAGGATTTGTAAATCAAATTGTTATATATATATATATATATATATATATATTTGATAATGATAGATGATAATTATATATATATATATATATATATATATAATTATCATCTACCATTATCAATCCACTACAGGATAATGGTCTCCCCAGGTTCAATCCATCTTCTCCGATCTTTAGCTTCTCTTCTCCACATCACCCCTGCACACTTTCTTATTTCATCCATCCATCTCACATGTGATCTATTTCTGGGTCTTTTACAATCTTTTGGAATCCAGTTGAAGATTTCAATTTTTCATCTATTATCATCTCTTTTAACAATATGTCCAGCCAAACTCCACTTCAGTGTTTTAATTTTTTCAATAAGGTCAGTAACACCAGTTCGTTCCCTTACCCATATATTGCATTTTAGATCTCTTCTTGTTATTCCCAACATGCATCTCTCCATTCTTCTTTGAGTGGTCTGAAGTCTCTGTATTGCTCTTTTATTAACTGTCCAAGTCTCAGATCCATAAGTAAGAACTGGTAAAATATATTTATTAAAAACCTTCCTTTTCAAACACATAGGCATATTTCCTTTCAGTATCAAATTATTTCTACCAAAAGCACTCCAACCAAGTTTAATTCTATGATTAATTTCATCTATTATGTTTCTATCTGTATTAATAATCTGACCAAGGTATTTGCAACTGTTAACTTCTTCTAACTCATCATAATCAATCTATATTTTCATATTTTAAGAAAATCCATTAAACATTACTTTAGTCTTTTTAACATTTATCTTTAGTTCTACTTTCATACTTTCAGCTGATAACTCCTGCAACTTTTACTGCAGCTCTAAAGCATTATTTGCAAAAACAACTACATCATCTGCAAAATCCAAATGACATAAATAATCTCCAATTACTTTCATTCCTTTAGCTTTCCATTTTAATCCACAAAATACTTCTTGCAGCACTGCTGTAAAAAATTTTGGAGATACGGAGTCACTCTATCTTACAATCTTCTTAATGTTGACATTCCTAGTATCATTATGTAATCTAATTGTTGCTGTTGCATTTTTATAAATATTCTTTAAAATATGACAATCACTTAAGAAATGCTTACAGAATCAAATGCCTTTTCATAATCTACAAATCCAAAGCATAATGGCAACTCAAATTCATTTGTCCTTTCTATAACTTCTCTTAATACCTGGATATGATCTACTGTACTAAAATGAGTTTTAAATCCAGCTTGTTCTCTTGGTTGGTCGAAATCCAGTGTTATCTGTAGACAAGTTGTAATTATCTTGGTAAAAATTTTGTATAAAACTGATAAAAGGCTGATAAGTCATAACTTCTAATATCTTCTTTGTCAATTTTTTAAATATTAATATTAATATTGCATTTTTCCAATTATCTGGTACATCTTTATCATTTAGACATTTGGTATATAACTTTGTTTTAAAAAAGTATATTTCTTCACCTGCTTCTTTTAATATATCAATTATAATTCAATCATTAACTGGAGCCTTTTCTTTCTTCATACATTTAATTGCATGTTTTACTTCTTCATTTAAAATTCTGGGCAATTTGGAAGATGTAATAGATATAGTAGGTACTTATTCTTTATTACTAAATAATTCTTGATAAAAGTCTTCTGCCCATTTCATGATATCATCTTTCTTTTTAGTAATAATTCCATCTTTTTTCTTATTGCAGATATAAATTTCCTACCAATGCCAAACTGTTGTATTACATTTTTAAGACTTTTATTCTCTTCTACAGCTTTTCTTGCTAGTTCACAGTTATACTTTCTTATATCATTTTTAATTCTTTTCCGCACCATTTTACAAAATTCGAGATATTCAATCCTTTTTAATACATCATTTTTATATATTATCAAATTCTCTTTTTTCTTCATAAATCCTCTAGTCTCAGTAGAAATTTCATTGGTCAATTGATGCTTTTTTCTACCACCTATCTTTGTTGCAGTTTTTAAAAGTGCATCAGTTATTTTCATATTAATTTCATTCAAATCTGAATCATGTTGAAAATCTACTAATACTTGAAACTGATTTGTAAGTTCTAATTTAAATTCATTACAATATTTCTGAAGATTAGAAATATCAACTGTAAATATTGTTTTTCTTAATAATTTTTGTCTTTCTAGTTTTGCATTAACACATATCTTACAATTTATTAATTGATGATCACTTCCTGGGTTAAATTTATTAATAACATTACAATCTTAAAATATGTATTTTTTGTTGGTCAAAATATAATCCAATTCTGCTGTACCTTTATTTGAATGCTTCCATGTTCATTTCCTTTTAACATTTTTCTCAAAAAAAAGAATTTATAATATGAAATTTTTCTTTTGTGCAAACTTCACAAGTCTATATCCTTTCTCATTTCTATTATCATAACCAAAATTACCTACATCACTTTTGTCTTTCATTTGTTTATGAATTCTAGCATTAAAGTATTTGATAACAATTTTAAAATGTTGTTTACTCTGATCAAAAGCCTTTTGAACATCCATATAAAAATCTACTACTTCATCACTATGAGAACTTGTTAGGGCATAAACATGAATTATCTGCATTTGGTA
Organism: Epiperipatus broadwayi; assembly: GCA_028023455.1. Classification (NCBI taxonomy): domain Eukaryota; kingdom Metazoa; phylum Onychophora; class Udeonychophora; order Euonychophora; family Peripatidae; genus Epiperipatus; species Epiperipatus broadwayi. The sequence continues at coordinate 1,266,717 of JAQFVV010006368.1, forward strand.
TCTGCTATTAAGTTGTATAACTAATCTTGCCACTCTGTCTGATACACCATCAATCTCCACAATGTTGTTTTTCCACTTTTTATTTATAATAAATTGTATTCCATTTGTATTTCCAATATTTGTACCTTTATAATAGAGTACATGACCACTTTTTATATCAATTGTCTCTTCACCTTTTCTTCTAACTTCATAAAGTCCAATAATGTCCCATTTAATATAAGACAGTTCTTCGTCTAATTCTTGCAATCTTCCTTCACTTGAAAGTGATCTGCAGTTGTAAGTACCTAAATAAAAAGTTGTCATCAAATGGCAACCTGTGTCCAATCTCAGGAGATTCTTAGCATCCTCTGCCTTTGGCAACCAACCGGTGCAATGGGTGCTGACTTTACAATGTCCTGGGAATAAGGGCCATGATTTATTTTTGTCTTTCATAATTGTATATATTGGAAAAATATTTATCATTTACACAAACATTCATTCTGCCTTATCAGGCAACTGAAATGAAAGACCATGGTGTTTCTTGATCTTAAACTCAGAGGTAAAAAGTTAATAAACTCACTGCATTTGCTAATGTATGTTGCTGAGCAGCCCATCCATGTTTATATACTTTATGAATAATCACATAGTAATAACAGCTGCAACAATGAGAACATATGGAGTTGACATAAAATTACAATACTAGCCAAAGAAAACTAAACTTTACTAAAAAATTTCCACAACCATGGTTTTATCTAAACTAAAATTTACTAAAATTCTTCCACAACTATGTTTTAATCTAGTAACAAATAGATCTTTTCAAATGAAATTCAACTAAACATACCACCTATATACACCAAAAAAAAAAAATAACCTTCCCATATTTCAATTCAAAACCCAACTTTCTTTATTATCAAAGGAACTTTTCCTGAGATTGATAGGCTTAGATTCAAAATATTTTATCATCACCATCTTAGAATTCACTTTTTTCTTTAAAGTATAATCTCTGCATTGTCAAATAATATTTTATAACCTTTATTCAGTTCATAAAAATACAAAGTTGAGTTATTATATTTATTTTTAACTCTACCCTTATGATCTTTAATTCTTACATTGTCTTAATTTACTCTGGCCTATATAATTTTTTTCAAATTATAAAAATTATGGTAAATATTTTTTTAGATAGATCTACTTATTTAAATTGCTATCCTAGTGTTTTTTGGCTCTTAAGGTTTTCTTCAATTTGAAATCTCATAAAGATTATTTTTCTTTAAGGTGCATTTTTGATTTTGAAAGATGTTATTAAAATTTCAAAAGTATATATAATGTTTTTAAAGAATTGCATTTGTTTAAATCAATTTTGTGTATGAAATAATGAAATTAATGAATTTGTTTTAGAAAAAGATTGTTTTTATTAATTTAGGTATTGAAAACATATAAGATAAAAAGCATTAATGTATTTCTTGATGTTTTGAAGAAATTTGAATATTTTTCTGCAGATAAGATTATGGCTATTCGTAATTTGCTATTGTTATTGGAGGATTCTATGTATTTTGTGTGCAATAATGTGTTTATAAAATTAAAGAGAATTGGATTATTGATTGTTATTTCTGCTTTAATGTGCTCTATCTATATTGATTTTTAAAGAGTAGTGTTATTAATATTTTTCTGTTTCTTTAAAATTAATTGTTAGATATGTTGATGATTGTTTGTTTGTTATACAGAAAGATAAATTGAAGGATTTTTTGATTGATTGAATGCTTTTGATTCTAACATTAAATTTACTATTTGGAGGGATAGATTTGACTTTGTACAAAATGTTTAGACTTAAGTGTTGATAAAGTTGATAAAATTTTATTTTGTGGTTATTTAATTAAAGAAAAAAATTAAGAAATATGATAAGACCTGCCTTTTATTCATAAGAGACTTACTTTATTGAATTTTAGTTATAGGGATAGAAGGCTTAATAATTTTGAAAATAATAGTTATATTCAGAGGAGTCAATTTTCTTCTGACTGTGTTAAGTTAGGATATACTAATGATTTTATTAGGAATATTATATTTAATAAAAATATCTATAGTTCTGTTTAAAATATATATTTAAATGTTAATGAGAATAAAGAGTTTATTTCTTTGCCATTTAAAGCATCAATTAGTATGCTGATTTATTAAAATAGTTTTTATTGGATTGTATGAAAGCGGCTTGGAAGAAATTCATTACTAAATAGTTCAAAACAGATAACTGATTGCAAATCTATTCCTGTGGTGTATTATCAGATTCCTTGCAGATATCATAAAATGTATATAGGTCAAAGTAAATTAAGTCTTAATGATAAAGTTAGAGTTTCTAAGAGAAGAGTTAACAATAAATATAATAACTCAGCTTTGTATATTCATGAACTGAATACAAGTCATAAAATATTATTTGATAATGCAGAGGTTATCTTTTATGGAGAAAAAAGGTGAATTGAAAAGAAGAGAAAAACAAACTTTTATGATCAAATATTTTGAATCTGCGGCCAACAATCCCATGAAGACATCATTTGATTTTAAAGAAAGTTGGGTTTTGAAGAAATTATGGGAAGACTATTTTGTTTAGTATATATAGGTGGTATGTTTAGTTCAATTTCACTTGAAATGGAATATTTATTAATAAATAAAACTATGGTCATGGAAGAATATTAGTAAAGTTTAGAGACGTTTTGGCTAGTATAGTAATGTTACATGAATTTTTATTTTATTTATTATTACTAGAACAGCGTTAAAGCAATATTTAATTTTATATTATATGTGTGTGTGTGCGAACGCGTGTATGTACTAAGTTTTCTAAATGGTTTGGAGGATTTTTCTGTTGCAAGAAATAACTGTAGGTCCACAATATTGTAATGCATGCAGATCTTGCCATATGAATGCAATCAATTTTACCATTAATTAAACAAATATGGTACTACTGAAATATCTTAGACAGTATGCATACCTACCATAATAATTGAGATTGTTTTCAAAATCATAAAACTGATTATTTTTAGCATGAACTTTTTCTTCTAAAAATAGAAATAGATGGAGACGAGATAATATGAAAAGAAAAGATAAATAGCATTGCCTTATGTAAATAATATTGTGGTTGTAATAAAATTACATCATTGGGTATCTGCTGATTTTAATGTTGTATTTAAAGTGGGTGCAAATACTGGAAGATTAGTTATTAATAGTAAAGATTGTATTGATAAAATCAACAAATGTAATATTATATATAAAGTGGTATGTCATTGTTACATCAGAAAGACTAAATGTGCATTGAAAAGAGGATTAGGGAGCATGAATTATTATATAATAAGTTGCATTATTCTGCAGATAAGTATAAATCTGTTTTTGCAGAACATGCAGTGCTTTATAATGGAGAATTCTTCTTTGATAGTGTTTTTATTTTGTATATGAAAAATGATTAGAAAAAAAGAAAAATTAAAAAGTCATATTTCTTCAACAGTATAGATAATGTATTGAATAAACAGTGTAATTGTGTTAGTATTCACAATTTATGGAAAGTAGATCATTCACATAGGAATGTTATTTTTGTGAGAGTTTAATAAGCTTTAAATATTAATGTATTGCTACTCAAGATGGTGGAATATGCCATAAGCTGGCGATAACAAAGGATATTAAGCTTCAATTTTATATAGGCATTTTTAAATTTTTTGTAGTTTTATTCTAGTTGATTTTTTTTAAATTATATATATTGAAATAGATAAATGATATATTTATTTCATGGTTTCCCATGCGACCTTATACATAAGACAGTTGATTAACAAGCTGTGAGACAGAATAATAAAAATTACTTTAAATCTTTTTTAAAAACATCAACCAAAAATATTTTATATTTTAATGACCCCTTTAATCATGATTCATAAGAATCAATGCATATATATAAAGTCTTATTTGCCTATATTATCATATCATCATTGAACATGATGGTGATTAAATGACTATTCAGTTAACTTTCCTAGCTATCTTAAATCAAAACAATATTCAGAGGGTAACAAAGAAGGTTCCTCCATTCAAAAGCATTTTATAGAATGAGTATTCCTAAGCACAACTTTTATTGCTGAAAGAATGCCTTCAGAAGCTATTCTAATAGCATCAACATGAGAACAGTTAATTTCTCAGTTAAATATATAATTTTCTCAGGATGTGTGGCAAACTATTTCTAACTAGATCTGAAATGAGGATGAGTGAATGGAATGATTAGGTTTAAAAATAATATAATAAAAAACAAAATTCATTTACAGTAACTAAAATATATACAATCATTACAATACACTCCTATACAAATCAAATGAATATAAGATAATGTTAAAATGAAGATGTATTCCTACTTAAGAAAGGTCAATTGAACTTCATGGAATTTGATTCCACCAGTGCTGATATGCTTACACAATTATTGTTATCAATTAACAAACAAATACATAAGCATAATAAGGATAATAATAAAAACTAAGTCTAGAGAAAACTAAATAAATAAATATTAAAATAAGTATTATAATAACCAGATATATTAAGTATCTGAATAGTAAATATCAAGATATGTGTTATCTACAAAAATGAATTTTATTCATACCTCTCCAGAATTATTTTGTCTACTAGTCAGTTAAAATAGGTTCAAAAGCCTTTGGGAGAATTTTATATAGAAAATCACATGACTATCTTTTACTATTCACCATTTCTAGCAGGTATATTTACTGCACATATAAATTGTGTGTCCTTCATGTTAAAGGCTTATAATAATTGGGTTATGGATGGAAGGTAACTGCTTCTTTTTATTGCATCAATTATTGGTGTGGACAGGAACAACATAGTTTTAAAGTTAGCAAGAGATAACATAGTTTCTGATTCAACTAGCACACTAATAAAAAATTTACCCCTCATGGGGAGACTTTTAATTATATAATAACTTGCCATGTAAACTAAATGAGAGTTCATGATTTAGAAGCTTATTAAAAACTGGAAGATTCTGTTCTGACTAATTTCTCCTGAATGTAGTTAATAAAGTCTCTTAAAAAGTTGAAATGAGCCATATATTGATTCTTCTCATTTATTTTTTTTCTTTTTGCAAACTCAGTCTCTTTTTAACTTTTATTGTGTTTTCCCCTCTGTTGCTGTTGTAAAGAGCTCTTCTATGTTCTCACACTATTTATATCTATGCTATCCACAATAGCACAGTACAGTCAAAATACTTTTACTATTATATCTAATTACTTTAAGTAATTAGTTTTTAAGTATTAAAATAACATTTCTTTATTATTTAAAAAAAATGATATTTACTTTTACATTCATTTTCATTTACATTTCCAAATTAATTTTTCTTTAGAAAAAAAAATGAGATAAGAGATAGATTCTACCTTAATTAACATAATTAAATAAATTATCTACTTTCAGTCAACAAAATATATATATTTTTTTCATTAAAAAAACATAAGCCTTATCTCTGGGAAGAGAAAAGAAAGATATAAAAAAATAAAATTACAAAAAAAAAAAATCTTAACTTTGATATTTTCGTCTATAATATTTTTAATAATTTATATTTTCTGGTAAAATATATGGATTCTAAATCAAATTTTCTTTAAGACAATATTATTTAATCAATTTTTGTCTTCTTTGAAACCAGGTTTTCATAAAGATGTTTTAATTCATTGGGACCATCATTAGTATACTAGCTTAACTTTTATAATGTTGCTAAGAATCTTATAAGATCAGACTACAGTATTTCCTGGAATCTGAACCATTATAATATAATTATGATAATAATATTATAATAGATTACTTTTATTAGTAATGTCAGAAGGATTTAAAATGAAATTAGATATATATACAATATTTTATAATAATATATAGGGTATATGAGCACAGACTTTCACATGACCCACCACTCTCCACTATATCTCATAACACTGATATACTCGAATACATATATGTTGAAAATATAAATATTCACCAATATACGTATTTCATGCTAAACCAGCAATCAGCAGTTGGTCCAGATTATCATCTCTACACATATATGCTATAAGTGCTCAGATATATATATATATATATATATATATCTATATATATATATATATATATATATATATATATATATATTAAGATAGCCAAACCTCATACTTTAACGGACAGGCTTCAACCTACTCCACCCTCCAATTCTTCAACCATCCATCCAATTGAAAATATGATGATGGAATGCTCAAAGGCCACCCTAAGGCTGAGATTCTTGTCGCACCCATGTTGCTGTAAAGTCACTCTGAACCCTCATACACAGGACATAATCCATTTAATACAAGGGATGGTCAGTCATCTCTACTATGCAATAACTGAAACCCACAGGCTTATTATATACCTGTGTTTATATATCTAATATATAGGGTATATGAGCACAGACTTTCACATGACCCACCATTCTCCACTCTATCTCATAACACTGATACAAACAAACACATATGTTGAAAAGATAAATAATCACCAATAAACATATTTCATGCTAAACCAGCAATCTTCAGTTGGTACAGATTACCATCTCTACACATATATGCTATAAGTGCTCAGATATATATTAAGATAGCCAAACCTCATACTTTAATGGACAGGCTTCAACCTACTCCACCCTCCAACTCTTTAACCATCCATCCAATTGAAAATCTGATGATGGAATACTCAAAGGCTATATATTATATATATAAACACAGGCATATAATAAGCCTGTGTTTCAGTTAATATTTTATAATAGTAAAAAAACTGCATCAAGCTAGTGTTTATTATCAGAACTAATTATATATATATATATATATATATATATATATATATATATATATATATATATATATATATATATATATATATAAAGTATCTTCAGTTTATGTTGGAAACACATATATTTTCATTTTCCATTATTATCCTTTCTGAATTTGATATACAGTATTTTGTTTAATAAAATATTTTTTTAAAAGTAAACGTTTTACTAGATTTCAGAATATTCATGAAACATTAACATAATTGGAAAGATAGTAATTTTTTTAAATAGAAATGAGTCTATTTTTCCAAAAAATAAGTGCTAACATATTAGACCTCCTACAACTTTTCACATCCATATCAGTCTGCAATAACTTTCTAATCTTACAATGTTTTCAAATAATGTATACACCAGAATTTCTGTCAAACACATATGATAAATTTATCAAAACAGACCATGAGTACATGTTGTGTCATGACATTTTCACAAGATTTTGAAAGTTATCTGCAGACTGATAGTATGTAAAAATACATAGCAGCTCTAATATATAATACTAATTGTCCCAGACTAAATCTGAAAAAGTACATTTTTAACAATACAAAAAGTATAAATTTGTACACAGAAATAATAAAAACACATTCTGACATCACACACATTTCCTAAATTTTATTTAAAATTAAAAACATATTATATATGTTAACTTTGGCATGAAATTACAAATAGGCATTCAAGCAAAATTACCAAAGAATAATATTACATAAGAAAAATACAAAAAAATACCATATTTATTCTATCACTTAAATAAGTATACTAAGTACAAAATGGACACTAAAGCAAATAAAAAAATATATCTATTAATTATGGCAGAAAAGTGAAAAAGGGACAGGTCAAAAAAAACTTACAATTACATCAGCTTTTTAAAAAATGAAGAGTTAAAGCAGATGTTTATATGATATAATGACTGCACTGGATCTTGATCAAGAAATGTCTAAGTACCTTTATTTTGGTAAAAAAAAAAAAGAAATTAATAAACTTTTATCAAAGTATAAAAAAAATATTAAACTTTTATTAAAACAGAATCAAAGAGGTAAACTAATTTTGATAATATCATCCAGAATGCAAATGAAAGTGCTATATTTTTTATGAAGCCAGAAAATCATACTTCTTCAGTTTTATATGCTTTAAAAAAAATTAAATTGTAAACTTTTGTTAAAATATAATCAACAAAGTGAAGTTAGATTTTTTTAATATCATTTGGAATTCAAATAAAACTATCATATTCTTTGTGTCCATTTTGTAATTTCATGACAGATTTTATATACATAGTATTTTTTAACTTTAAGTAAAAAATTTGGAATTACTGGCCATTATTGTGACAGTAGAATGCTGTATCTTGTGCAGGAGGAAGGCTTTGATAGCACAAAGTGTTGTTTTAAAATTTCATAGTTATTTTGTTTTTATTTAGAATCATAATGTGTTTTTAATATTTTGTGTACAAATTTATCACTTAAGTTTGTTAAGTTCTGGTGTTCATGGTATTTGATGAGATCACAGGGTTCATTTGATGGGATTGCAAGGTTAGAAATTTATGGGTGGAACAACATGGATGTGAAAAGGCATAGCAGATCTAAGTTCAGATGTTCATGTTATTTGACAAGATCACTGGGCTTGTTTGATGGGATTGCAAGATTAGAAATTTAAGGGTGGAACAACATGGGTGTGAAAAGGCATAGCAGATCTAAGTTCTGATGTTCATGTTATTTGACAAGATCACTGGGTTTGTTTGATGGGATTGAAAGGTTAAAAATTTATGGGGTAAAACAACATGAATGTGAAAATGCAAGTGCCAAAAAATTTGCAGAAAAAAAAAGAATATTGCTCAGAGCATATTTTGCTATTTACTTTATTTTAAAGATAAAAATCCAGGAGTTAGTTTTGGTGTTTTGAAAAGTACTATATACTTGCAGTTCAATAAACTGTGTATTGTATTCAAATCATTGTTTATCAACAAAAAGTGAGTTATTATATACTATTTTCTTTTGACTTGGGGGGGGGGGGAATATAGCAGAGTCCACAGCTTTACTATATTTAAAAACTAAATGAAAGAATTATATTAAAATGACTAGTTTAGTGTCACATTATTTCAATTACAGCATAATTAAATGAGATACACTAATTAGAAAATAAGTCTTAAAACAAATATTAAGTAATTAGAGCATCTAAATTTTTATCAAAAAAAAGATTAAAATCGTATGTTATATATTTTTCTACAGTTCTATTTTTGGTGAAAGACATTTGTTTATAATAATACATAAAACTATATATAATTTTAGCTTTTAAGATAATTATGTGAGATTGCAGAGCACCTATAAAGAGGTCTAGTGCAAAAATTTTCTCTTTGAAATTAGATACTAAAAATGCAAACATGAGTCACAATGACTAGAAGCTAGAAAAATCACAAACTACTAGAAATCTACCTTGGAGACTATATTTACAATGTAAATATGCTATGCTAAAAATGTTTCAATTCCTAATGCAACTAAAAATATATTATGATGAGCCACTAAGTATTTATGCAAGAAAATTCTGTTAAATAGACAAATTTACAAATATGTTTTTTTCTTATCTTCTGTTTATGTTCACAAGTTTCTATCTTGTGACCTTCATTACTGGAAATATTTGTTTCTTGGAGCACTGCACTTAGGTCTTATGATCAAATGCAAACTTCTGGCAGACACCTTTTATTGATCTTTCAATGAAAACATTTATGTTTTCATCTTAGGATCATAACCTTATAATTAACTAAATAACTAAAAGATAGTTTCTGGAGGATTGCATTAAATACTGAGACCTAGTTGCTGTTATTTCTGATCCAAGGATTCTCACTGATGAAAGCAACAAGCTAGAAACTAGTCTAGGGATGTTGAATGAGTGGGTATTAGAAAGAGATTTTACACGCAAATCTTCTTGCAGCCATTGATTACAATAACTTACACTGGGCCTATTACTGTATGGAGAATTTGTTAGTGTTTTAACCACTTGTGTAAACATACTAAATAGTGATCATGTGATATTTCCATAGTTTTATAATAAACCTGCTTATAGGATAATGATGACTCTGGTTTTTAAAAAACCAAAGACATCAAAATGTTTAGTTACTGAACTGAATTCTGTTCTGTATGTTTATTCAAATAAATAGCTTGTAATTAAATTATTATTATGTTTTCATCTTGGATCATGGCTTTGTTTTTAAATAAGTAAATGATAGACACTGGCAAGATACATTGAACCCTAATATCTAGGCACAGTGTATCCAGATCCAATGTTTCTCATTAAAAGTCACAAGCTAAAAACTAGTCTGGGGATGTTGGAAGAGTAGGCATAAAATAGGGATTTTATGCACAAACATTATTACATCTACTGAACATTAAGGTATCACTAGGGAGAATTATGGTATGGAGAGTTTTCTATTATAGTAATAGCATGTATACACATAGAAAATGGTGATTGTGTGATGTTATAATGCCTTTATACTGATTCTATCCTTAGAATAAAGATAGGCTTGGATTGAAATATTATTATGTTTTCATCTTGAGATCAAAGCTTTATATTAGCTAAATAGATAACATGTGGCTGCTGGAGGGTTGCATTAGAACCTAAGATCTAGGTGCAAAATCCAATACTTCTCATTGACTAAAGCCATAAACTAAAAACTAGACTTGGCGATATTGGATGAGGCCTTCTTGCATCCATTGACTATTAAGGTTTGCATTGGATGGCAGGGTTGTATGGAAAGTTTTCTACTGCAATATTAGATATGATAAAACATGTTTCACTGCAATGTAAGTGTATATTATTGTACCTGTATATATGCAATTAATTGATGTATTACTCATTGTTAATTTGTCCACCTATATTAAAAAATTTAATAGCTACGATTTGGCTTAGAAATGTCAAATTTTCTGCATTTATTCTTTGGGTATCAATTACTATCTCTATTCACATGTTTCAAGATATTGAAAAATGAAAATTTTTAGAATATCTAAAAAATTAAATGACTTTCTTGCTTTTTTGTATCATTATGTATTATTGTTTTTTAGAAAAAAGTTAAGACAAATAAAAGGACATTTTTAAAGAAGTATGTAATTGAATTTTTTGATAATTATTTATCAAATCTGATTTTTTTTTTGTTTATAATTTGTAGCTATATATCACCGTATATACATATACATATATATAATTATTAATATATCGATCAAATAAAAAACAGCAAATTATCTCTTACTTTCTCTCTCTTTGTCCCCCCCCCCTTCCCTGTCTCTCTTTTTCTCTGTATTGTAAGGATGAAGTAACTGCAGTGACATAAAAAGTAATCTTTATTATAAAATATGTTCTTATGAATTTACAGATTTTTTCGCCCTATTATATTGTATTAATTTGACGCTGAAAAACCTAAAAATCTAAATTATAAAAAAATAGACTTCACTAACCCATGAATTAATATCCCATAACCCTATCTACTATTACATATACACTTAACATATATAGGCAACACACAAATATGTAAAAAAATTTAAGATTAATTTTTAAAAATCTATCCTATTAAATAAGAAGTTAGCGTAAATGAGATTCTATAAATGTTTTAAATATATTCTTGTGTGGTTTCTTTTCTTTTTTTTTTTTTTTTTTTTGCATAGAATGATTGAATACATTTTTACAAAACTGGACGCAGTTTTTTTTATGTTTCCACTTTTTGCCCTAATCATATGATTCCAGTAAAAATTGTATAAGTAATACTTAATCTATTAAAAATTATCATCATCATCATCATCATCATCATAGGTTACCTGCCTTAACATTTTTCAATTCCACATAATATATATGTTTCTGAATTTGCGAACATGAACAGAAAATAAGTAAAACTTATTTGTAAATTTATCTATAAATAGAATTTTATTTATTTTACAACTTCTGGTTTTAAATTATATATATATATATAATTCTTGATTACTTCCCAAAGTTTCAATGAAATAGCGTCCTCCATTATTAAGGTTACATTTAAAAAAAAAACAGTTAGATCCCTAATAGAAATGAGATTGAGCATGAAGTAGTTAAGCATTCAGAATATGTGAATTAATAAATTGTTTATTTTCTTCAGTTTCACCATTAATTGTTTTCAAGTTTATATTAGAAGAAAGAGATAAAATAAGTGGCTTCCATAAACTGTAATACATTGTGCTTCATCAGCTCTATTTAAACCTGTTGGTCTTTTTAATATTATAATTGACTTTCTCATTGTTCTCAATTCATAACTTTTCCAAATCAGCAAGTATTTTTTCATTATAAAAATCAGATTTGTGACCAATTTCTACACACATTTTTTTATTGCACATTTTTAGAAATTGGTCACATACCTGAGTTTGATAATGCAAAAATACTTGCTAATTTGGAAAAGTATGAATTGAAAACTGTGAGGGAGACAATTACTCCAGTTTTGTGGAGACCACTTATTTTATCTCTGTCTTCTAATATAAACTTTAAAACAATTAATGATGAAACTGAAGAAAGTAAACATTTTGTTTATTAACGTACTCTGCATGCTCAGGTATTCCACACTCAATCTCTTTTTACCTTATATTCAACCTTGTTAGTATTTGAGATCTAATGGTTTTTCTTTGAAAAGTTAACCTTGACAATGGTGGATGCTATTTCATCAGCAAAACATTGGGATTATGCAAAAACAACATAAGGTTTAACCCAAAAATTACTTTATTTACATCATGTAACTATGAAAACATTATATATATATATATATATATATATATATATATATATATATATAAAATACATATTTTGTGGGTTCATCCGTGTTAAAACATTTTAATATTAGTATACTGACATTTCGACTTGGTCACACAAGCCATCCACAGAGTTATAAAAGGTAGAAAGACGGTTGTAGAGGCACTACAATCACTGATTTGAATAAAATGTTAAAATTCCACCAATAGCAAAAAATGTTAAATTTAGGAATGTTTTTTAAAAAAATCTTTCCAAATAGGAGGAAGTTTACATGTATCATCTCGCTTATTGATACAATCTGGCCTTTTAAGTATCTCAATGGCTTCTCTAATTTTGCATTGGTAGAGATTATCACATCTGGATATGATCCTGGTACTAGAAAAATTAATTTTATGACCTGAATCTATAGTATGGAGTGAGAGTGCTGATGATGATGAGTGTTGTTTAACTGCATTAGCATGCTCATCTCTCCTAACACTGATGCAATGATTACTCATACCTATGTAAGAAGCTTTACAATTTTTACATGAGATTTGATAGACACCATGAGATTCAAGAGGGATTGAATCCTTAGGCTTGTTTATTATATTGCTAATCTTTTGATGAGCAGAAAATACTGTATCTATATTATAGGATTTTAATATACATCCAATACTGTCTGTAGTTCTTTTTACATATGGAACACAAATCCTAATAGCTGTTTTATCATCTTTTTGTTTCCTATTTTGTCTATTTTGGGCTTGAAATAAGGCTTTTTTTTATAAATTTGTAATTATAACTATTTGCTAATAAAACACTATTAATATGATTTATTTCTTCTTTCAGGTGTGTCTCATCTGAAAGGTTAATTGCTCTATTTAAAAGAGTTTTGGCAATTAACCTTTCAGATGAGACACATCTGAAAGAAGAAATAAATCATATTAATAGTGTTTTATTAGCAAATAGTTATAATTACAAATTTATAAAAAAAGCCTTATTTCAAGCCCAAAATAGACAAAATGGGAAACAAAAAGATGATAAATCAGCTATTAGGATTTGTGTTCCATATGTAAAAGGAACTACAGACACTATCGGACGTATATTAAAACGCTATAATATAGATACAGTATTTTCTACTCATCAAAAGATCAGCAATATAATAACCAAGCCTAAGGATTAAATCCCTCTTGAATCTCATGGTGTCTATCAAATCTCATGTAAAAATTGTAAAGCTTCTTACATAGGTATGAGTAATTGTCACATCAGTGTTAGGAGAGATGAGCATGCTAATGCAGTTAAACAACACTCATCATCATTAGCACTCTCACTCCATACTATACATTCAGGTCATAAAATTGATTTTTCTAGTACCAGGATCATATCCAGATGTGATAATCTCTACCAATGCAAAATTAGAGAAGCCATTGAGATACTTAAAAGGCCAGATTGTATCAATAAGCAAGATGATACATGTAAACTTCCTCCTATTTGGAAAGGTTTTTTTTTAAAAAAAACATTCCTAAATTTAACATTTTTTGCTATTGGTGGAATTTTAACATTTTATTCAAATCAGTGATTGTAGCACCTCTACAACCGTCTTTCTACCTTTTATAACTTTGTGGATGGCTTGTGTGACCAAGTCAAAATGTCAGTATACTAATATTAAAAGTTTTTAACACGGATGAACCCGCAAAATATGTATTTTATATATTTAACGCATGCAAATCTTCGTTTTAACATATATATATAGTAATTGGTAGGGTGTGTTTTTAATTTTAATCACATTAATTTTTTCCAATTTTCGTCTACTAATCTATTTTATCCTTGAATTCACATGTATCACAAATTATTAAATTCACCATGTTTCTTCCATTTTTCTACATTATATTTAACAATTAATTACCATAAAATTAGAGATAAATATCTGTAGGTTTTGTACTTTGTACTGCAAAATTCAAAAATATCATGTTTTCTTTGATATTATACAATCATATTTACTCAATTTATGTATGCTATGAATTATTAAGTGTTCTAAGTTACTTATATTCACCAATAAATTAGAAATTATATTTCTATACCTCTATATTATATTTTCATTAATCATTTCATCAAATTCATTTTTTCATCTTATGTTATCTGTAGTCATATGTTCTCTGAAATAAATGACATTTAAAACTGAAGAAATTCAATGTGTAGCACATCTTATGAATTGTTATCACTTTCTAACTTACAATACATAGAGCATAAAGATAATTTTAAGGAATAAATATTTAAATTTTTAAAAGCTGAATAAACAACTTACAACAAATTAAAAGTGCTAACCAGTAACTGCTAGAGTTCAAGAATAAAGGGGAAAAATAGATTTCCTGATATTGGTTATCAAAACTTTGTTTTATTTCATATTGTTAGATTTTTTTATTTTAAATTAAATTTAAAACATTATTTTCCTCTCAAATTTGAAAATATTTTTTCTCTCACAAGTTTTAAATAGTTTTTTATCCTATAAGCCTGCAATAACTAAAATACTGAAGCAGAAAAACATTTTCTATCACATGTTAATCCAAAAGTGTATTTAAATAAACAATATTATAAGTTCAAATGTCAATGAATGGGGCATACAATGTAAACTATGCAATTAATTGAAAAAATCTGAAGATGTCAGTATCATACAGATATCAGAAATTCAAAAAAGTCAACTATTGATTAGTATTACTATAATCTAAAGTAACTAGTAATGATAGCTTTTGACAATAAGCTTTTTTTTTTCTTTTCTTGCTTTAGAAAGAAAAATGTAACATGTTTGTGTTTTCTAACCAAATAACATTTTCTTATGAATTGCTTTATTTTTTTATTAATTTGTCCCCTAGTGAGAATTTCCACAAGCTTTAAAGTGTAATAGGTGTACTTTCCTATATACTTAAATACAGTTAAAAAAATTCCATAGATGGCAAGAAAATCAAAAAATTCCTCAAGAAAATAGAATTTACCTCTTCCCTGACAAGTACTGCTATTGTATTATGATATGTTTTTAACATCACTATTTTTATGACATTATTTAAAGAAAATAGTTTGAATAACCAAATATGTGTTTATTTGGAATTTATTACAATTCTAGATATTTTTAATAAAATATTTGTTAGAAATCAAAGATTTAAATTATTAATAACTTATTTTGAATGAAAATATTTTATTTTCAAAAATAAAATGTTATATTAGTGGACAAGGCAAATATGCCTTAAAGCTATTTAGAAGCTTAACTTTCTATGTAAGCTATCTAATTCTAATAATGAGTATCAAAATATCATAATTTTGCAATAAATATTGAAAGATTTTAAACTTTTAAAGTATAGTTTATTAGATATAAAAGAAATAAATAAATATTCATTCAGATTTTTTAAAAAAATGACAAATAATGAAGACTTCATTGAATTTGTAAAATGAAAATAATCTTTCTAGAAATGATGATATATAATCTTTTTTTTTATTATTGTCTCATTTTTTAAATTTATTTATAGAACAATAACATGAACATTTAAATTTTATTTCAGTAATAAACAAAAATATCTATCAAATGAAATCAAACTTATTATTTTCTGATAAGTAATAATGATTTAATTTAAATTTTATGTCAAACATGAGAACAAAGAAAAACAATGAAATGTTGAAGGAATATCAACACCATCTTAAAATATTTATTTTAAATCCAAAAATACATGATTTCAATTAGATTTTATTTGAAAAGTTTTGTTTTTATGAATACAAGTGAAATAAAACTGTAACTACAATAAAGAAAATGTTGAGATTGTTTCATAGAAAAGAAATGCTTTCATAAATTCCAGTCCCAAAACTTTTAATGATGATATTAATAATTGAACCAGGCAAAACTCTCCATACAGTATTGCCATTCAGTGCAAGCCAGAATAATCAATGAATGCCTGAAGGTTTGTGCATAAAATCCCCATATAGTGTCTACTCATTCAATAGCTCCAGACTAGTTTTTGGCCTATGGCCTTCATCAGTGTGGAGCCTTGAATGACTAGGAACTAGGTAGGGATTTTATGCACAAGCCTTCTGGCATCCATTGATTACTCTGGATCACACTGAGTGGCAACACTGTATGCAGAATTTTGCCTGCTTCAATAACAGTTACAAACAAGCATAAGAAATTGTGATCATGTGATGTTTATTGGCTTGATATTAATAATGTGTAATTTTACATTTTAAAGCAGAATGATGTTGGTTTTTCATGTCTAATTAAAAAATTTTTTGTTTTGATTTTTAAAATGGAATTTAAATAAAAAATAACTTTTAATTTTTTTTTCAACCAATAAAGGCATATATCAAATAAAAATTTAGTCATTGTTCAAGTATGTTTCACTTCAGTAATTTTTTTTCTATTTTGAAAAGTTATATTATCTTTTACAAGGCTTTTTATTTGATTTGTAAAAAATAATGTAACGGTTATCAAATATGTTATATAGAATAAAGGTTTAATTGTAAAAAATAAAATGTTGCGAATATAAACAAAACTGCAATTAAGGCATTCAAATAAGAATGAGAGGAATTGTAGTGAAAAGTTAAAAAAGACTCTTGAACAATTCATTATAAAAAAAAATAACAGAAAAGATATTTTTACCCCAGAATTACCAATAATCAAGTCCTGAGAATTTGAGTATTTTTCATTTTTGATCCATTTACTAACCCAATTGGATGTTTAGCTCTATCAGAAGTGCATTGGTTTCCTGAAATAAAATGCCTATGTTGAAGTTCGGTCTCTAAAATAGTCAACTTTACCCAATCCAGATTCAAATTCAGGTCATAAATATGGTGACAAATGGATAAACATCACCATATTAAGAAAACTTTCATACATAAATAGTGTAAATAGAGAAGCTGTTTTATATATAAATGAACACGTCGTAAAATTGTTTGTAATAAAATCAATCTATATTTTAATTGTAATTCAACTAAAGAGAGAGAGAGAGTTAAATTCGGAATTAATTGAGGGAGTTTGTTTCTTATGTTTAATATTTTAATAAAAGAAAATGATTAATTAAATTTAATGGGTAGGATAGTATACATATTCTTTTTACTCTATAATTTAAATGGTAAAAATATTTTATTTTATTTTTTTTCAATAAATATAATGCTTTTATGTAGGTGTAAGATAATATTTTTGAACATTTGGAAACGGATTATTTTTACGTAATATGTAATTAATGATTATGCAATTTAAAAATACACATATGGCACTATGATTCGATATTTTTAATAAAAATTGATTAACACCTGCTTTATTAAGTAATATCTTATTGTATTACGCTTTATCAAGTTAAAAGACAAAAATAAAATCCCATTGACGCTTGCTAAAAAAGAAAAAAAAATGTTCCAAATACGGTTTAAAAAAAAAAATCTTTTATAATGTATTTTAAAAACAGAACTAAAACGTCTGCTTTTAAATAGTCGAATCAGCTTTTAACATTTAAAAAGTACTTTATCAATTTATTTATTTTCCGATAGAGTTTCCCAAAAATTTATTTCGATTGTTGTTTGAACAAATTATTTTCGACACTACAGGTATATGTATGAGAGGTGTTCTACTGGAAAGGTTTGTGAACTCTGAAAAGTTTGCATTACTAGAATATTGTATTACAATGCTTCACAGAATAACTTAGATAAACATCGAAAAAATAAACAAATCATATATTCATCAATCTGATAAAAAGCACGCAAACTGACTCTGGAAAGTTTGTTGCAGGGGATCTCGTATTAAAACCCTTAGAAGCGCAATATAAATAAATATCGCGGATATAACAAGCAAATAATCATAAGTAATTTTACAGATTCCAAAACGCATTGCTTAGTAAATCTTGATTATAATGTTTAAAAAATTAGTCCAGTTAGTCTTAAGCATCCAGACATACAATGATATATAATGTATAGATGTTCTGCATAAAAGAAGGCTTACTGACTGTAAAATATTGTTGCAAAATTTTCATCCTGCATTTATTATAAAAATAATTTACTTAAACAATTATATATATGAGACGATCTTTTTGAAAGCTTTTTTTGTTTAATGATAGTATATGGTGATACAATTTTGAAAAGAGTAACCTAGATAAGTAATTGTACATATGTAAATTAAATGATTTATTGAGAACTATTTTTTTATGATCAGAGACTTTACATCAAGCTAAAAAGCAGTTGGCATTCATGTTTACTTTCTATTAAATGTGACCAAAAGTTGTTAAAGCATTCCTTTAAGAATGAATTTAAAACAAAATTTTGATATTACAAAGTTTATATAACATTAGAACCAGCCATTAATTTCATACTTAAACCAGCAAGGTGATTTAACTAGTCAATTGATTGTTACTCAGAAAATGGATGTCTACTTATTATTAGGAATGAAAACATTAAAAACGAAGATTCACCAACAAAGATTTAACTTTTGAGTCAATCATTTTACTTCTAGTCGAAATTCTTTATGGAAATACAAAAATAAAAAATTAATGCTCATATACAAGTAAAATATACACATTTATATATAGTATATATCTGCATAGGAAAGAATTCACATGTAATGACAAATTAAATCCCCTGCTCTTTCTATGACTACAAGACAAATCTGAACTAAGGTGAAACTTGAAATATTTTTAATGTATATCTGGGTAATTAATGAATATACTCACAGAAAAGGTAGATTTTTGAATATTTTTTAATATTTTTGTAATATTTTTTAATATTACAAATCACACCATTAGACACCATAAATATGATATATTAAATACATTAAAAGCATGCTAAGAAGCAATAAAGCTGAGTATTAAAAAAACTATCTTTTCGAGTATATTCATTAATTACCAGATAATATGCTGACTCAGAAAAGCAAAAAATTAATAGTAGTTGAATTACAAAATATTTTTACAGTATTAAATAGCCTTGAGATGATTTTGTTAGGCCACTGGCTTTTATTAACTGAACCATCCATCCTAACATTGAAAAATAATTGAATATCTAACTATTCTTGGTTAGAGAATATAGACAGGATGAAAATCTAAATTACTTCCTGCAAATGACAAACTTTGGAAATAATGCCTTTTCTTCAAATTTTCATTTTGGGAGACAGTTATTAGAAAATTTTTTTAACTTTGAAATATGTAAAGATTGTTTTTAAAACTCTATCTACAAATGTATATAAATAAATATTAGCTAGTAATGTCTATCACCTATTTAACATGGTCTTTCATTATAAAACTTTGATAGCATATTTATTAGTCTATAAAATTATTCATTGAATCTTTAATATTGGCTCAAATTAAAATGAATAAGAATTATAAATATAGGTCAATTCAAAAAAAGTCTTATTAATCTGATAATCATTCTTATTGCTATAATTGTTTTAATTTATAAGCCATATAAAGAATCAAATGCATTTTAGCTACAATGTGATTGATTTTGGTAGTGGAGGATATTGCATTAATATAGTCAGCTCATGGATGGTTATAATCACTAGTTATATATTTGTTGGCACTGCAAAAGTGTAATATTATATACAAATATAATAAACTGAAAGGTTAAAATCTTTACTAGCTATTATACAATATATATATATATATATATATATATATATATATATATATATATATATATATATATATATATAATTATAAAGGACTTAAACTCGAACTTTCAATCTCCCTACACCTATCTAATCTATTTTATACAACTGATACACATGACCATATATATGTGAAAAAGATAAATCTCCAA
This sequence comes from Epiperipatus broadwayi, assembly GCA_028023455.1. Classification (NCBI taxonomy): domain Eukaryota; kingdom Metazoa; phylum Onychophora; class Udeonychophora; order Euonychophora; family Peripatidae; genus Epiperipatus; species Epiperipatus broadwayi. Next base: position 1,287,025 of record JAQFVV010006368.1, read on the forward strand.
TATAAGTATTTTGTGCTAAACCAGCACTCATCAGTTGATCCAGATCACCATCTCCCAGATATATATACAATCAGTGCTCAGGTTATATTAAGATAGCAACTGATGAGTCCTGGTTCAGCATAAAATACATACATTGGAGATAATTTATCTTATTCACAAGTATGTGGTCATGTGTATCAGTTGTATAAGATATATTGGATAGATGTATGGAGCTCAAAAGTTCAAATTCAAGTCTCTTATAATTGCATTAAGTTTAGAATAGACAATATACTTATATTTAAATATATATCAGATTAAAACTCATAACAGTGTACAATAAATATTTAAAATATTTTTTAACCAAGATTAGTCAAAATGGTAAATTTTAATGTATGCCTGTTAGAGATTATTGTAAATATTTATTGTGTGATGATATGGTAACCTCAAATGTTATTTATTTACTAAATACAAGAAGTATTATATATAACAGAATAGTATTAATGATGATAATAAATTTTATTAACAAATATTATATATTAAAATTATATAATAAACTGAAAAAATCAAAATCTATGCTAGCTATTATATATTGTAATAACAATAAAACTAATAAATATAATGGTTATTAACTATTATATACAGTCTTTCAATCCACAGAAGTATTTTCAGTTAATTTTTTAACTTTTATCAAGTTAAATTCAAAAAATAAAATGGAAGCAAACATCATTAACTCAAATCTCATGAATCCTGCATTTTAATGTTAGCAGCTTGTCTATTAATTATATTCATTTTATTTCTATTAATAAAATTGCTTCCTTAATTTTTTTTTTATTATTGATTCTAACTTCATGAAGATTAAAGAAACATAAATGGTTATACAAGCATAGTAAAGTAATAATGATTTAATGACTGCTTCAGTTTCCTTGGATCATAAAAGAACATGAAAACATAAATATAAGCTTGATATTGAAAGTGTTAAGATTGTTCATGAAGAGAGAAACCATAATAAAAGAAAAATTAAGGAAGCAATTTTAATAAATAAGAATAAAATGAATAAAATTAATAGAAAAGCTGCTAACATTAAAATTTGGGATTCAAGGGATTTGAGTTGATGACATTTGCTTCCATTTTGTTTTTTGAATTTAACAGTAGTTGAGAAGGGTTAAAGAATTAATGGAAATTACTTCTGCAGATTGAAAGACTGTATATAATAGTTAATTACCAATATATTTATTAGTTCTATTGTTATTAGAATAGTTTTTTTAATTAATGGATATTTTATTTATATATTAAGCACTGGAATTATTTGGTTTTATATATATATATATATATATATATATATATATAACCATATAATAACCAAATATATTTATATATATATATATATATATATATATATATAAATATAAAATATTGATGGTGATAATAAATATTATGAACAACTGTAATAAAATGCAAATATCTGAAAATATTCTTGCATTCTATAAAAGGTATTAATAATATAGTTGAAAATAATTATGTATATAACTGAAAGTAGTTTTTAATCTTATAATGGTTATTAATAATACTTATTATCATTGTTAATATTTTGTTCTATTATTATTAAAATAGCTAATCTATAACACATGTTATATATATATATATATATATATAACATGTGTTATAGATTAAATATTAGAATTAATATATATATATATATATATATATATATATATATATTAATTCTAATATTTTCACAGATAAAATATGTCATATTATTATTACTATTTGTGGGATATTCCATGTAGTAAAAAAGTTAAATGCTGATGTTTTAGTACAATATCATGTACCTTCCTCAGAGTGTCCTCTTTGTGTGAGATTTAAAATCATTTTTATTGTTTTCTTTCTTCTCATATTTAAATTCTATTGGTTGAGAAGTTTTAAAATTTATTTTCTCTTCCAATAGCTTCTTTCAAATGTTGTTAATCTTCTTTAATTCACATCTTTCATTTATGCTCTTGAGCCTTTTAAAAATCTCTATGGCTTCTATTAGCAATCTCTGGTCATATTGTTCAATTTTGCTAAAATAATTGTTTTTTTCAAAATTGATATCATGATTTGTTAATTTTATATGAGAATAAATAGCTGATGAATTGGATTTTTCTCTGACTGCCAGAATGTGTTCTTCCTTTCTAATATTTATTCTACGATTAGTCTGTCCAATATATGTATGTGGACAGACCCTACATGGAATTTCATATACACCATGACACTCCAAAGCAATTTTCTCTTACAGAACACCTAAAACCTCTAGATAAATCTTACCAACCATTATCAAGTCAACATTGTTTTTTTATTGCTTTGATAATAGTTAATAAGGTTAGTTTGAAATTTTAAGTATGTAATAATTAATGAGTGTTAAATGTATGATAATAATTATAAAACCAATGAAATATGTAAAACAAATTCACAAATAATCTATAATAATTATACATTTAATGTTAAATAGATCTTGTAATTAATGTTATTCTAATAAATGAGCAATCCCTTTAGACATCTGACAGTACTTAATAAGAATATTGACTACCATCTTCTTAGAATTGTCGTATTGTGAATAGACTAGAGGGAGTTTGTCTCATTTATTACAGTAGCACTACTCTTTAGACAAATTATTTAACATTATATATTTCTACTTAGTCATTGTTTTCATTACATATTTATCTTTTAGAAGTTTATTGCAAAGTTTAAAAAAAGAATTAATTTATTTGCTTTATTATATAAATATCAATCTATTAATAAATAATTTGCAATAAATGATTCGATTGGTCACTTTTCACACCACCTTCTGTAGTTGGTCTGGATAATCTTTTTTAATATATAAAAGAGAACCAATTGGAAGATTATTGCCATTGGATGTCATCTTATTATTGTATTGTCGATTAACTAGAAAGAGTGTGTCTCATATATTACAATAGTATTACTCTTTAGAAAATCTATTTAACATTATATAGTATATATAATTAGTAGTGATTTTTTTTCAATATATATTTATATGTAAATCTGGATTTTCTTACATTTGTATCATCTTCAAGATTACAAAAAAAATTTAAAACAGAAAATGATTTGTTAATATCATTTAAATACACTGCTTAAATGTATGCAAATCTTTTATCCCACAACAGCATATTACAATTGTTTTGCTTTAACATATAATACAATACTTATATGCATAATAGATCAGCCAGACAAAATTAATTAGTCATTTAGCTAATTATACTTTTATGGATGTTCCACCATTAACTATAGCATACATATTTTAGCCCATTATCATTAAAAACAGCAAGTTATTATTAACTACATGATATTGAAAATATATTTAAATAATTACAATCAAATTCAAATTGTGCAAATTAATTATATCATTCTGGTTATTTTGCTATCTCATAGAACAGTATTTTATTATACCTATAAACTTGTGTGTATAATAATGTTTTATCATATTTAAAATGTTAGCTATTATTGCCATTTATTTTATTTAAATTTATTACTTTTTTTTTATATTTGTAAAACTGAAATATTAAGAATGATTTTCATTTCTAAAATTATTTTTAAAAAATAAATTGAAATTTAAGAAAATACAATAAAAATAATTAATTTGTTAAAATAAAAAGTTAGAAATTTAATTCAAATATTTTCTAGAAGTTTTCTAAAATATAAACTGTGAAAATTTTCATATAAACCAGCTATGCAGTAGATATTTAATATAAGTGTGTTGGAATTAAATGGTGCATTTTTTATAAAACTTATTTTATTTGAGTGGCATCTTGTATTTTGATAAAATTATCTTTTAAAACATTATAAAAATCATACATGTATATATAAAGAATGGAAATGAGGAGATAATATCCATCTAAATAAAAATAACTTTTAACCTTTGATATTGCCAAGAAATTGTCAATTACCACTAATTAACAATCCTTGAAGCCAAAGGATTGTCAACCAGTAGTAATTTATCATTTTGGCAATATTAAAATTATTTCCATTTAGATGGATATTAACTCCTTATTTATATTCTTTATTATGCTAACAGACCATGGAAATATTTAATTCAACAAAATTGAAATTAAGAAAAAGACTTTTTATGATGTATACAACAAACTTGTATTGTTTAGAAAAAAATAATAAACAGTTCTCTACTTTTGTACAATTTACTATTTTATACACATTTCATACTTTTGATATTTATTTATATATATGGCAAAATATATGTACTTCTATGTAATTACTCTCCCTTTCTCATATATTATTAGTCATTAGTCCTTCCAACCTTTCTGACATTAACCACATTCATTTTGAGATCATAGGCTCAGTCATGAGTAGGGACATTTTGAGTTAGCATGTATGATGATAAGTTTTGTCTTGTCAGTTTATATGCTATCACTTTAAGTCCATTTATGTTTTGGTGACTAAATTTGCCTTAATTAATTCATAAACATGAGTAAAAAAACAAACAAAAAAAACAGCAGTGTTGCTACAGACAAAAAGAAATCAAGATCTCATAATTTCCATATGAACAAGACAAAGATGGTGAATCTTTTGCTTCAATCAATCATTCATATAATTTAAGCCATTTGACAATATGTTCAATTGTGAAAAATAAAAACAAAATTAAGAAATATTTCCAAATTTATACACTGTCAAGTTAATCTTCATTTGGCTTTCAATCTTTTTTAATGTTATTCATATAACTCTTTTACATATTTGATTGTGTTGCATGTGTATTTAGTCTAACTTTTTTCTCAATTAAAATAAAAAAAAATTAGTTAAAAGCTGTTTTCAAAGTATGAAAAATTTATTATATATAAAGAATTCTCCGATTTTTTTTTTTAAAACAGAAATGTAATACTTAGCATATATATATAATTGAAATAATATTTTTTTTAACGGTTTATAAACAATTACAAACAATCTTAAAATCCGCAGAGGCAGGTTAGAAAGTAACCGAAAGTACTTCTGCGGATTTTAAGATTGTTTGTAATTGTTTATAAACCGTTAAAAAAATATTATTTCAATTATAATTACAATATTGTTTTTAATTAACGGATATTTTATTTATTATATATATATAGACACACATGTATTTTGAAATCCTTTTTGATATTTTTTTACAATGCTCCACTTTCACACATTTCAAAAACCAATTAGGTACAAAGTAGAGGACTGCAAAATATTTTTGAAGGGAGGTGACTGAAATAAAGAAGCAAGTGACAGATGATCATAAAAGGAATAGAGATTTAAAAAGTAGCTAGTTTTAATAATAAAGGATATTGTGCAAAAACAAATAGACTAGATATGATATATTGAAGCAATCACTCTGTAGTCAGAATGAGCTTCATGCTTCCCTTCTTAAAAACTAACCATTTACAAGAGTTCAAATACCGAAATTATATTTAATGTACTAACCTTATCATTACCTACTAAGTAGCAATATATATATAAAACATGCTAAAACTTTTCTCTATAAGAAATATTTTATAATTTTGATTTTGATACGTTTGAATATCTTAAGTTGTGGGGTTTTTTTATTTAAAAGAGAACTTTTTATCACATAAAGTTTGTCCTTTGTAAGAATTTATTGCTTTTAATTTCGATTTTGTAAAAATTTAAAAGAAAGAAGATATAACCAAAATGGCAGGTTCAAATCAACCCATTGTAAGATTTTCTTCACTAATTAAATGTTTTGAAAAAGCTTGATTTTCATTAATCAAAATATTGTCTTATCATAGTTTTTACGTTTATAATTCAAAGACTTTATTTAAAAGTTTTGCTAATAAAAGTCATTTGAACCTTATTTTCTTATATCTTACTTTTAATTAAAATGGACTGTAATTTGCTCAGAAATTTAGTAATTGTCTCATCTGCCTCTTGGTTGGTATAAATAGAATAGATTAGAGATAAAGGGGAGTCTTATCCTGGGTCTTACAGTCTGACAGTATTTGTTTGCTTTTAGTTTTTAAAATGTCCATTAAGTAGGTAACCGAACTGTCTTTCCCTGGGCCTTACAGGGCTGCCTCTAGTATGCTGCCATAAAACCCCTGCCATGGAAGAAGCCTGCCACTGATGAAGAAGCGGTAGTGACCAAGATTGCCGACCACCAAGCTGATTCCTGCAACTGAAATTCAGAAAATGAACCATTTAATCATTCATCCCAAGTATGCCAAGGTAACAATCCAATAGCTATTTTAAAGTTGTCTATGCTCACCTGTAAATACTAATTAATGTTTTTTTTTATTTTTTTATAATTATATGATATATAATCTTCATCTGTAAAAACCTCTCTATAGTCCTATCAAGCATATATATGTAGATGCTTACATCTATTTAAGTTTAAATCTTACATTTTATTTAGTGCGGAAAATTTTATTATTAGAATTATTTCTTTTTATTTTTATATCTAATTTATATGTCAAATCAACTCAACTCCGTGAGCTTCTATTTTGGATTAACCTTTTAAATCCCCCCCCCCCGCACTTCTGGGATATTTTAATTATGTTAAATTATTTGTTTTAAAGCCATTGCTCACTGGGTTGAGACAATAGTTAAATAATATTTTTGTTTATAGGCAGATTATTATTATAGTACTGTCATGGGTATATATTTATTGCTTATAAATTTAATGTTATCCAAGAACGCTATTGCTTAAATTCCAGATAAGTTATTTTAAATAATAATGCCCATTTATTTTTATGTAATAATCATTTATATGTAACGCTTTTAGCATTATAGTATTAAATAATGCTTATTGATTCCAAATGCATGTGGGACCCATTTAATGAAGAGAAATGTAATTGTATGTCATTAAGACATTCATCTAGTTTTAGATTTCAGTTATATAATTTGGTTTAGTATTCAAGTCATACCGTTAAGCCCGATTAAAATTTTATATTTAGGTCCTTAGTTATTTGATGTCATTAAATGATGCAGCATAGTTTCATAGCACTGCCAGCATAACTTGAGGATCATCAAGGAAACTCTGAATCCTCCATTTCTCTTTCGTATATGTTTTAGCTGGCACTGGAAGTTCCCTGGGATACCTTTGAAAAGAATAGTGGAAGCTCTGCATTGATACCCTACATGGATAATTGCATCTCCCTATCTTCCTTTTACTCTCCAGGTACAACCCATGAGAAGAATGGGTGTATCATTTTTCTTTTTCCTATTTAAATGATGAAATGTCTCTCAGCCAAAATGGACCGAATCTTATATCCTGATGCCTCATGCTTGCACCGCCATTCATTATAATATTATAGAATCATGCCTAAAACTAATCTGTAAGTCATAATGCTGTGATATAACTAAACCATTTTGTTATTTATTAATATATTTATATTTAGAATGTCACAAAAAGCTTGCATTAAGCTATTTCCCTTAGATGAGTGACTCCCACATGCATAAATGAATTTTCCTGATTTTATTTCAATTCAAGAATTAAAATACACCTGGGTCTCTTTTTACGTGGACTTATTTAACACGATTTTGAAGTTATGCGATTCATGTTTCACCGGAAGTCGAACTCCGATAATGCGCTATTACTTTAAATAATAAATTCCGCACACTTACGTTATATTGAAAGTAATAGCACATTATTGGAATTCGACTTTCATCTTAGTAATTTCAATATTTTTAATGCTTCATAATAATAGTAAGATTTTATGCAATAATGAAATTAAAATCATGATTTCCACATTTTATGCATACACACATTAAATTTTACAAGATTATAATGTGAATTTGTTCAAACATTGTGCATGTTAATTTTGCATTTTAAATCACATTCTGTTTTTGCTTTTTAAAAAAGAACATAAACAATTATTAATCATTTAGTGTCCACAAGTTTATTTTTAAAAGGTGAGTAATAGCAATGGGTACAATTAAATTTGACAATTAAAAATTAAAATCTGATTTTTAATTGTAATTAACAATTTAAAAATTACTTAGGGCGAATTGAAATTAATGTGATGTAAAATGAAATTTAATTTTTAAATGGAATTGAAAATTAAAAAATTAAAGACAAAAATAAGAATTTAATTTTTAGTTGTTAGTTTTAATTAAATTTTTCCCAGCAGTGGTGAATAAATGTCTTTTTATTATCATAAGTCTAAGTTCATAAACAATTAATAAAATCATCATCTCAAAGATTAATTACTAATTACATTGTCAACAGAAAACCATTAACACAACATGAAAGTGAACTTGGCACTAGTTGTATTTCCTCTTGTGAGAATCTGATTTTTTACCAGTTTGCAAACAAACGTGTTTTTTGGCAAATAGCAATAATAATTAAAACGTGTATAAAAAAAATGTAAATTATTGTACTGTAAATTATGCATAAAAATATATTATTTTGAATAAAATTAAATGTTATAGTTAAAAAAAGTTTGTCTTGTATCAATTTTTTTCAAATAAATTTTTTATTAGTCATATTTTATTTCCTTATTTTTTTTGCGTGCGAATTTTAAAGTAATTTTACATTGGTGCTTTGCTTTTACATAAATTTTGAAAAATCACAGACCACATCCCCCTTTTTCAATGTAAGTTACATCTATTTTTGCATGATTTCGTTTGCATGTGTTTTCTGAGGAACCTATCTATCATGTAAAACGAGACCCAGGTGTATAATGTTTGTTATATTGACATTTGTTTTGTAACTTTGATGTTTAATATTTAATAAATATAATGGATATCAGAGACCAATTTACCTAGAATTGCAATTATATACATGTCATTTTCTTGTGTGATTCAAGTGACATCGGTCATATTTTGTTAAATGCATGATATTAATTTATTCAAACACTAAAGCGTCTATCTTGTGAATTCTTTTGTCTAGGTCATTATTTAACCAAAATAGCATTTCTCTTACTAAATGCATTATGTAATTTTTTTAAAACATTTGCATATAAATAAACCACACTATATATGTATTAGCATAACATCCCTTAATAACTACAGATGTAAGCATAATAAAACTATTCTAGTGTGAACTATATAAATAATTTATGTTTAGAACAAATTGTTTTTTATATAATATTAAATTAAAGTATCTTTTAATCCCATTCAGAGTTTGAACCTTTATTTTGGTTAGTTTTTAAATATAAAAAGTTTTATATAATTATGAATTATTATAATTATTATATATCAGTCAGGGATTCACCCTCAAAAACTCTAGTTCGAGTCTCATGTCTCTGTACCGCTGGCTACGTCCGGTACAATATATAATTAACCCAATAACACTCATCCTTAATTTTTCAACAGTGATTTATGATGTTCTTGCTCTTTATTATTAGAGCATTAAATATTAATTAAGTCATTTTTACTTTTAAAAAACTCATTTTTATCATCAACATACTTTACAAAAAAAAATTACATCGTATTACATATTTCATGAGATGATACATTTTTTGAAACTAACAATTTTTTTAAATACAAATTTAGTATGAAAAATAAACTAATTTATTAAATATTAAATTAGTTAAAACTCAAATAAAGAAATGTTTGAATTTAAATTCAATAAATATTAATAATAATAAAAAACACTCCGAAATGAGATTTTGAAAACATTTAATTTCAAATGATTTATTATAAAACTAATGAAAGCAAAATTATATGAAAACAATTTTTTTAAAACTATGTATTAATTTTAAATATTGAGAAAAGATAATAATTTTTTAAAATATAATCATATTTTTACTATAGAAACAAAGATATATATATATTAAATGCATTTAAAATAAAAACTAGAGATTATAATAAATTAAATAATATCTATTAACATTAAATTCTGTAATGAAATTGTTGATTTATCAAATCCTCAAAATAAATATCTAGTTAAATAATAATTCAAAGAAACAAATAAATAAAGACCAAGCCATTTAACAGTCACATCAATTTCTATAAAGGTGATTTTTAATTAACATAAAAAGATCAAGCCCAAACATTTACTCACATGCATAATACTTCTATAAAACTAAAACCTTAGTATATGCTTCTTGAGTGCTTAATTTTAGCAAGAGAAACCTCTACAAATCATAACTTAAATTTTAAAGAAAGATAAACATTTTTAAAAAATCAAATCTAAATTTTACAATCTAAATTCGTCTTTCTTTGCATTGGAATGGTAAATAGACGATTTTTTTGGGTCATTTAAAAATAACTATCTGGCTATATTATTTAATGTTAGTGTATATATATATATTATTAATTCTAATATTTTCACGGATAAAAGATGTCATATTATTATTACTATTTGCGGGATATTCCGTGTAGTGAAAAAGCTAAATGCTGACGTTTCAGTAAAACGATAAAAACGGTTTTAAATCTCACGTGCATTCTTATGATTTGAGAAAGAGGACGCTCTGAGAAAGGTACTTGATATTGTACTGAAACGTCAGCATTTAGCTTTTTCATTACACGGAATATCCCGCAAATAGTAATAATAATATGACATATATATATGTGTGTGTAATGATATTATTATTCAATATCTGTATTACTTCATAATTACATATATAATCTTGTACTTAAATATTAATAAATAAAGTAAAATAAATATATATAAAATACAACTTTAAAAAACTTTTATCCACCTAGGAGCATTTCAACTAGCCTCATAGTTTTTGTCAACTAACAGTAATTCTTTTCTAAGGTATCTTCAATCAGCTTTCAAAGTTTAGGCTAAACTTTGAAAGAAAACTTTAAAAGAATTGTTGGCTAAGACTGTGAGGCCAGTGGAAAACACTCCTAGATGAATAAAAGTTTTTTAAGTTGTATTTTATATTTTTTTTATTGTGTTTATTAATATTTAAGTACAAGATTATATATTATACATTCACAGACATGTAATGGATGTTATATTTATATGTGATCAAACATTTACAATTCTATTTTATTATAATTAAATAGAAATTCTAGAAGGTGTGTTCCTTGAAATGTTTTTTTACTCTAATGAACACATAGTATCAGTTTTATTATCAGCAGATGCAGATCCTTGTATTTTACTATTATTAAGACTATTTATTTTATATAGCGCGATGTTTATAAATTGTAATATTAATAATCTACAAATGTGCAATAGCTTAATGGTGATTATTAATATTATTAAGACTGTAATAGTTTTGAAATCGATGTTCCAGATATTTCACTGACTAGAAGAATTACTTCAATCAAGGCCCAGACTAGTTTACCACAAAACAAAGTGATTCACCCTGAAACATCATGTCACATTGTTCTAAATTCACAATCCCACCAATAATAAGAAAACTTATGTTAATAGAACTACGAAAATCCTAAATAAAATCAATACCTTATCCAAGGAGAAGCAATCAGCTTACTTAAACACCTTTGACATTGATGAAGACCAAGACTTTTATCCAATAGATGATCACAATGAAAACAATAATATAAACCCAAATCTCACACAGGAGAACTGTAATTTAAATGATTATGAAAGTATTAGTGAACAATTCAATAACAGAATACCACACAACCTCCATAAATCCTTTACTCATTTTCACAATGAGTTCTCACTGATCTTAACTACCACAAATAAGAAATGTCAACTCTTTACTTTTCCAGTAGATTAATTCTTTGCTATGATAAAGGAACAAAACCTTAGTAATGTAATCAACAGAATTCTCCATCACCCAAACAAATGCTATTTCATTGTTGAATTTGTGAATCAATTTCAAAGACAAGCTTTGAGAAATAACCACCATATTTTAAATGGAAAATTACTCATTAACATTGATATGAGCAGAAAACTTAAGCTTAGTGTATTGGAAAGGAATTCTCATATTCAATTCTCACAGCAAGATCTTCAATGCTTGCTTGATCAATTTGGAAAAGTGAAAATTTTCAAATTCCTATGGAAAAAAACATTTGAAATAGAAATCTAATAATGCTTTTTTTATATTAACCCTTCACAAAAATATATTGCCCCTTGATATCCCTTCAGTCCTTGTGAAGAAGGAATACCTAATTTACATATCATTTTATTGTTTTCCACCACAGTGTTTTTTCTGTGGAGACAGAAGTCACCTCATTAAACAATGTCCAACACATTTGTGAAAAATGCAAAAACATCAACAGGAAAAATCACAAATGCAACTTATGGAAAGGAGATGAACTCAACAAAGATGAGCCTCCTCACCCATACAGGAAGATTAAATTTGGAAATATAATGATCAAATGGAGACAACAGGGGAAAACCTTACATTAGGTGTTAAGTCTTCTAATGGCAAGGTAACCAGTGAGGTAGAACCAATACAAATACACTGTAATCCAATGGAAAAAAAGATCATTCAATTGTCCATGGAACTAAAGCCATAAAGAGGAAAACAATAGACTCAAGTAGTTCTCAGTAGGATGATAATAATGCATCATCTTCAGATGTTAGTCCTAATCAAATCAAACCTACCACTTTAAATCAAAATCTAACAAAACCAAGAAATAAAAAGGACAAAAAATGAAAAAAAAACATTGACATCAAAAGAAGGGGGTGATTACCAATCCCCTGACAATAAAGTCCATCCAATGGAGTTTTCAGATTTGAGTGAAAACAACCTATCAACCATGACAGTCATTGCAGTAATACAATTCCAATCCAATGAAATCAATGATGATGATTTAAACATCAATCCTGGAGGTCAATTATAGAATTCTAAATATTCCATCCCCAAATAATCTAAGAACTCTCAAGTATGAACAATCCCTTGTAGTTGCAAGCTTATTCAGATATTGCTAGATTATTAAGCACAATATAAACTTAATGACGAAAGAGACATATTGTATTCAATCTGTATTTCTACTTGACTTATAAATTCTAATTTAAAAAAAAAACAGCTTTGAAATCTATACACCTATCCCCTATTTGCAGTGGTTAACTCATAATTGTGTGATCAAGATTTTTTGCTAAATTCTTCAAAAAGACTGAAGTTTTCTGATGCAATAAAACACCCTCAATCAAAACATTTCAATTCATACCATTTAACCATAGATTTAAGAACTTTTCAATTTTAACTAAAAAACTATCTTCTATTTAGTGAAAACTTGAGCTGTTTCAGGATCACAGGTGACAGTGACATGAATCTGCATCTTTGTTTATAACTTCTCTGATCAATGACTTTTTTTTATTTAAGCATACAGTCAATTTCTCAGTTTTCCTCATTAAACCTCTTTCTTTTTTTATCATTTAATGAAATTATTTTATGACCTTTTTTGTATTTATTGCTCATTGTATTAAAATATTTGGGGAAAAAATGCAAAAACATATTATATAGACATCGTTTTTAACTGGAATTCTAAACTAATATTTAAGTTGCAAAAAAAAAAAAAGTGAGTTTAAGATTTGAGATTGGTAAACAAAGTTCATAAAATTTGTAAATTTCAATTGTATGCTTACATTTTTGTTTATTTATTGTTTTGTTGTGTTAGTATATACCTAAAGTTGGATAGTTTATTAGAGCATAGTGGCCTATTTAAAATTGTTTTATCTATCAATACAGTTACTTACTATAATTTTTAATAAAATATTTTAAAGAGATTTTAAACAATTAAACAATAGATGATCTGTTATAAATTTATAGTGAGAAAGATAAAAAAAAAAGGTACATTTTTATATTGAAATAATATACTTTATAAGTTAAATAATTTTAAGTGTTTTTAATTTATTTCAATTATTAGAAAATATGGAATATGATTCTTTTATAGGTTTTTTTTTAATTATTCCAAAAGTCCACGAGCTTAGAATGCATCTTTTGAATTTTTTAATCTTGGAAGTCATAACACTCAATCTGTGCTTTGTGAAATCAATTTTACTTAGAAAACATGTCTGTTTATTTGTGTTAAATTTTTAGACATAGTTAAAAGTCCTTTTATATTTCTGTCTTTTTTAATACTAAGGCTTCCTTTTTTTGCATATTTAATAATTATTTTCAGCATCTTTGTACTATTAAATATTTTAATCATCTCATGGATAATATAATAAAAATCTCTTTATATCCCTACTTATAACATGAACATTACATTTACCTAATTAAACTGAAATCTTGCATTGAATTGAAATAATTTTTTTTTAATTTTTTTTATTATTTATCAAACGAAACCTCAATTTAATAATTGTAAATCTAAATTATCATAGTTTAACTATACATGAAATTGAAATGAAAAGAATGTACTTTATATCCAGCTCATGGGAAAATTATAATTACTTCCGTTTTAATTTAAGTTTATAACATAAATCTGAATCTTATTTACATAAAACATTAATAACTGAAATACAGGCCAATTACAAACCCTTCTATGTTGTTGTTGTTTTTTTTTTTTAAATCAGGATTTGTGTTAAACAAATAAGTAACATCTGTATTAAAAGTATAACAAAATCTAAATAGAAAGATTTATTTTCATAATACTAAACTAATCAGTATATATATAATTGGGATTTTTAAAACTTATTTCACTATGTTTAACAACATAAAACTTAAATTAAAAACTTATAGCATTTAAAGTAAAACAAATTTATTTTAAAATAAAATAAAAAATATTTTAAAAAAGCAAAAACAAATTATTGCTTATAAATAGTGTTATATATTATTTTCAAGATTTAAAAAAATGTACAATTTGTCATTATTTTAATCTTTTCAGAGAAGTGATATAATTGAAAGATAGGATAGGAAAATTGTATAACAAAATAAGCGTATGAAGTTAAGTAATGTGTTATATCTATCATAATGTTTAAATTTGCTTCAAGTATTTACATCTCAGGCAAACAAGCATTGGTTCTTCTTGCTTACTAGTTAGATGTTGATTTTATAAATTATTTATATGTGATTACTTGAAGAGTTCATTGTTTATATATATATATTCTTTTACATTCATCTATCATAATTTTATTTGAAATTAATTAGTTTTAATTGCACTTTGTTAAAATCGCTTAACTCTAGAAACATCCATGCACCACACACGTGTGTGCCAAACTAAGAAGACAATTAATTATAAAGAACATTTCTTATATGATAAAAAATAAAATCTATATTAGAAAATGATAATTGTGAATAATTATTTATTATAAAATTAGGTACTTATAACTTATTTTAAAAACCAACAACATTTAGACCATCCCAATATCAATAACGATCAACAATCTCAAACTGTTAAGGCAAACTCCTTTTAACAATAAAGATGGAATCCGTTATATATTAATGAATTCAAAACAAACTTATTTGTCATTTGAATATCTATGTGAGCTTTCTACAACAGGAAAAACCTAGTGACTCAAAGTATTTATTAAAAGAATTGGACTTTTTTTTTTTCAAATGTGGGAAACAATCGTTTGATGACGCCACATGTTCAATTAAATACTGTATTAATACATCATAAGCTGTTTCTACTGGCAATTAAGTTTAGTATTAAATTAAGATAATTCATATATTTCATCAAATTAAGATAAATGATGAGATTAAACACTCAATCATTCAATTACACAATATATTCTTCAATAGTTCATCATTATTGTTAATTCTTTACTAAAACATTTTCCTTTTTTTTTCATTTTTTTATAAACATGAGCGCTAACAAATATATATGTGAATGCGTGTTTTTAACATTTTTTATAAATTTAAAAATAGACAATACGTTTTTTGGGACTGAAGATTTTCGAAACACTGGATTTTACAAAAAAAAAAAGGTCGTGGTTGAAAAGTAATTGTGAACTTTGACCTAAGAAGATTTTATTAGTAGCTTTTTTCTACTATTTTAACAATCATAAAAGAGTAGTATAAATCATCAAAATGCTTAAATTTTGCACTTAAAAAACTAAAGTAACTTTAAATTAAAAGCAATAACGCTAAATATTTTTTAATGATTATACTTTAGTATAATACCATATAAGTAAAAAAATATTAAGAGTAAATGAATTTGCATTTCTTCTAAACCCATACACACACACTCACACACACACACACACACCCAAGCGACAGTGTTTTATTAAGATATATAATGAGAGATGTCACTTTGTTGTTTTATTTTATTTTTCACTAGTCGATTACAAAAAGCAATTCATAAATGCTCTAAATTAATTGGTTATTATTTAATATTTCATTGAGCATTTTTAAAATGGATAGAAATCGTCTCCAACCATTGTCAGGCGTTTATAAAATTGCATTAAAAATGTTTAATTCCATATATACTTATATTTGACTGCTTAATTAAACTTTAAAACCAACCTGAATACAATTATGTTTTTGAAATAGAATTAGAATATTGGACTATTATTTCTAGTGGATAAGACTAACCCATCAGATAACTAGACTTTTTTGCAATCCTTTTAAATGGCAATATTTGAATAATCAATCATATTGCTTAAAAAGTTTATAAGTATCTATAGAAGATGGAGTTAATATTAATAATAGTATAATTGTTATTATTAGATGGATATATATATATATATATTCTTTAGCAGTTATTATTAGATGGATATATATATATATATTCTTTAGCAGTTAAACCTACTGGTAGTGATATGTAACATAGGGAGTGTAACAATAGCTCAAACAAGCTCTTATTTAATAAGTGAGAAAATATTTAAAATCTCTATCTAGATTATTCTTATTCCCAGACCAATTGGTGTCAAGGTTATGGCTTACCTCAGTAAGGAGCTAGAACATTCAGACACTAGATCTAAAATATCAACTCAAAACAGAGCACTTATTTAATATGTAACTATTGAGAAGAACATCTGAAATTTTCAGACATAAAAATGATTTTAAATCCAGCTATCTCACTCAAATAGCTATATGGGACTGAACCAAATTCAGATCTACCATATAGTAATAGTCTTAGCATTGCCAAAGCCTTAAAGATAAAAATTATAATAATCAATAAAGCAAGTCATATGTAACATGACATTGCTTTTAAAAAACTTGTTTTCACTAATATGTAATATAGGGAGCATACAATAGCTTAAACAATTGGTCTGGGGATAAGAATATTTTAGATAGAGATTTAAAATATTTTCTCTTATTGCACTTATTAAATAAGAGCTTGTTTGAGTTATTACTTTGGTCCCTATATTACATATTTGTAATTACTAGCTTTTTAAAAGCAATGACACGTTATATATGTCTTGTTTTATTGATTATTTAAATATTTAATTTATATAATGCTGGTGTTTTTATAAATTGTAATAATAACTGTAGCTTAGCTTACTTCACTGCACATGTGCTTTACAGACTGAATGCTAATTTTAATGAATACTCTCCTTTTCAAACACAAGATAAATTATTTTTAAAAAATAGAATGGATCCACTATATACCTTTCACCCAAACTAATTGAATCTTCACGCTCTCAGTTCCAAATGCTTCAGATTTGCCTATACATATAGTTTGGGTGAAAAGGATAGATTGGATCGATTCTATTTTTAAAAAAACTTTATCTTGTGTTACTCACTATAATTAGTGTTAGATCTGTAAAGCGCATGTTCAATGGAGTTATTATAATTGATTAATTATTATAATTTTACCTTTAATGCTTTGGTGATGCTAAGACTATTACCATTTTAACTGCTGATTATATAATTGGCCGAATGAGTTAAAAATCAAAACTTTTAATTGGCCAACTCATAACTTTAACAAAATCAATTGTCAATAGATTCGTCTTTTAATAATATAAATACGTTAGTTTCATTTGTAAAAAGTATATTAATAATTTGTCAGATTATGAAAGTAAATGAAAATCTTTTCAAAAATAAATTTGATTTATAATTTAAAAAATATTCAATTGCAGTGAAATTAAAAGTAATGCTATTTTGACCAACAAAAAGATTTCTGACGCAATCATTTTTTTTTCACTTTCACGTTATGATAAATATGTAGAAATAAATAAATAATTCTTGGTAACATCTTAACTATTTTTCTAAAATAATTTGATTTTTAGTATTATTTTATCAATAATAATTTGTAATTCAATTCAAATATTGTTTAAAATGTTGTAAACATTCGTTTATCATTTTCAAAATCGGAAACACAAAATGAACGTAACTTTTTACTTTTTGGCAGCCATTTTCCTTTCTGACAGAAGTTTGACAGCCAATAAGATTCAAGAAAAGGTGGTGAGGAGGTGGTGCTTTGGTTTTGTTTGACATATATGGTCATTTTTATTGAATTTTTACTTGTAAAATAATTCTGAAGAGGGCACCATCTTACAGAACTTTTGATTTTCGTTTCAATGATGTATCATATGTATACGTGGTGTAAAAAGTAGCCGATTTACAGTAACGTCAAATCTTCTCGTTTTTTTACAAGTCAGGCACTTAAAGGGTTTAATATGTGATATATCTGAATTTGGTTCAGTCCCATATAGCTACTTGACTTAGATCGCTGGATTTAAAGACATTTATATAACTGAAATTTTCAGATTTTTTTTTGATAGTTATGTAATAAATAAGTGCTGCATTTTGAGTTGATACTTTAGATCTAGTATCTGAATGTTCTAGCTCCTCACTGAGGTGAACCATAAGCTTGAAACCAATTAGTCTGGGGATAAGAATATTCTAGATAGAGATTTTAAATATTTTCTCATTTAATAAATAAGAGCTTGTTTGAGCTATTAGCATGCTGTTATATATGACTTGCTTTATTGATTACTGCTAGGGATATTTTTTAGAAAATATATATTATTGTTACAAGAGGTAAGTACAATACTTGCAAAATATATTTTATTTTAAAATAAAATAATGTATTAGTCTTTAAAGATAAGTTAGTTTCAGTATGTAGTCAAAGATGAATTCATTATATATATATATATATATATATATATATAACCATTAAATGTCTGTATTTTTATATCATATAATAATAATTCAAACAAATTTATTTAACACAGTATTTAAATTATAAACAATATATTCTTTAACGGAAGTACTTTCAATTGTATAACTGACAATCTTCAACAACCATTAATACAAATGTACACAAAATAAACTTATATTACCCATCATTCAATCCATTCAAATGTCCCACAATTATGTTGTTTTTATATTAGGTGATTGTCTATTCATTAAATCCTTTCTATTCCTAGATATCATCATTGCTTCCTTAATTTTTCATTTTTTCATTACACCTTTCAATTTGAATATTGAAAGGTGTAATGAAAAATGAAAAATTAAGAAAGCAAAGATGATATCTATTATGAATAGACAATCAGTTAATATAAAAACAACAGAATTGTGGGAAATTTGAATGGATTGAATGATGGGTAATATAAGTTTATTTTGTGTACATTTGTATTAATGGTTGATAATGATTATCAGTTATACAATCGAAAGTACTTCCGGTAAAGAATATATTGTTTATAATTTGAATACTGTGTTAAATAAATTTGTTTGAATTATTAATATATATATATGTTAAATACATATTTTCATTAATTATTATATAAACAAAGGAATTATTAAACTCAAGACAAAAATGCTATTATGGATTACTAGACGAAAATATTTTATTTAATGATTGTCAATACTATTTAATAATTATCTACCAATACTATTGCTAACTTATGTTCCTAATTGTTACCTGGAAATATCCTTACTCATTCCTTTGTTTATGCATCCACACAGTCCAGACTTTCAAGCTCTCTTTAGTCATCTGCTCCATATTATAGAAATGATACCCACATACATGTGAAAAAATAAATGAACTCCAACATCCATATGAACTCCAACATCCATATTTCACGCTGAACCAGAACTCATCCTTTGGTCCAAATTATTATCTTTCACACATAATATAACCAGTGCTCATTTTATGTTAAGATAATCAATCTTCAAACTTTAATGGACAGACTTCAATCTTCTCCACTCTTCAACTCTTCAGCCATTTGTATCATTGAAAATTTTATGATGGTATGTTCAAACCCTTTTTGTTTGCCAATTTTGTTCTCATATCGATGTGTAAGTCATTATGACTCCTCAAATGTAAGACCTTAAGCCCATTTAAATACACAGAAGAGGGATGGTCAGAATACAGGCTGAATATGTCATATTTAGGTACAAGTATAGTATATATACTTTAAATTAGATATAATTAGAGTGAATTTGAACCCACATTTTAAGCTCTATTTAGTCATTCATTCCATCTTATACATCAAATGCACATGACTACATACATGTCAAAAAGATAAATTATCTCCAATATATTCATTTCATACTGAACCAGTATTCATCAGTTTACCCGATCATCTCCCACACACATATATAATCAGTGCTCAGTTTATATTAGAATAGCATATCTTCAAACTTTAATATATAGACTTCAGTCCTCTCCAGTGTTCAACTCTTCAGTCAACCATATCATTGAACGTGTCAACAATAGGCATAAATTACAAATAAACCCAATGATATTTGCTAATAAGTAAACAACTTTTCATTTTCAGCTTTGAAGTATCTCAATTCATATATATATATATATATATATATATATATATATATATATATATATATATATATATATATATATATATATATATATATATATATATAAACTAATTAAATAAGATGAAATGAGGATACATATACAAATATGATTAAATGTTAATGGTGTTATGGAAATGATAATGATCCTCCAAAATAAAATAATATTGATTTAAATAATAATAAGAAAAACAAAGAAGATGATGAAATAATTACACAGAAAGATTCACCTCAGTAAATATAAAATAATTTATATAGTATGTCTTTGATTTGCCTGAAATATATGGCATTATTAATCCAACAATACTTTAAACCAAGATGTCAATCACCATTATTCTGGACCTCAAAAAATATTCTTTTTCTTTTCGTTTATCTTAAATTGCTATTAGAAGATGATATTAAATTTGGATAAATAAATAAAAACACTGAAATTAACTCGATAATTTTCAATACAACAAAAATAAATAACAGTTATAGCTAGTTTACAGTATAATTGCCCATTTAAGCTATGTCTCATGCCATCATAAACATGTCATAATCTGATTACAGCTTTTATTTATTATATATTGGAATATTAAGAATGATAGAATTAATTCTAGTGTTTCGTCTTATCAATTATTCTGTCTGATATTGAAGTATATAATGTGTTGAGATGATGCGGAAAAGAGAGGCTAGAAATTGGAGATGGATTAAAATTGGAAAGATCATCCTGCAGTGAATTGATAGCGATTGAAACTGATGGCGATGATGAAAATTCTGTCCCAAGTTTAATTAGTATTCTCATTATTAGTATCAGCAAAAAACATATCACTACAACAATTATTTAAAGTCTCTGTTAAAACTAATAACATTAGTATAACTAATTATTTCTAAATAATGAAGTTAAAATAGTTTATTAGCTTTTGTTTTGTTAAAAAAAAAAATCTTGAAGATTAGCTTTAAGAAATTCTACTCGACTCAGGCATTTGAGGATGACAGTAAAAACAAATATCTTGACAAGAATTCTGGGAGCTTTTGAAGAGAAAAGCAAACATCAGCTAAATTAAGTATGCAGTTTTTAAAGATCGTAAAAGAGTTAAAGAAAATTGGAGCGATAACTTAAGTAAATTTTCTATGATCGTAAAAGTTTTCCGAGCCATTAGTTTAGTCAAATAATATATATATATATATATAGAGAGAGATGTATTAATTACTATATCTAAGTCTCCATTATGCGGCTTATTTTAACAATTTAAAAGATAGATTATTTACTCACACGGATGTAACTACTGTCATTAAATTACCTGTATAGAGACTATTAATTTGCCCAATTTATTATATGAAGGCATTAGACTCAATCGATATATTATTGTGGCGTGATGCTATTGAGTGACTATTGTAAAATCACATCTTCGTTGGATTGGACATGTGAGACAAATGAACAATGAAAGAATTCTCTAAAATGATGTTTTATAGTGAACCTGAGAATGGGTTTGTGGGAAATGTAGACCCCCCATCTACTTTATAAATATTATCTCAAAGACATTCTAAAGATATACGATGTCAATTGTTTTTTTGGAAGATATGGCAGGGAATAGAATACATTAGAAAACTACAATTAGATTTGGTATTGGAATATTTCAGAAAAAATGTTTTCTGCAGAGAAAACTAAAATACAATGTCTAAAATATCAAATAAACAGAGAAATGATTTGCATGTTTTATATAATAGATATATTTGTTTTTCACAGATTGGTTTGGATATAGTTTTTTGTCTCCCTTTTTTTAAGAATTGGAATGACTATATTCATTTATGAGTGATTGTATTATTATTATTATTATTATTATTATTATTATTATTATTATTATTATTATTATTATTATTATTATTATTATTATTATTATTATTATTATTATTATTATTATTACTATTACCACCACCATCATACATATTTATATATTCCTATTAATACATATTACAACATAATATACACATGTCACCTACTTTATTACATCATCCTAAGAATATACAAATATTAATTTAAAGTTTTGTTGTGATATAGTACAGAACAATACTTGGATGCATCAAACGTTTTAGAAAAATATAAGCTAACAAAATTTTTATTTAAATACTATTGCCAAATTTAAACTCAAGTTCTAACATTATAATATATATTAAATAAATTTCACTGAAATGTGTCTCAACCCAATCTTGTAAAATTGAAATTTATTTAATACACGTGATTTAATTTTCAACCTTAATGCTGAAAACTGAAAAATTAGATATAAAAAAATATTGTATAATAAATGCTTTTATTTATTTGCTTTAGATTAAAAATATACATAATAATTGTTTCTTCAACCACAAATGATCCTTTTATATTTAACTTGAAATAAAAGCTTGGGGGGGGGGGGGTCCAAAAATTTATTAAGTGCATTCTACTAACTGTCCTTTTAATGTTATTAATCAAGAGTTGAATGAAAGATAAAATAATAGATATTCATAAAGCTGTAAGACATTGAGGTTTCTCACTCTTGCTTAAATTACTCATAATTCATAAATCATATTATATCAAGCTTATCAAACTCATAAGTTTAACTAATATCTAAAATGTGTAATGTAAAAGCCAATGCAATTGACTTTCCACTCTAAATGTTTTTATGATCTTTAACACTTATTCTAATCTGTCTATTAAATTGATCCATGCAACATTCTCATTTAACATTTAAAAATGGAATAAATCCGCATTATATGAATATTGAAATTAGCAAAACTTGTAACATGAATATTTTATATATATATATATATATATATATATATATATATATATATATATATATATATATATATATATGTTATTACAGTTTACATATAATAATTTAGCTTCCGGGATTACCACCGTTGATACCATCCATTTAACATTAATGCATTAATTATTATTACCAATTATTATTTAAAGATTATTCTGTTATTCTGAACCAGATATAAACTTTAAAACTCAATTAAAAATTAATTTATCTGTTATTATTAAACATAACCACGTGATATCATTAATTCAATCTAATGCTTATTTTTCTCTGTGTAATATTTTTTTAAATATATTTTAATACTCCATTCCCTTGCATAATCTTGAAACATTTAAATAGAAACAAATAAAATAGTTAAATGATTTATAAAGTACATTTCATGCCAAATCAGCACTCTTCCATTGATCCAAGCTACAACCTCTTACACATGTCATCATTTGTTCAGCATTTATTAATATTATTTTATTGCTGTTTGCTTTAACAAAGTTTGATACTTGTGATGAAATGTGATAATTTAATGTTAATGATTACTTAACAAAAGACATGTGTAAAAAATTATAATCTGGAGTACAGGCTCTAAATGATATGCATCTTGGGTGACATTTCCTTTTTTTCCAATGATCTTTATTTATATAATTCAAAGTTATGTTATGGAATAGAAGTTTTAATGATATCTATATATAAATATTACCCTATGATACTCATCTTACTTGATAGATCACCACCGTTTTATATATATTAATACTGTAGTGGTTTTCTGTATACATTATTTTGTAATCATTAGGAAGGGTTAGAAATTTATTAATGTTTTTAATTTTTGTTTAATTAGAGGGAATTTGAACACAGACATTCAAGCTCTGTTTAGTCATCCATTTCATCTTAGACAATCGACACACATGACCAGATATTTGTGAAAAAGATAAATGATCTCCAATAAACGTATTTCATACTGAATCAATACTCATCAGTTGGTCCAGATCATCATCTCCCACACATACATATAACTAGTGCTACGTCATACTTTTATTCAAATACTTTTTATTGAATAACTTGAAATGTATTCACCTCTTTATATAGGTCAATTTCTGTGTTTAACATATACTAGTTTATTGAATATATACAACTATTTTGTTCAAACATGCTAACTGTCATACATTTGAATGTCGTGTAAAACCGTGAAGCTGACCTAAATATTAAAACGTCGAAACTTTGGAAGTTAAAAGAAATTTTTAAAAAAATCTATATTTTTAAAAAAAAAAATCGTTAGATTCATTTCATTGTTTTGAAAATAGAATAAAAAAACGCACACTCAAAAACATTTCAATATTTCATTAATATCAGTATATAGAATCGTATCCACAATTTGCTGCTAGTATAAAACAAATAGATAATTTAATAATTAAAGTTTGGTTTCATACAATTGTATCATGGGCATATGAATGTACGTTGTATAATCTATTGTCATTTTCACGTGTATGACTTCACTTCTCAGTAAAGTAATTTAACATTGGGACACTAATATATCTACATGGCATATCTGCGCATGTGTGAATATAAATCAATATGAGTTTCAAGTTTTTCAATTTCATTTTAGATATAAGAGAGTATGCTTTACGCACGCACTTTTGTATTTATATATGTGCGCGCTTCTATAAAAGCTTTGTAATTTGATCGGCATTTGAACTTCTTTAATTTTGCTTTTAAAAAAAAATCAATCGCAATTTAAAATATTAGAAATATTTTTCATAAAAGAACAAGTTCAAATATTTTATTAATAATCACATGTTTTGAAAACCAAATCAATAAAATTAAAAGTATAATTTAAATTCATACATTAAAAAAAATACTTTACTTTATTCTCAATAAATATATAAATTTAATTCTATGAATTTGTTTTGTACATATTTACATAATTATTTGATATCATCATCATCAACCATTATCAATCCGCTGTAGCATGAACGTCTCTCCAAGTTCAATCCATCTTCTCTTATATCTAGCCTCTCTTCTACCACATTATACCTGCATACATTTTTATTTTATCAATCTATCTCACATGTGATCTCTTTCTGGGTCTTTTACAATTTCTTGGAATCCCGTTTAAGATTTCAATTGTCTATCTATTGTTATCTGTTCTAAAAATATGACCAATCCAACTTTACTTCAGTCTTTTAATTCTTTCAACAATATCAGTAACATTAGTATTCTTGTTGCGTTTGTTTATTATGCTTAACTTTTTCCATTTTTAATCTGTCTGTTGTTATCCATTGTTATTAATTAACAATATGTTATCCCTATAAAATTATCTTGATTTTTTTTACTGTGATTAGGGCTCACTTTGTTATGTGCACAACTTAAGGTTCATGGGTGAGCTGAATAAACATTAGAAATTTTTAGGTTACAAAATTTTTCATAGGCAACCAATGATCAATATTTTTAGTCATAAGCATCGATCAGTAAGTAAGTATCTTGCTACTTCTAATTACCAAAAAATATGGTCTATTTTGGATAAATATCGATAGCTCACAGTAAAAATAAAAAATATTACTATAATTAAATTCAACCTTATAAATTGATAAGGGAATTCTCACACTTTTGAGGACATTATACCCCAGTTAATTTTTTTTTTATCTAAAGTTATACATCATAGTGACATAAAAGTTCATCAATGTTTAACAATGCACTTTTAAATACTGAGATGTTAGCATCAACTGAATTAAAAAGAGTGTCCTGTGTCATTTGGAATATGATCAAATGTTTTCAAATCCTGATAGTGATTTACCATCAGTCCACCTATCTTTAGAGCAGAATATTAATTATTCAATTCATATAAAATCTTAATGCTTTTTATTTACTTTATATATCAATTAGCTACCTTCCTATAGTGTTGTTTATTAAAGCATTTGTTTGAAAACAGGTATAAATATTAGATAGACTATAATATATTCGTCCCAAATAACTTGTAGTTGATATATATTTATAAAGTCATTAGATTACATATCATCTCTCTAGCGGTTGGTCTTTGGTTGAAATAATGATGGTGTTTTATTTGTTAATGAGTACCAGCTATAATGAAACAACTCCACAATCATCACGTGACAAACCCATTTCTTTTCTATATCCATTATATAATGCTAGCTACTGTTTCGACGAATTAATTAAGGAATATCCAATTAATAGTCAGTAATCACAAAGCTGGTGAGTAGAATGTATTATATATTGAGAATGATATATCTCAATCAATTTTGCAGTGAAAGAAAGTCAGTTTCAACTTACTGCCTATAAGAAAATATTTAACAATGTATAATTGAGGCAATATAGAAATTTCAATCCAAAAAGTCAACAAAATTACGAAATTTGACAACGGTGACATTTTAAAAACTAATTGGTCATTTTTTCAGTTGATATATAGCTTTTTCTGAATAATATTTTTAAAGAAAAGAAAAACCAATTACCATAGAAAATAGAATCTTTGACAATTATATAAATATCAATACATCGTCATAAAATATCAATTGTCTAACAATTTCTGTGTATACACTGTTTCGAAGTATAAAAGTATTACTTCAAAAATTACTTAAAATCCCCACGGTATAAAAAATAAGTTTCCTGTTATGCAATTAATTTTTAGTCAACTGCACTTTCAAAGTGGGATGTTTTTTTCATTTGCCTGACAATTCTTAATTGAAAGACCAGAGGAGTTGTTTTAAAGGCAAAATGAACAGGATGCAAATGATTTTTTTTTTAGATGTTTATAATTATGAGAAATAAAATTAAATTAACGCTTTTGTTATCAGGAAACTGCCACCTTGTCACCCAAAACTGCAATTAGAAAATTCTGTTAATATTTTAAAATAAGTATTAAATTGTAATTGAAATTCATAGGAATGTTTTTTTATTAAAATAATAGCCCAGCAATAAATCTAATTGGACTTACAAGTCTTTTTATTATAGAGGATCACATTCAAATATATATATATATATATATATATATATATATATATATATATATATATATATATATAAAGGATTAACGAATATAAGTTGCTATTGAATTTTGGTCTTGTAATTATGAAAAGGCATTTGTTACTGCTTGCAAACTCGAAATATTATAATGTTTTGAAGAATATTTATCAAAATATAACAACTATGATTAGAACATATATTAACACTAAGAATATTAATATTAATAAGAATACATGAATTAAAAAAGATACTTATAAATACTGTGATCACATTATTAATATAAATGAAAACATAATGCCCGAAATTAATCATAGAATTAGAATTGAATACGATGATATTGATAAAAATAATATTAAAAGGAAATATATGTATGTGCTTTAAAGAAACATATTTAATAGAAATATTTTACTAGTTTTATTTATGGATCTAAAACTTGGGCAGCAGAAAAGCAATGAAGAATCTTTCCACCACTCATTTTGGTATAAAAATATAGAGGTTGAAAGTAAGAAGAGATTAAAAAGTGAAATACTTCAATGTGAGATCAAACAGATGTCACTGACATCATGTGATAAATTAAGAGAGTGAAATGTGGTAGGTCTGGAGAGGTTAAACAGCCAAAGACTTAAACTAGATTCTAATATAAACTGTAAAATACCTAGAAATAGACCATAGTGAGAACTGAACAACTGAAATAAAAAGTTTAGCTGTGCTGTGAGAAAACTATATTAAACTCAGAGATCTTGACTCTGCAGTGCAATAATAATGATTAAAAATGATAAATGATATTTACTGTCATATTAGAATGATTTATAATTTTCAAAGTGCAATTTAAATGTTATATAACAATTCATTAATTACTAAGTTGAAAAAAATGTTATCATTTCTTGCTACGCATATGATTCACCTGTTATTATTCAACTGTCATTAGATAGATAGATAGATAGATAGATAGATAGATAGATAGATAGATAGATAGATAGATAGATAGATAGATAGATAGATAGATAGATAGATAGATAGATAGATAGATAGATAGATAGATAGATAGATAGATAGATAGATAGATAGATAGATAGATAGATAGATAGATAGATAGATAGATAGATAGATAGATAGATAGATAGATAGATAGATAGATAGATAGATAGATAGATAGATAGATAGATAGATAGATAGATAGATGACTTTTGGAATAGGTTTTTAAAAACGAATAGTAAAAGTATTATCTATCATCATTGTAATGGAGAATTCACAAATATTTAATATTTTTGCTTATTGTTTTATTTAGTTAGATATCTAATTGTAGTTAAATAATTTGTTTTGTTCTATCTAGAGGGCATACACTCTAATGACACTTCCAAATTTTATAACCTTGGATTTGATCACAGATTATTAACGAAGTATGTATATTTATAATATTAGTTATTTCACTATATTTTTGTTTTATATAAAAATTTGAAAATTTTTCAGTAGAATGAATATTGATTGCCAAGGTTCATAAACCGATAAATTTTCATTAAGTTAAAAAAGTAATTTATTTTCTTTTTTTTTTTAACGCAGGAAGTCAAGTTTAATCTCTGTTATAAATAAATAGCAACATCTCTTATATAAAGTTCAAAAGCCTATGTTGTTATGTTGTTTATTTTTATGTGAGAAGAATTTTGATTCACGCATTAGATAAGCTTCTCCTATCAATGCAAGAAAGACGAAGTACAAATGTGCAATTGTGTGGAATCACTTTAGACTTTTAGTTATTACAATAATACTAAGTATTTAGTATTTCTACTGTTTTTATTATTTTTAGAAAACTATTTTTTATTCGAGTATAATGTTAGCCGTCTGTTAGAAATCAAGGGTTTGACATCAAAGTATCTTTTTTGCATTAGTATAAAAAGTTAAATAAGGCATTCATCTCTCGTAAAAGTATAATATTAAGATGAAAATAAGAAAAAGAAAAAAATAATGTAACAGAAAAGAAAATCAGAAATAATTTTTACTGCAATATATATATTAAATCTTTTCTTTATAATACAAAAAAAAACATTTTTGGTAAAACAATATATATATATATATATGTAATGTTCCAACTACCCTTGCGATACGATGCACTAAGATTTTTCCTTTATCAAAGTCAGGAATCCCTCAGCCACTATGCCCAGAGAAGCCTGTTAGTCACATTACCTTCCTTTTCCATCCCCACTTTAAGATTTTTTCATATTCTTCTCTCTCTTGCTCCATCCCATTTTCACAACATTTCAAACATTTTCTGAACAACATCCTTTGTGAGTATATATTTATTCATAGCAAGTGTCGCTGAAAAAACTTAGTAGAGTGATCTGAGCATTTTGTATTTGAATTTTTAACTAGTGATCTGCCCTGGGATGTTTTCGTATAAGCTGTAAGCTGTCTATAGCAAAGAAATTATTTTTTTTTTAATTTTATATAGGCATTCTTAATTTTATAGGGTTATTCTAGTGTATTTTGTTTATATATATATGTATAACCAATCAGAAAATGTAATTATTTTTAATGCTTTATCTAATATATATGAAATAATAAATTCCACTAGTTACCTAGTCATCATGATAATAGTCCTCATTCTTAAATAATTCAATAGAATATCAGCATTCTAATGTCAAAATTCCTAATATTCTAATGTTTTGATATAATCTTTGATGACTGCAATGATGTACTTTACATAAAATAACTAATTAATATACTATATATTAATTTGTTTGAAAGTTGTAAAAATGATTATTATTTTACCTTCAAACAGTTTATCTTTGTCAATCGTAATGGCATTAATTTTAATCTGTTTTAGTAATTACCTTCATTTAAATCTCTTTGAATATTTTAGACAAGGGCAAAGGGAGTCATCTTGTAGCACTACTAGTATACTATTTTTCTCAGCCTTATACAGAATAATCTCGATTGGCTGCTAGATTAGAGATGTCATGGCAGCAAATTTTTAACTAATAATAAAAATGGAATCTCTACTTATTAAAAGTTTATCATTTATAACTTCCATTAGAATATGAATGTTATAATACTTAATTTGTTGTTGGGAGAGTCCCAATTACAACTTAAGAATTAAGAAAAGTTGATATACTTTGATTTCCCAGCCTTATATAAATTTACTGTAGCATTTTGTATTCTTATAACATGTATCACAGTCAAAAGAGGTATCTGAACTATTTTAACTGCATCTTAACACCAACAGTATAGTATTTTTTAGTTGTACTGCTAATCCTGATTGGCTTCTAAACTCAGATATAATGTGAGTGTAGTATTTTAACTAATATTAAAAATAAAATCAGCATTTATTAAATATTTACTATAGATATAACAGAGATAAACAGTAGGTGGCATGGAACACACAAAAACCATGCAATCAACTTCACTTTAATTAATTTATTATATGAGTATTGCCTTTATAGAACATTGGTGATATTCTATTAATTTATTTAAGCAATGATAGTGATACGTAGGTATGTATGTATAATAATCTTATGAATATAGCATTTCAAAAAATGTAAATACTTAAGGAACCAATTTTCCATGTGTTGTATAATATCAATATACCAGTCTCTTTATTAAACTGTCTGCATATGTAAAATCATTGTTTGTATATGCTATCTTCATTTTTATATAGAAAGCTAGTCTGATAAAGGATATTATTATTGCAAAATCTCAATTTAACTTCCAAATCCACACAAAATCTTTTCAATGTTTGTAAAAATTAAATGTCACCTGTTAGGATTAATTTTTACTCATTTAGATTATTCAATTACTATTTCAAAATGATTGTGTTGAAAAAGATAATCTATATGTCTGAGCTTGATTTGAGATTTTCCTCTCTAAGTTGAGAATAAGTCTGATAAAGTGTCTGACATATTAGAATTGAGTAATAAGTCACAAATTAATCACTTCACTCTTTCCATTCATTTGAAACACTGTATTGTTAAGTTTAATTCATATTTGATTACTGATTAATCACTCAGCATGATTTTAAAATGAGTAGAAATTAGCTTTTCCAGAAAAGATTTAATGCTTTGTTTACAGCTGGTCTTTATATGAGATTTGATATTCATAGTATCATTTGTATGACTCATTTTCTCTATCACAATGGAGATAGTATATTATTTTGCATATACAGTTTAATAAAGAGGCTGCTGCATTGATATTAAACTGTGAGTGAAAGTAATAGTTGATTGTTTTACTATCTACATTTATTTGAAATAGTGTAATGATAAGTTTATTCCAATATTATAGAATAGTATCGCAAACTTTTATATAGTAGTCCCACTAAATGCAAACCTTAGTAATCAACCAATGGATGCAAGAAGCTTTGACATAAAATCTCTATCTAGCACCTACTCGTCCAATGGTGATTACATACTATAAATCAGCAGTACTCACCTTTCAAGCACAACATTCCACCCAAGAAATATCAAAATTTCCCTATCTCACCACCTTTATAAAAAAGTATGGCATCATAATAAAAAATAGATAGGCAAATAGAAAATATTTATTTTATTTTTTTTAGTAACCACAACATAATTATCATAATAAAAATTAAATATTTAATTTATTTAGAAGTAAAATAACTATTATTGCTACTAGTATTTCCTAAATTATTGTATAGCAAATCTATAAAAGAAAAATAATTAAAATATTGGTAAAACTTTTATAATTAGAATTAATGAGAACCTTGAGTTTGTTTTGCAAAAGACGATTTTTTTTATTATCAGAATCGATGTGACTTAGTTTTAATTATAAATTAGGCTCAAGTTATTTTTTTATCTGTTTGTTTTTAAATATGAGGGAATACCCAACACTCTTCGATTCTTCTGTAAGCTGGCATTATTAACTGAGGTTGAAACCCTGTGTAGTAAACTTTTGATAAGTGATTATTATTATTTATTAATTTTTGTGATGGCTAAAAAGTTGTAGCAATGTGAAATTCCGTTTTCTGTTAAAAACAGCAGGTAAAATGGATGTAATGCTTGAAATAGCTTACAAACAATCTACTCTTGGGAAAAGTATAAGTTTATGAGTGATTTAATGAAAGAGTTTAAATTCATTATATCCCAAAAAAACATGGTGGGTGACGCCCAAAGTTAAGATGCTGCTGATTTTTTTTTTTTTACAAATGATATAGTTCACTCAGAATTAATTTGCAATGATCTGACATTTTACCTTTAAGTTCTGAAACTTTTGTGTGGTATGGTAAAATAAAAAGACCTGATTTGTGGCAAAGTGGAGAGTGCAAAATCCACCACAATAAATTTGAAACAATATTTAATTAAAAACAACATGAAGATCCAGCTTATCTATCATCCATATTGATCCAATCACACTCCATATGACATTCCTTTTTATTCCCCCAAATAAAAAAGGTGTTAAAAGAAAAAGGTTTGCAGACATGGAAGTGAGAAAGAAAAAACTATGGAGGCATTAAAAGGCTAAAAAACACTTTGCAAGAATTCCAGAATTGCTTTCAAAAGTGGAAACCACATTTAGAGGGCTGAAATATATTAAATGGCTGTATTTTGAAGTAGATTCCATTTGTAATATCTAAAAATCAATACCCAATATTTCATTGCCAAATTCAAGGAGTTTTGGAGTACCCCTCATATAATATTTTTGAAAATCACCTTTTACATGAATAGTTGGTACAAAATGGCATTAAAAATTTAATAGTTTGAAGTTTTTTTAAAATCAAACTTTCTCTTAATTCAAAAAATTTACTAACTTATTATTTTTAAAATCTTTCATATAGTTTTAGTTTGAATAAATTATTTAAATATAATTTTTCAAAAGTAATTTATTTTTTACATGCCACATGTAATTCTACTAAATATTAAAAATTACTGCTATAGAATTATTGAATCTACAATAATTTTATGTATGTACAAGTCAGCTCTGAGTGATAATGTTTAATACTTGGATATGATAAAAAATCCTTTCTTTGCATTTGAACTTAAGTTGTGATTCAGTCTTAATAATATCACTTGTCACAATGGAAGAAACAACAAGATGTAGTTATGTAAATGGTAATTTTTCATGTAAAGTCAATTTGATGAAAAATATTGAACATTATTATATATTGATCTCATAGGACAGAACTCTGCTTATACACTTCACAATTTCAATTCTCAGTATTCAAAAGATCTAGAAGAAATAAATTTTTAAATAAATCTAAGTATTGTTAAAATCATTATATTTTATCTCAAAAAAGATAATTGTGTGATGTGTTGTAAAATGGCTTCTCTTTAGATAAAGTATTCTAATGCTTAGAGATTAAAGCAATATTTAGATAATATAGACTCCCAAGCAGTAATCTATTTGATTATTTCTTTTATTACCTTCTGAATAATTTTAGATGTCTTTTGTATTGGTAACTTTTTGATGAGAATATATAGATTTATTGATTCAAGAATTGATTTGCCTTTATCATCTTAAACATATCTGTGATGTTTTCTACTTTGTCTTCCTAACTTTTTATTTTCTCGAAAGTTAGAATAGTCATACTCATATTACATGTTTACTAATATCTGACACTATGAAAAATAGTTTTCTGGGTTAAAATTTTTGTAATTGTAATTGTAAATTAGCATCAACTGATGCACATGCACTTTACAGATTTTAAATTATATTTAAATGAATACTAATAATAATGTGAAAGGCTAAAATCTTCAACAGATGTGCTTTAAAAATGCTTATGTGACAGCCAATCAGATGTAATAATGATTGCATGTTGAACTCTTAATTCTAAAACACAAGCCAGAAATGCAAGAAAAAGATGGGAACCCACCTTATTACATCTGATTGGCTGTCACATAAGCATTTTTAAAGTGCATCTGTTGAAGGTTTTAGCCTTTCACGTTATTATTACATCATCTGCTTGTGCTTAATAAATTAAATTAATATATTTAAATGAATACTCTCATTCTGAAATACAAGATAAAGTCTTTATGAAAAGATAAAATGAATCCATCTATCTTTTCAACCCAAATGTTTAAGTATCTTCCAATCCTAGGTGTTTAGAGATGAGAGCATAAAGATATTAAGCAGTCACTTTAAATTACTTTATTACGCTTGAATGAATGATTCTTGAGAAATTATTTAAAATTTACTATATGTCATTTCTAGCTGAAGTTAAACATATATATAATAAGGTATTTATTTATATCTCATTATATATAAACATTTGGGTATAAATGGAACGAGGAGCTCTTTTAGCTATTGTATAGCTTATTAAAAAAAACTTGTATAGTCTCATGAATGTTATTTAGGAATTGCTGATTTTCTAG
Organism: Epiperipatus broadwayi; assembly: GCA_028023455.1. NCBI lineage: Eukaryota > Metazoa > Onychophora > Udeonychophora > Euonychophora > Peripatidae > Epiperipatus > Epiperipatus broadwayi. The sequence goes on from JAQFVV010006368.1 coordinate 1,321,570, forward strand.
CAATATCAGAAAACGAAGTTCTTTCTATTTACATGGATATATTCTTTTTATTTATATTTTTTAATTCATCTAAAATTTATGAAAATATTTAATTTAATATATATTTATACCTATTGCATAACAATAGCTGAAATCTATATAAAATATTTGAACACTCCATAGCTATATTATTTCAGCTACACTCTCCCTTTAAATAAAGAAACAGCTTGATTTTTTTGTAGTCTATTGAAAAGAGGTGTTTCAAATATTTTGTATATATGTACTTCAATTAACAAGTTTTGTATTTCATGCAGATAACCATTTGATAATTTATTAAAAAACAATATTTTTTTTCAAGTTATATATATATATAATAAATATTAAAGTCTATATCTGAGGTAAAAGTAGTAATCAATATTGTCTAATAAATAATTGAAAGTAATAATTACTGTATTTGCCTAAAGATATAATTGTCAAAAAGTCTCAAATTAGTGCAATCAAAAACAATGTAGCACTAATAAATTGAATTATACTAATATATTATAGATAATTACTGAAATTGGTGACACTATTTAAGATGACTTTTTATGACATGTGATACCTGAAAATGATACATCAGACAAAATTAATATCGGGATTACTTATCATTTTTCTAATATTTACACTCGTTTATTAAAATTGCAAGAATGTATACAAAATATTAGTGTTTTACTATGAACTATGTAAACTTATTAAAAATGAAGTTCTCTCCAATATCAGCACAAATAATCTAAAAATCCCACAGAATGCTATCAGACTAATGAGTCTGTGTGGGATTTTAATATTGTTTTGTGACATTAAAAGAGCATTTCACCTTTATCAGATTCATATATGTAAGAATCTACCTCAAATTTTAATACTGATGTAAACCAGGTAATAACCAACTAAAACTTCCAAAACAAATTGAAATAACAGCTCTATTAATAGCAATAAGATTTTGACACATGAAGACAAAAATGAAACTGTTCTAGCTAATGTAAAAAACATTGAATACATCATAAATACTTTATGTACACAAAAAATTTGAAATATAACAATTTCTCTGAATCTTCACAAACAATAATATCTTTAGCAGAGAATAATATAAATATATGTGTGTGTGTAATTAAACTGAAATGGTTCTTAGGTAATAAGTATTGTAATAAACAATAATAATGAATAATAACAAAAATAATAAATATATTAATTTATAGATTTTTATCAATTTATAGAATTAAACATTGAATTGGAATAGAAATGGTTCTGTATAATAATCTAAATAAAATTCCAGCCAAGATATACCCAGATGACATCCATTTAAAACTGGTAATGAAGAATAAATATCTCTCTCTCTCTCTCTCTCTCTCTCTCTCTCTCTCTCTCTCTCTCTCTCTCTCTCTCTCTCTCTGCTCTCTGCTATTAAAAAATCTAAAAACTAGCTGAATAGAAATTTTTAAATTTTGAGGATTGGTTTTGTTTTTTTTTTTTTTTTTTTTTTCTCTTTAAAAAAAAATAAAAATATTAAAAGAGTAAAAAAAGGGAAGATAAAGTGGTGTGTTTAAAAAAAAATAGGGGGGTTTTGGGGAAGGGTTTAAATTCTTGATTAAGAGTGAAAATTAAGAAATATATTCATGTGACCAGAGATAACTTTACTTTTTATGTTGTCAGGAAGCCATAAATTATTAATTGACAATCCTAATGCTAAACAGGTTTTCTCCATTAATCTATAACAGCTCTTCTGTTGTGAGTTTGTTGCAGTGTATGTATATATATATATATATATATATATATATATATATATATATATATATATATATATATATATATATATATATATATATATTTATCTTCCACAACATATGATAAAACAATATCCACTCCCCACTCTTGTTTTATATATATAATAAAGTTGAGTAATGAGTGATTATCAGATGATAATTTAAATTATCTTTCCTAATGTGATTTCCGATTGTTTACTTTGTTATTGACAATTTTGCCATTAAAAATTATAATGTAACTATGAATAGAGCAATCATCTTTAACTTCATTTTATTTTTCAACTAACAACCTGAAAATTTAAAATACCCTAAAATTTTGAACTAAAGTCAAGCTGTCAAGAGATATGTAGAACTGACTCCAGATCAATATCTAGGTATTTTATTACCATGAGTTGTTTATTATCTGTAAATAATTATATTTAGAAATGTTAATAATAAGAAATTGTTAATTTTGCATTACCATCCTGTTTTGATTGGTTATTTGTTTTGCTTTATCTTAGCTGAATTGTCCCTTAAAATTGTGGATCTCATTAAACTTTTAATAATTATATCTATAAAAATTATAATTTTATTTTGTTATGTGTATATTTTTAAATCTTGACTGGTATATATAAAGAAATAATACAAAATTATATAATACATCGAATTTTTAACTATGTGTCTAAATGTAAATAAAAATTATTAGACAAATTATAGAAAATGATTTATGGTATATTTTTGGTTTATTTTAATAATCTGAATAGATGTAAAATATATTGGACATTAAATAATTAAAGTATACTAGACAAAACTTACATATTAAAGTTGATATCATATATACATAGTGTGGGTGAATAAAAATAATCCCTACTTTATGAATAAATATCAAACTGTCAACATGGTCAAGCATGTCTAAGTAATTAATGTGTCTAGCTAATGATGAGTGAAAAGTGTTTGTGAAATGCATGCATAGTGAGAGAAGATTATCTGAATGCTTATGCTCTGTAAATTTGCCTAAAATGGAAAGGCTGCTGATAAAAAATTGAATATTCTTCCTTGAATATATATATATATATCTTCAAGGAAGAATTCAATTTCAGGGAATACAAACGGTAATAAGAATTAAAAAAGTATTTCAATAAAAAAAAATATATAGAGTAACGAGTGGAGAATATTGCTATTGGTTCAAAACATTAAGCATTAAAAGAGATGAACATAAAAAATTTTGATAGAGGTTGAAGTAGAGAAGAGAAAGCTGTTAAATTACATGGATTAAAAAAATACACATGTAAAAATTTCATAAAACTGTGAATAAAGATACTATTGAAATGAAGAATAGTGGAATTAATTAAAAGAAGAAGTCGTGAATGTATAAGTAGTTTTACATTTGAAATGAGGGAAGAAGACATGAACCATCAAAATAAGGGATGATCAGAATATTTATGAATGTTCAACGCTAACAAACATTTTAGAGATGAGAAGATTTATTTAGTATCTGAAACTGCTAATGAAAAACAAAACATGTGTTCTTGTACTTAATTCCGACCATAAACTTTACATATATAGTGAGAGTACATGTGTAAATTTGTTAATATGTGATTAATTATAAATTCAGTAACGAACATATTCCTTTTACTTGCAGCGATATTTAAATTTTGCAAATAATTCATTTAATAAATCTATTTTTACTCAAATTGCTCTTGTAAAGAGAACATAATGAATATTATTAATATTTTATGTTACTCTTTTCTGTTGGCATAATTAAATAATAATTACATTTATACTTAATTTATTGCTATTTATTATTAAAAGATGCGTATTTCCTCTATATTGAATTATTTAATTACGGAAATTATATTAATCTCCGCCGGGAAAAACGTTAAAAAGTTATTATTAAAAACTTCACTTACATATATCAGTCGACAGAATTTTTCTACAATATTTTTTTTATTCCAACCAGATCTAACATTTCTATCTTTTTAATAATTACTAATAAAGATATATAAAATTATATACATTTTTATTACATATGTAATATACCGATGGACTTTTTTGAAGTGTAGTTAATGTACTAATTACAATATTATGAATACATTGACTTGGCTTTTTTATCTTATCTTAGTAAGGATAGAAATTAAGGGGACTCAAAATAAACCTAAATACTATTATAGAGACATACCATTAGTTTTCGTTATATGTGAAGTTTCGAATCAATATAGTTGTTATTATCTATCTCTACTTATTAAATGTATGTTCACCATCAAAACTACTCACATCTTTATTTTTTATATATATATATATATATATATATATATATATATATATATATATATATATATATATATATATATATATATATATAAACTTTTACAAAAAATAGAATCTTCTTAGCATTTATTTTGATTGTAACTACATAGTCAATGGTTAGCTTTTCAAACAAAGATTTAAAGAAAATATTTCCACATTAAACACTTAGGAACAAAGCTTCTCTTTCTAGGAATTTCAGAATATTTGTGTGCTTCAGACATGGTTAAAACTTTACAACATACTTCTAGAGATAATGTCAACAAAAATAATTTAATAACGTCAAATGCTTAATTTTTATATTCATGTATTTTATACATTCAATGTCCTGAAGATGGTGTCACACTATCCAAATATATCCATATTTAGATTCATTAAGATTCTTAATACTTTTAATTGCAGAATCAGACATGAAGTTATTATTAATAAAATATAAAGAACAAATATAATCTTATAATGCAATATTCCTGATCTTAGAATTATATGGTTGGGATGTTCCCTGTCTCTAGTAAAAAGTTCAACCTATTTAATAAGAAATAACAAAAACTTAAAATGAACATAAATTCCTATTCAATATTATAAGTAAGAGATAACAATTCAAATTTTTTATTATCTGTTCTGTAACATAGCACAAGTATTGTTTTCCCGAGATTATATTTAAGATATAATTCTATGTGCTACTCCATTATATGCAGATAAGATTTTAACCTTTTTCTTTATACCAGGTCCAATTATATATATTGACAATACATAATCATTCAGTAGTAATTTATAAATAAATTGGTGTACCTCTTGTTAGTGCATAATTCTCTTTTACATATTTAAAAAAAACTTGTATTTGTTTTCATCAGTGCCTACTTCAGCTCAACTTACTAGATTATAGCCTATCCATCAATTATGAAGTTCAAATCATTCTTTCATGGTCTTTGCAAAAAATTTGTTTCTCAAGTGAACTATAAGTATCAAATATTTGAATATTTATGTCTGAATTGATGGAGAGATTTTTTTTTTCATTTTATTACTATTTCCAAGATTTAAACTGATAAAATATCACATATGACTTCAGTATAAATATTGTTGTTTTAGCAGAATACATTTCCATCAACTTCATACCACATTCTGTAAGATTTGGTAAGTAATATTAGATGCAAGATGACTGTCTTATGACTACTGTCAATAATAAATCTAAGTATTGCTTGCATATAATAGATAGAATAGCAATTTATATATATATATATATATATATATATATATATATATATACTTCTAATTTAGTTTCAGCAATTATATCACTGTTATGAAATAATACTCTTATTTAAACTATCCAAAAACAGCAATAGAATATTAGTCTACATTTCATTTCAATATGCAAATCATTCTTTTTACCTATAAATATACCAAACTATTGAAATTGACTCCTATTTTCAAACTGATAACCTTCAAAAGTAAAAGTTATAAATTATTTTCATTTTCCATTTATTGTCATAGAAAACATCTGGCTATATTTCTTGCACTAATTATTAAACACAATTTCTGAATGGTTTAGTGCAACATTGACAGATTTCTAGCATAAGGTTCTCTGATCGATTCCAGTTCTGGTCTCCCAGATGCTCAAATTTATGAGCTTACAAATAATAAGACTATTAGTGATTGATATTTTAGCTTACTAAGAAAAAGTCTATATAGATTGTATGCAAAATATGAAGAATCTTCTGTAGATTATTTTTTACAATTTATGTTTATCGTAATATTGTATTAGAGATGAACAAAATCATTCTTTATAAAAGTTAATGCATTGTATAAGGAAAATATAAATATTTTAATAACATTTAAAAAGCCATATCAAACTTTGAAATTATACCTTTTTTTTTTTCTACACAATATCTCATGTAAAAATAAGGTATTTATTTCATTTTTCAAGAAAATGCGGATAATAAAAAAAAAGTTTTAATAATTCTTTCGAAAAAACGATTTTGAAATTTAAAAAATGAAATATTAACTGATAATAAAAAGTTTCATTCTTCATTTGTGTACGTATGTTCGCAACATTTCTTCGAGGCATTTCGATGCCAACACTTGTCATTTAAAGTAAGATTAATGTAAATCCTTAAATTTACATTGAGCTCGCTAGAAAAAAATTGTCACGTGCTTTATTACGTACTTTTTTTTTCATGTTTAAAATATGTAGAAATATGTAGTATTTTAAATTAAATATTATATCTTCATATTGCTTTATTTTCAAAATTACTTAAAAAGTATTTTATTTTTCTATAAATGCAATATAGATCAATCAACTACTTATCTAATAAATTCATTGCTTTATGGGCCTTATTGTAGACCTGCATTCGAATATTTATGCGGGTTAAAATTAATTACTTTTTTTAAGTTTTATTCAGGTTTGAAATATTTTTAGGTGGACAGTTTAAATAAGTAATGTAGGTAACCAAGTTAATATTGGTCAATATATGTGTATCTACTTATTTTCAAGAGCATAAAACGATGATGGAAAATCACTTGGTCAACGTCTAATAATTGGCAAGCCAGTTGAGTAACTAATTTCCGTTTCTTCATTCTGTTTATGAAGATTTATAAGATAAAATTATTTTAAAGATTGTTTTACTTACCTTGTTATTATAAGTAAACAATATAATAACGTATTGAGAGCAAAACTTTATTAGTGCAGACAATTATGATGTGCTTAACATGCATTCGGCTGGATTCAGTCATAGATTTAGCAATGGATGTAATCGAATTGGGAGGGTATTTTAAATAGGCCAAGAACAACATCTGTTAGTGTACTCTGCAAACCAGCACATTCATTTGCTAAGCATAAAGTCAAGGAGACTTGGCACATCTCTGGGAACAAACATGGTATCAACTGAAAAGAATCTTGCTTTCCACTCTCAAAGAAATGGCCCACTCTAACCATTTAATTTACAATGCAAACAATATGCAAATTATTTCACTTGTTCTATGACTATTTAAACCACTCTACCAATTTTATTACATTCATCCCTAATAATAAAGCTTTGCTCTCAATAAATTATTGTATCATTGTATCGTTTATTTATATTACAGTTTCAGAGATAAAGCATTTAAAAATGTTATATGTACCTTATGTTATAATCAATAAATGTTACAAGCTCCTGCGATTATATCAGAAATGCTAATAGGATTATTTTAAAAAATGAATTTAAAATGGTTACTTTTTATATTCATGCTCTCACTTCTTAAAATTTAATATTGTCTCATATAAATGAATTTGCATTTGAAACTAAGATGGTCTTCTTATTTTCTCAAAGTCTCTATCTTATGGATGGTTGAGAGTATCCTTGCAGTTTTAATATCACTATTTAACAGCGATATTGAGGAAGGATGTTCACCTTCTTTATAGTTACAATCTAAACACTGCACTTGTAAAGTTTCTTGAGTACTATTAACATCATCTAATATCAGGCACAGAGTAAATTTCAATTTCAGAAGTGCTAATATGAATATTAAAATAAATAATGAATTTAAAGTGAAAGGCTTATTTCATGCCCTCACTTCTAGAACTTAAGCTTGTCTCATATAGGTGCATTTGAGTTTGAAAATAAGATGGTCATTTTTATTTTCCCAAAGTTTTTATCTTGTGGTTGGGATGAAAGTATTCTTGCAGTTTTAACATCATTGTTTCATAATGCTATTGAGGAAGGATAATTACTTTCTATATAATTATTCCCTTATTATTAATATATTTAGAAAAAGGTAAAACAGTTTCATAAACTAATTTCAGAACAAGTTTCTCTAAAAAAATTCCATAAACTGCAGGATAATGAACATTTTTATATTTTTCCTTTCCTTTTTTATCATCTAGACAATGATAGTTAAATATTCATTTATCAATCAATAATTTGATGTTATACATCTTATAAATCTGAAAATAAAAAATTTAAAAATTGCTTCCATTTCCTCAACTATTTGAAATAGCTTTAACTTTTACCAGTATTATTCTAGCTGACAACAGCAATAGAGGAGAAAAAGCCATTTTCTACCTATATTCAAATCCTAGAATGTAAGCATAGCAAATAAATTACTCCAGCATAAATCCTTGTAAGTAAATGTCTGTCTGTAACAATAAATTATCACAGCTTACTATATAAAATTGAAGTTAAAATAACTGCAACTCCTACTTGCTCTGTTCAACCAATAGTCTAGCATCAATCAACTATTAAAAGAAATGGAATGATACATGCATTATACATAAATCAAATTAAAGTTCATCTACGATAACAATTTACAAATTTGTAAAGAATGTTCATTTGCATACCTTATTAGCTTTTATCAAACTACCACATTGTTATGTGAATCACTTTTGACCAGATAATAACACATATCAAAAAATATGTTGTTTGTTAAAATGGTGCAACAGTGGTGGATTTGTGAGTTATTATTGTGGTACATGCATTTAGAAACACATTCTTTGTGAATAAGATCATATAATCTCACCAACCACATATTAATAGCTGCAATTTATCAGACTTCTTAAAATTATATGTAAATATTAATAGTGATAGCTCAAATGTAAAGTGAAAGTTACTGTACATCTCCAGCTAGATATATAAAAACTAATACAAATCCATAAATAAATAAAAAAGTATAGAGTGAGCTCATTCTGTACTTCCTTCTTTATTGACAGATTTGTAATAGTTTATATATATATAGCTCGCTTGGGATTAACAGAAATGACTGCTTTAATTTCAAATTATAGATAGATAGATAGATAGATAGATAGATAGATAGATAGATAGATAGATAGATAGATAGATAGATAGATAGATAGATAGATAGATAGATAGATAGATAGATAGATAGATAGATAGATAGATAGATAGATAGATAGATAGATAGATAGATAGATAGATAGATAGATAGATAGATAGATAGATAGATAGATAGATAGATAGATAGATAGATAGATAGATAGATAGATAGATAGATAGATAGATCAGTGGGTGGGTGTGTAGGTAGATAGATAGATAGATAGATAGATAGATAGATAGATAGATAGATAGATAGATAGATAGATAGATAGATAGATAGATAGATAGATAGATAGATAGATAGATAGATAGATAGATTAGATAGATAGATAGATAGATAGATAGTGGGTGGGGGTGGTGGGTGGGTAGGTAGATAGATAGATAGATAGATAGATAGATAGATAGATAGATAGATAGATAGATAGATAGATAGATAGATAGATAGATAGATAGATAGATAGATAGATCATTGGGTGGGTGGTAGGTAGATAGATAGATAGATAGATAGATAGATAGATAGATAGATAGATAGATAGATAGATAGATAGATAGATAGATCATGGGTGGTGAGTGGTGGGTGGGTAGGTAGGTAGGTAGGTAGATAGATAGATAGATAGATAGATAGATAGATAGATAGATAGATAGATAGATAGATAGATAGATAGATAGATAGATAGATAGATAGATAGATAGATAGATAGATAGATAGATAGATAGATAGATAGATAGATAGATAGATAGATAGATCGTTTAGGTAGGTAGGTAGGTAGATAGATAGATAGATAGATAGATAGATAGATAGATAGATAGATAGATAGATAGATAGATAGATAGATAGATAGATAGATAGATAGATAGATAGATAGATAGATAGATAGATAGATAGATAGATAGATAGATAGATAGATAGATAGATAGATAGATAGATAGATAGATAGATTGTGGGTGGTGAGTGGGTAGGTAGGTAGGTAGGTAGGTAGGTTAGTAGTAGTAGTAGTAGAGTAGTAGTAGAGTAGTAGTAGTAGAGTAGATAGATAGATAGATAGATAGATAGATAGATAGGTAGATAGATAGATAGATAGATAGATAGATAGATAGATAGATAGATAGATAGATAGATAGATAGATAGATAGATAGATAGATAGATAGATAGATAGATAGATAGATAGATAGATAGATAGATAGATAGATAGATAGATAGATAGATAGATAGATAGATAGATAGATAGAACAGGTATTTTATGCAATGCATGACGTTTTGAAATTTCATTTCTCTTTTAATTTTTTAGATACTTTCTCTAGACATTGTATGCAATACCCAAGCAATATAAAGAATGACTAGTAGTTTTTTGGCAAACTATAATAAAAGGCTTTTCTTGAAATGGTATATGTGAAAATATAAAAAATAAAAATCTGATAACGGAATTTTTTACCTTAAGTAAAAATAATCAATGCTAAATTACTTGTTGCTATAATATAGACTGGAATGGCATAATGAATTGCACTTAACTGCTTTTTTTTATGCAAAAGCACTTTAAAGCATATTGCAAAGTATCATCACCTTCCTTTTGAGTCACCCTTAAGCTGTTTTTTTTAATTATTTATATTTTGTTATGTTTAGCCCAAAATAAAGTTAATTGTAAAGCAGAAAGTGTTTAATGAGTCAAAAGTATGACTGCTGATATCACCAATTTCAGTATATGCCATTTCAGTTATTCCTGATTGAAAAAAATATATAAAATAAATGTAACAAAAAAAGTTAGAAATTTAAACAAATGTAATTAAAATTTTCTACACTTTTAATTTTTGTTCACTGGACATATACAGGGTGTAGAATGTGTGTATATATATATATATATATATATATATATATATATATATATATATATATATATATATATATATATATATATATGATCAGCAGCTGCTGTCAATACTGTTAGCGACTTTTCAACTTCAAACAAAAAATAAAATAAAATAATAACATTATTGCTGGATGTATTTTATATTTTGCTCATTTTTCTTTTGGCATTTCGTAGAATGCCTAGGCAGGGTGCGAATCTAAGCTTACATATTTGGATGTTATATATTTACGTTACACCTGACAAAGTGTGAAAATTTCAATTATACAAATTATCTAGACTTTTTTATATTATGAGATGTCCATGTTTGAAACGCTTAGATTTTTACAAATTTCCTAGGCATTCTGTAAAATGCTAGAAGTAAAATAAAGAAGTATAAATTATTCCCAGCAATAATGTTTGATGTTGCAAAGACAACTCGTAAACATGTGTAATTAGTAAAATTAATAATTGAAATTAAATTTTACAGTTAATAAATAAAGAGTAGAAAGATAATTACTAAAAATTCCTTACATTCTTGAAGATTTATAAGATTTTAAAACCCTTCACTCTTGAGCTGTACTTCAAAAACACTGATGCAAAAATGCCATTATTTTTTTCTTAGCTAGTTTGATATTTATATAAAATTCATTATGTGTTAACTTGTTAATATTATATTTCTTCATCAGAGAGTGTCTGTAAGAAGTAATACTTATACTATACTTGAAATTAAAAAGTGAGTATCAGAAAATCATCGTATTGGTAAACATTCATTATTTAATTTGAAAAAATAACAATTTTTTAGTTTCTTCTGTTCTATTATTTTACCGAATATAGATTTAGGGTATTCTATATATTTGTGTTTTTATATTTTCATATGTAACTATTCACTAAAATGCTTTTTATACTTTATCAGAAACGCATTTGTCATTTTTTATAAATGCCTAGATATTCTATAGACTAGGAAAAGTATACAAAAAATTAAATTGGCAATGAAATTTCACATTTTGCTTAAAGAAGTCACACTTGCTTTTCACATTTTGTCTCTAATATATACATACACACACTGGGTTCCATTAAAAAGATTATCTTTCTTTTCAAGCTGCTTGCAGAATCATTTCTAAAAGAACATGTGTATTTATACAATGGAATAGTTACCTATTAACTACAAAGATTTTAAAGTTCTAGCATATCTGAATCATAAGTTATGACATGAAATATATCAATATATTTTATACCTTCATGGATCATCTCCAATGTTCTACTTGCCATCACAAAATCTTGTAAACTGCTTGAAAACATTCTTTAAAGTCACAGTTTTATTGTAAGACAGTTTGAATCATCTTTCAATAACAGTTTTTCAAAGGTTTAAATAAAATTTATTATTAGCACCTTGGTCTATTATGGATTAAAGTGCAAAACACACTGGCAACCTTTAACAGTTGTAATTATGATACAAGGATGCTAACATATTAAAATTTTCATCATGTATTGCTAAAATATTTTATATAACACATGTGTTGATTCAGAGATAGTATTGCAAAAATCTTAGAGAGAAAACTAGTCATTAGTCATTTTTATTGGAATATACATATAATCATTTTATTTCTATGTCTTATTAAATTGAAAATCAGTGAAGATACCTAATTAAGCATATACAACTCTCTGAAGAAAATTAATTATTATTTTAAGAATGTCGCGGAAGATGTTAGTTGTTTGCATTCTCACACTTATAAAAATAACTTTTCTGGGTTTAAATTTATATAATGACTTGGGTTTGAAGTAAAAGGGAATCCTGTTTATTTTATTAAAATCCAAAACAAAAAGTTATTGTATAGATTAATACAGAAAAATTTGTTTATCCTCAGGAGGATCAATTAATAACTGATGATTTTCTGGCATTGTCACAAGATAAAGTTGTCTCTGTTTATATAAATATATTTTTATTTCTATTCTTTATTAAATTAAAAATCCATAAAAATACTTATATATATATATATATATATAAGTATTTTTATGTAGCTTGTATTGTTTATATATATATATATATATATATATATAAACAATACAAGCATAAAGCTAAACTAGTCAATATAAAATCAAAACTACCCCAAATCCAAAATTAAACCAGACCAGCTTAAAAATAATATTAAAACACAACATAAGGTTTCACTGCTCCAAGAAGACTTCTCAAGTGTAAAGAACTACCAAAAACTACACAATATATATAATATTAAAAACTACCCACAAATCCATTCACTTTTCATCCACCCTTAATATTAAAAGAACTCTTAAATAAGTTAATTGCTTCAGAATAATAAATGTTCAATAATAAAGACTCTTTAATTCTTCTTTTGATTTCATTTCTCTCAAAGAAGACAACCTTAGCTTCATCAAAATCAATAGTGTGGCCTGTATCTTTTTCATGGACATATCAAAGTTTTTGATAGAAAGACTATTCCTGGTGTAGTATATTTTATCCCTTGTTTATTTTGTAAGAAGATTTACATAGGTCAGAGTAGTTTGAGTTTAAATGAAAGAATAAAGGTTCATAAAAGTAGAGTTAAAAATAGATATCTTAGTTCTGCTTTGTATGTCCATGAAAAAGATACAGGCCACACTATTGATTTTGATGAAGCTAAGGTTATCTTCTTTGAGAAAAATGAAATCAAAAGAAGAATTAAAGAGTCTTTATTATTGAAAATTCATTATTCTGAAGCAATTAACTTATTTAAGAGTTCTTTTAATATTAAGGGTGGATGGTAAGTGAATGGATTTGTGGATAGTTTTTAATATTATATATATATTGTGTAGTTTTTGGTAGTTCTTTACACTTGAGAAGTCTGCTTGGAGCAGTGAAACCTTAGGTTGTGTTTTAATATTATTTTTACGCTGGTCTGGTTTAATTTTGGATTTGGAGTAGTTTTGATATATATATATATATATATATATATATATATATATGTAAATTCCAAATAATTTTAATAGTAAAATAATAAAATATATATCTTAATTAATCAGTAGTGCTTTCAGTTACATAATAATCCTTATCAAATATAAAGTAATTGATATTAAACTTCCATATTACTGTGTATGTTTGTATTTTCCACTTGCCTATTTATTATATTATTTTTGAATCTATTTGTCAATATTGTTTTCTTAATTTTTCTCTTTTTTATGATTTCCTTCTTCCATTAATATTTTTGTATCATTTGCACTAAAAGTAAATTTAAAATTACAAGATTTTTCATGATCGAAGAATACTAAGACAGTATTTAATTCATTATTTGTCATTTTTTCACTTGATTATATAATAATTGATGTTTTTTTAATTTTTTTTCCAGAGCACAACTTGAAAAATCTTGTAATTTTAAATTTATTTTTAATGTAAATGATACAAAAATATTAATAGAAGAAAGAAATCATAAAAAAGAGAAAAATTAAGGAAGTAATACTGATAAATAGTTTCAAAGATAATATAATAAATAGACAAGCAGCAAATACTGACATACAGAGCTCATGGATCATGTGATATTAAACTTCCATATTACTTAACAATTGATTCAGATTACTACATAATCTAAAGCTCTATTGATTAATTTATATATTTTATTACTTTTAGAGTTAAAATTATTTGGAACTTATATACAAATATAACTAAAATATTTACAAAATGAAATAATAACTATTATTTCATATAAAAAAGTAAAACATAAAATAACATTTAAATAATTTACTATAAAGTTGAAATTTCTCTGATAGGCTTTCAATTATTACAATCAGCAGCATTCTTGTCTTCTTTGAATTTATTATGTCATATAGTGCTGACATCTTCAGATTTTTTTTAAAAAAAACAATATAAATTTTTAGTTCCATTTTTTTGCTATAAATAAACACAAAATTAGAAAAAAAGAGCTATAAGAAGCCGCAAATGAATAAAGCATGGCCAAAATTGACAGCAGTGCTATCAGTGCATATCAAAGATATCCAATAAGAAGTGAATGGATTAAGCAAGGAATATTTTATTATAATGTTAAAGGAATAAAGATCTAAACAAGAACCAATGCAAGCAATAACATTAATTACATTTTTTTTCCTGTTATAAAACTTTTCTTTGAATGTCAGTTTGAAGTTTTATAGAAAAGTTATTAATCATACTTTCAAAGAATAAGAGAAAAATTGAGCAGATCAACATGTATTTTAGGTATTTGATATATCAAATCAAGAAAATATGTCTATCCTTTTTTCCTATCAAAATAAACCTTCCTCCATTCATATTAAAGTAAACATTTCGAAAAGAGATAGTTAAATAATTTGGGTTCATTTGAATGTGTTATTGCTTATTATTACTAGTATAGAACCAAAGGTTTATCTACATGATTGTCTACTAAAGGAAGCAATTGTAGCTATTGCTAGAACAGAAAATAAACTATAGATTACCTGCCACCTAATTTAACTGTTAATTATTTGGCCCAACACAAAGTTTAGAAATTAGATTAAAAACAGTCATTGCCCAATTTTAAATCTAAATTTTATATTTATAAAACAGTCAATAACTAATTCATATGATAGGTATTCTGTGATCTAAGTTCCAGCTGGTAATACTTCTGGAAAATTTATATAGACTCATCCTTATTAATCAAAAGATTATAGGTAATATACCTCAAAAACAGTCGGTACTGCAATAATAATACATCTTACATGGATAAAATCAGAAAACTATATTTACATTTTCAGAAATTTACCAATAAATATTCAAAGCTTAAACTTTATGTAATTGGATCTCACTCTGTGCTACATAAACGTCAATCAACTGTGAAAAGATAGAATGATACATCTATTTTTTCTTTGCTGGTATTTAAGCTTAACTCATTAACATTGTTGTAATTTAGAGAAGCTACTAAAATGGGAGTTCTATCTTGAATCTCAGAATACTTTAATAGTGATTTTGAATTTTTTATTCTTATATAAATTAAAAATAATAGAAAATATCATTCTCTAATTTAGAACAATGTCAATGAGCCACGTTTAAATACCAGCAACGCTAAATGATAGTTGTAAACGTTTTATCTTTTTAAGATTGGTTGAGGCTTATATAGCCCTGTGAAAAGTCCGGTTTCTTTCTACATCACTAAATATATAACTTTTTTTTTTTTTAAATTAAAAAATTTTTGTTCCTTACATCCCATTAAATATATAGAACATATTAATTTTAAAAAAAAATTAAAAAATTTCCGTTCATTACATTTTAATATTATATATCTTTAATAGTTTAAATAATTTTAATATATTTTTAAAGAATGAATATTATAAAATACAGAAGCAGTAGATTCTTAAAAAGTTTAATGAGTCCTCTTCTAATATTTCTAAAAAGAACTCTCCCCTCCCTTTTTATCTAGCTAGATTGATTTCATATAATCTTATTCGAACGGAAATCTTCAAAAGAAAAAATTTGCTACTTTTGTGTTTTCATTATTTCCTTAGAGCTCTTCAAAAATGTTAAATGCATGTTGGTATAAAGATAGAGAAAAATTGATTTCGTCTCATTTTAGAGAAAATTCAACTGTAAATACTGAAACTATAAAGATAGATATGATTTTCAAAAGTGGTGTTTAAATAAGCGAGAATTATTAAAGTAAAATTTTTGCTAATACTATTTTCAAATTGTAGACGACCAAAAAATAAAATGATTTATATCAAATATATGTGCGATAAACATCAGCAGGTTTAGTATATTTTTGTTAGTTATAGCTACTTAGTTATTTTAGTTAGCAATAAAATATTGGTCGGTAAATAAAAATCTTGGCAACAGCGTAAAACAAGGATTTAAAAAACCTACAAATTCTCATAAAATCAACAATTGTTAATTCTCGCGTATTTCTTCTTTACTTTTTCTTTGTGGCGGATTTCTGGAAAGAATTTGGCACTATAGAGAATGATTTAAATAATATTTTGTTTATATATAAATAAAAAAATTGAGAAGTTAATATAATTGAAAATTATTGCATTTGACAAAAAGAAAGTTAAGTTGAAATTCAAAGTGAAAACCTACATTTATATTTAAAATATTTTTTTGTTAATTTCAAACATATTTTATTAATATATATATATAATTTTATAGGCAAAATATTTTATATAAAAAATTAAAACATTCTATATGACAAGGAGAATGTGTACAAAATAATAATAAAGATAACTGTAATAATATATTTAAAAAAGTAATATATTCCACAGAAATACTTAGAGGTTAATCATTTAACTTTCTCCAACTGTCATTTCAATTTAAATATACCGGAAGTAAACGTGATCAATTCCTATTAAGGGATATGAATTGTTGAAATGTGTTTGGCTATATTTGAATTGAAATGACGTTTGAAAATGGGATATGAATTGATGCTGTTTACTTCTGCTATAAACAGCTGATGTAAATGAAAGTACTGCTGTGGATTATAATACTGCTTATAATATATTATTAACATTATATTCATTACTATTTTTATTACAATATGTATCACATAATAGATATTTTATTTTGTATGTCGTCATGTGTATCAGTTATATAAAATGGAGTGGATAGCTGAAGAGAGCTTGAAACTCTGTGTTCAAATCCGCTCTTATATATATATAAATTAAAGACTCATATGTAAATTGTTTTTATTTATCAATTTAAATTAAGGCTTTACTAAAGGATTTCATTTTATAAATAAATTTACTAATTTTTAAAATATTAATTGTTGAAAATCATAATTTAATTTTTTTACAAACTAAGTCCATATATATATAGAATGACAATTTATATTTTATGTTATCTTAATTGTGTAAATATTCTGTGATAAAAGTAAAACAAAACAGTGGAATTGATTCTACAGTTTGCAATATGCCATTTTAAAAATAAACTGCAGCTAATTTATAACATGACTGCTCCAGTACTATTTACAATTATATTTAAAAATCAAAATGTCATTTAAGTCACCTGATATTAATGTTTATCAAGCAATGACCAACCTGCCATAATTTCTATATAATTACAGAATATTGCCTATTGATCTTATTAATAAAAGATAGTTTCTGAATTTTTCTTCTTCTCAAATCAATTTTCTGATGCAAAATAAACACATTGTTAAAAAATCTTCCACTGTAAATATATAAATATTCTACAAGCACAGATTTTCTGTTCAATATTAGTTTTAATGCACATAACATAACTCACACTTGTACAACACTTTATACAAAGTCACAATTGCTGACTGTATCATCAACAGTTTTTGCTTTAATGGTTAATCTATCAAT
>JAQFVV010006368.1:1342061-1374561 GCA_028023455.1 Epiperipatus broadwayi
CTAAAAAAAAAAAAAGCGGAGATTTAGTTTTGTATTTGTCATTTTTGTTTCAATTATCCCTGGTTGGAAGTCTTAAATTAGATTGAGTGGGAAATTAATATTTGCCCTGCCTGGAATATAGAATGGACACTAATGAAAGTTTTGCGCAGGAAATGTAGCAAAGCAAGGATAGCCCGCCAATTTAGGGGGAGAGAAGAGATTCTTTATTAGATACACACTTGGGTTAAGGACTGCTACGAGTCAGATGGTTTTGAGTAGCTGTTCGGACGTTTAATTGCCTGCTAAAAACTTAAATAATTAAGGACAAACATCGTTGCTGTGCAAGATGTCAAAATTTACCGCTATGGGTTTTGCCATCATTAGAATGTCTTGCTAATTTAAACAAAGGACGGACCCACAACTACCAGCTCTCCTTCAGTCATTCCATGAGCCTCTAAAATAAACACTGTCTCTACCTTGCCGCTGTCAAAGGACCTGAAAGATGAACTATTATCAAAAGTGCGCACTCATCACTAAATCACTAGGACTCTGCCTTACCGTAAGCTAAACTTTTTCCTATTCTAGCCAGGGTAAATAAATTGCATTTAATTAAATCTCCACTCAATCTAATGATAAATATGTTTTAACATGGTATTAATTGTGTTTTTATTTTTTATTTATTATCTGTATGTACTCTTTTCTAGTATTTAAAGTGTGTCTTGGAATCTTAGTTTTAAGATTCCAAGTTTGTTTGCAATTTTTGTTTATCAGAGGGTGCATTAGGAGATTGTATTTTATATGTTTAATATATACCTGATTATTTCGTTAACTATTACAAAACGCATTGGCAGTTTTCATAGTCTTTATTTATTCACCTACCCTTAGTTGTAAAATAAGGAATCTTTAAGCATGTTTCGTTTGCACTTTTTGTGCAAACAACAAAATCTTTTTGCTGGCTATTTGTTAAGTTATTTCTTCGGGTTGTCTGAAAGTAGTCATTTCTTTCTGGATTACGTAAGATCGTAATCAAATATCTGTTGCTGTCTTGTAGGTGAGATCAACCACGTTTACTTTGAATGTAGTATTACGCGCAGCAGTCCTGCGGCGTTTTAGTGACAGTAATTAGAATATTACTGCTCGGACGTTCGCACTGGTTATGTTGATTTCCGTCGGGACAGTAACTGTTTTATTACCCCTGATTCAGGAAGCTAAAGTTGTTGTTTGTTTTGTAATTTTACAACTGGCTAGCAAGAAGATATTTTCCTAACCATTTCTTCTATTTTAAGTGAGATAATTTTGCTGCCAAAATGTTTTATGCCTTCATGTTTGTCGTACTCTTGTGCACTCTCTGGTAAATACGCGTATGTTACTATAAGCCACTTTTGTATTCATGGCTAGATGTCTTCACTCTATTGCACAACTTTTAATAAAATTAATAAATTGTTTAAACTTAATTTGGCTGACATTTGTCTTTGTGCTTTGATTTCTCAACTGTCTAAATAATATTTAAGATATCTTGTTTCTCCCTGAGTGTAGTTCGGTGCCTTTTGATTCGCATATCCTGTCCACCCTAAAATAAATGTCTAGTTCCTATTTTCGAACTAGTGGTGCCCCTGGGATCAGTATATGCGAATCTCAAAGATCTTTCTCCCGTTACAATATATATATATAAAGTGTTTACATTTGCCAATGAATGCATAACGTATATTTGCAGGGCCGGCGGAAGCGGGCATGCAATGCATGCTAGGCATGCGGGCGCTGGCAGAAGGAGGCGCCATCACTGAGAGATTAGCATCTGAAAAAGAAGGCGCCATCCCTGAGAAATTAAAACTCTACTAACAAAAATACTCACATTTGAAGAATATTATTCTCAAATGTTTATTTACAAAAATTATTGAGAGTAGATTATTGAAAATCATATGAAGTCATATTATATCTTATTAAATGAAACACACAAGCAGGCCTGCACACAAGCTCTGCTTAATATTAAAAATATAAAACAATCAAATCTATTATTTATCATGAACAATAAACTAAACATAAAGTTTATTATATTACAAATTTCATATTGTAATGTTTATATATATATATAGTACTGCTTATAGTAAACTATAAGTAACTTTCTGCTAGCAAATATATAAATAAACACACACTAAAAGTATTATAAATTAGAACTTATGTATGTATATGCGTATATATATATATATATTAGATCATGTACATAATTTTGAAATCGTAAGAAACGATTATAATATTGCAAAATAAAACATTTTCTAATTTTTTATTTAAATAATAATTTGATATAAATATTCGAACATGTATGTAATATATATTATAGGTATAATTCCAGTAAACTTAATATAATTTTCAGTTTACTTTTTATTTTATATATTTTAATCGTTGTCAAAAGTCTATTTTTTCTGCATACTAATTAGGTTTGCAAATTAATTACATACGTTTGCTTATGATGTTTATCGCAAATTTTAAAATCTTAGTAAGAACTTGTAAACAATAATTATAATCCCAGGAAATTTTCTATTGAAATCGCAAATCAGGCCTGGCAGGCCACCTGTGATAATTAGAAAAATATATGATAACAAAAGAAAATCTTGCCAATGGTAAAACTAAAATGTTCAATCAAGCGTAAAAAACTGGACACTTGAGTTATTTTAAAACCTGACCATTTTTAATGTCAATGGCTGAATATTTCCAATTTATTAGCTGCCTTTTTTAGGTAAACAAGTTAAACAACTTCTTCCCCTCCACGTATAGAGTTTTGTATTTTGGCGCAAGAAGTAATTTGTGTTGGACATCTAAATTAGCGATATATAATCTTAAGTATTAAGATACATGATGTAAATATATAAATTAGAGTCCGTATTTATTTATTTATTACATTTGAAAATTATTTTAAAGTGGCGTTCATGAGTAAAAGTAATATGGAATCAAAAACTAAGAAAAAACTATCCGGTGCACAAAATCGTAAACGCCAAGCTGAAAAAATAGCAAACATTAAAAAACAAAGTGGATCACTTAATAAATATCTTAAAATATCAACTGCTTTTGAAATAGCTTATACTCAACAAGAACCAGAACCATGCACATCATCTAGATCACAGGGAACTGTTGAAAATATTGAACAAGATTTTAGTAAGAAACAATTAAGTGACAACAAAGTCATTGTGCCAATATCATATCAAATGTGTACAAATTTAGAAGATCCAGCTGAATGGAATAAAATCGATGACAAACTACGTGTTATTTTAGTAGAAATGGGGCCTGTTCAAAAGAAAGATATTATATATCCGAACGATGTACATGGCCGTAAATTTTCTGATGTATATTATAATAGAAAAATGGAAAACGGAGAAGTAGTTTTTCGAAAATGGCTTATTTATTCCGAAATTTTGAACTCTGTGTTTTGCTTTTGTTGCAAAGTTTTTGGATCTACTGAATCTAGCCTCATAGAAGGATACAATAATTGGAGAAATTTAAGTACAACTTTACACAGACATGAAACTAGTATGGCTCACATGAAAAGTTTATTGAATTGGAATGAACTTGAGAAAAGATTAAAAAACAAAATTACTATTGATTGTCAATCTCAAAATTTATATGAAATGGAAAAGAAACATTGGAGGAGTGTTTTGGAACGGCTGATTGAAATTATCAAATTCCTTGGTAGTCAAAATTTAGCATTTCGCGGATCATCTGATAAATTATACGAAAAAAATAACGGAAATTTTTTAAAATTAATTGAATTATTTGCGAAGTTTGATCCCGTTATGGAAAATCATGTTGAGAGGGCCCTAGATCAAAACAATAGAGTACATTATTTGAGCAAAGATAGCCAAAATGAATTATTGGAAATTTTAAGTACAGCAATTAGGGAAACAATTTTATTATCGATAAAGAAATCCAAATATTATTCTATTATTTTAGATTGTACACCAGATGCAAGTAAAACTGAACAAATGACCATAATTATTCGCTTCGTTTTTTGTAATAATGGAACGGTTAAAATTAGAGAAAACTTTTTAGGTTTCATAGATATAACAGATTCCACTGGATGAGGTTTATGTACAACAATAATTGAACAACTGGAAAAATGGAAGATTCCCATTGAAGACATGCGTGGTCAAGGGTATGATAATGGGGCCAACATGAAAGGCAAAAAGGCTGGACTTCAAAATTTGATTTTAACCAAAAACCCTCGTGCATTTTACGTACCATGTGCTGCTCATTCTTTAAACTTAATCATAAACGATGCCGCCAAAGTCAATGTAGATACAATTGGTTTTTTTGCAATTGTTCAAAAAATATACAATTTTTTTTCATCATCTTATAAACGGTGGTCAATCCTTTTAAAATTTATTAAAACTTTAACTCTAAAACAACCATCAGAAACATGATGGGAAAGCAGAATTGATGCAATCCGGCCTCTACGGTATCAGTTGGGTGAAATTTATGATGCACTCTATGAAATAATGAACAACGAATCTTTTAATAGAGAAATTCAACATGAAGCTCAATCACTCTGCACTAACCTTAAGGATTACAAATTTATTTGTTCTTTAATAATTTGGCATGATATATTAAATAAAATAAATCCTGTCAGTAAAATGCTCCAAAATGTAAATATGAATGCTTCACTTGCTTTAGAATCGATCGCAAATCTAAATAAATTTTTACGAGAATATCGATCAGATTCAAATTTCAAAAACATTCTCAAAATTGCAGATGAACTTAGCGAAGAGGTTGATGGAGAGAAAGAATTTAAAACTGCCAAAGAAGTTCGACAACGGAAAAAAACTCGTCAATTTGATTACGAGCATCAGGACGAAACACCTCAAATACCTGAAGAAAAATTTAAAATAAACATGTTTTTTACACTTTTAGATGTAGCGATTAATTCTTTAACAGAACGCTTTGAACTCCTCGAAGCATGTTATAATAATTTCAATTTTCTATATAAAATATCAGAAATTAATAAGATCGAGTTACAAGCAAAATGCAAAAATTTAGAAAATATTTTGAAATTTGATAACAGTAAAGATATTAATGCTACAGATTTATTCGGACGAATTATGTGCTTTTCGAGATATTTTTCAAAAGGATTTTTTAAATTCTCAAAACCCTTTCGAAACACTTAATTTTATAGTTTCTAATAATTTATCTATGCCAAACTTATCAATAGCTTTAAGAATATTATTAACATTACCTGTTAGTGTTGCAAGCGGTGAACGCTCTTTTTCTAAGTTAAAATTAATTAAAACTTACTTGAGAACAACTATGTCACAAAAACGGCTTGTTAATTTGGCATTAATTGCTATTGAAAATGATATTTGTGCAGAACTGGAAATAAATACAATCATATCAAGGTTTATTAATATGAAGTCAAGGAGTATAAAATTATTATAATTATAACATGTTTTGTAATGCATTTACTTTTTTTAACTGTATTTTCTTTTTTTTTAATATTAAAAATTATTTATTTACATTGCCTTGTTTGTTTCCCTTAGAAAGATTTTGTACACTAATATTTATAACATGTAGGTGGTATATACATTAAAGTGACCAGATTTTAACATTGGTAAAACGGGACACCATTGACCGGGGGGGGGCTGATTAAAAATTTGGTTTATATGGAGCGTTTATATAGATATAGCGTACATTAATAATAATAAATTAAATATGTATGTTTGTAATATTATCTTTTTTTAAAATTATTTCATTTATAAATTGTAAATTTATTATTAAATTTGCTAATATTTGCATAAATTTAGAGGTTAGAAAAATTAGCAAAAATTTTAAAAATAATGGGTTTGTTAAAAACAGACACTGACGCAAATAATAAATATGAAATTTTAAAAAAAAAAAATATTTGAGATTAAAATATGTAAATGTTTTTCGAAAATTATTTTAAACATTTAAATATTTTAATCTCAAACATTATTTTTTTTTTAATTTATTATATATATATATTTGAATCACTCTGTCTATTTTTAACAAACACATTATTTTTAAAATTTCTGCAAATTTTTCTAACATCTAAATTTGCCGTGTTAAATTATATATTATTTCATACAAACCGTTTGTATGAAATAATATATAATTTAACAATCAATTTTATGCTATTTTTGATATCAAAAATAGCATTACATCATGCATTCTTTCTAAAAATCATGACTTTTTTAAAACGCCACGGGACACGGTCGGGTCACCTTAGTAAACATACATATTGACAGGGGCGCCAAAATCAAATTTGCATGCGGGCGCCTAGTACCCAGCGCCGGCCCTGTATATTTGTGTGTGCAATTACTAAATTATACATAATATTTTCTGTAGCTTATATCCAATAAGTAAAAGAAAGAACATATTGAAAGCCATTCAAATATTTTAAATAAAGATTATTTTTAAACATTCAAAGAAACTTTCTTTTAGCAACTTTTGATTTAAAGATAAATCTCTCTAATAAGATGTATTTCTGAGAAATATGCATTAGATAAAAGGGCTACTTTTATGCAAATAGTCTCAAGAAAAAAGAAAGAATTATTAATTATAAAATTAATTTATATTTAAAAAGTGTTTAAGTGATTGGTATAAAATGACTTTTTTTCAGACGAAATCAATAATTTCTGTGAATTGATTACTTTCCTAATAACCCTTAAGTGATGCGATGTGATGGAAAATGACTTTTTCTTAAGGTCAGATGATCTCCTATCCAAATTAAATATTCCTCCCTCCGCCAAAATCCTTACATTTCAGAATAATCTTATTTAATTTTTATTTGTTATTTACTCAATCATTTTTATGGTTCTGCTTTATTTCTTTTTCTCCTTTTGTTCAATTATAACAAATGTTGTTTTGTTAGATTCAATATTCTATCTTCATATTCTCCAATTTCGTTATAGAAATCTAAAAAAAAGAGACAAAAATCTCTCTATTTTTTACTCTTCGGACATTTTATTCTGATTTTTTTTGTAACAACTCACACTCCAGAAATAAGTGTTCAATAGTCACTTTTCCATCTTCACATTTACTACAACTACGATCCAAATCCTAATTTATTTTTACTTTCTTCCTCTGAAGCTTCTGACTTTAAAACAAATAATAAGCTCCTCTAGACGAAAATGTTAAAATAATACAGCATTTTAGAATATTTTAAACTAAACTTGACATTTAGTAACTTTTTAAAAAATATTTTTTTACGAATTATATACAGAATATAAATCATCCACCCGATTATATATCATATATGTATACAGCATAGGTCTGTGTATACGTATAGGTAATTCACAATTTCGCGTAAAAAAATAATCATTAAAACACTTTTTTTCAAGTAACTATTCACTTGAGTTGGCATAAAGTCACAAATTGTTCCCAGAATGTAGAAATCTTAATTAAACTTCAATTTGATTTTTTTTTAGGTAACAAAAATAAAGAATAGAGGCGGAAAACATTTCGCAAGCTAGTACTGCATTAGTATAGCTTATTCTCCTCTTAAATAAATCTAATCATCTTCATAAGTTAAACCTTTGATTGTTTATGAAAGATAATAATAATACATCATTTCTTTGTGATAAAAAAAAAGGCAAGTAAAAAGTGAGATTGATGGATGGATAACTGAATAATTTGTGCTAGTAAATTAAATTTCATTGTCATTGTTATTATTATTGTTAAAGGTACAAATCGTACTAGTTAATAAGTTTAGAATTTCAGTTCAAAAAGTTAGAACAAAATCTTATTACTATAAGACACAAAGTGGATAACTAAGATCAGTTACAAAGGTCACTGACACAAAAATACAAAACATTTGAAATTAAACGTCAACAATCGATTGTAAAAAATAATAATAATAATTTTAAATATTATTACCAAATTAATATTTAGAATGTACCTTAAAATGATAGATGCCTACCATGAACACAATTCGGGATTGAACCTAAATAAAATGGGTCGTCTATTTCCGTGCAAGCTTAGGATTTTCTTCCAGGTAGCTGTCCTTATCTAGCCGAGCTAACTTTCTAAATGTCTGTTGGTAATAAATTATTTAGTTATTCTGATTTAGGAGTAAAACAGAAAAGAAAACATAATTTTTTGTTAATCAGTATGTCACTAATTATTAACTTTTTGATTTTTTTTCACTGTTTTTCTGTAGAAGAAAGTTGGAGAGGCTTGAGTTATAGAAATGTATATGGCCAAGCAGATTTCAAATTTACAAGTGTATCCTTAATTTTAAATTTCACTACATCACAACTATCTACTATTGTTATATTTCAGACTACATTCTGTACTACATATATTGGAGGATAAAATATTTTTTAAACTTCTTAACCAATAAAATTTGAGTATGGGGGGAGGGGAGAAAAAGAGTAATGATTTTAAATCTTATCACACACATTTTTATGATTTGAGAAAGATGAAACTCTGAGGAAAATATTTATTTTAATGAAATTTTACTAAATGAAAGCTCTCAGGAAATAATATTATGAATTCATCATTTATCTGAGAGAATATTAGAATTGAAATTTATAACAGAATACCTCCAGTACTTAGCATATATACATATATCACATTCGCGATTAAAACTCATACATAATACTGAATAATAAATATTTTAAAATATTCTCTAATCTAGCATAAGATAAAATTTAATAAATAAATGCCATGAGTTCAAAAGTAAATGTATACTTTATTCTTATTAAATTTTGACTTATGCTAGGGAGACAGTATTTTAAAATATTTATTACATGGTGTTATGAGTTTAAATCTCGAATGTTATTTATATAAATGTACAGTATTTCATGAACAACTTTCGCCCAACCAATGAACTAGAATCACTAATAATATTGAACTCTGCTTGAATAGTCCTAGTTTTGCAGTACAATGATTATATATACATGTATACATTTTGCCATGCAATATTTTCTGTATCATAGGGTGTTACAAAGTGTATAAAAATTGTTTCTAACTTGAATGAAAGTAATATTAGGTCATATTAAGGATAAATAATCTTGATATAGTGGACTAAAACATAAAGAACTCCACTGACAAATTAAAAATATGATTGTTTAATTATGTTTTATTTTGTAATTGCTATTTACTATATATATATATATATGTGTGTGTGTGTGTGTGTGTCACTTAAATAAATAATATTCCTGCCATTAATTGTAACTTTTGCCCTCTCCAGATTTTTTTTGGTATCTTTCAATTAGAAATGGACATATGTTTTTGTCAATAGCCAACATCATCAGTTTTAAAACTAAATGATACTCTTCCAAACAAAGCAGTGAAATTTCAATAGAATTTTAATCACAATGCTAGATTTGATATTAATATTGAAGCATAAATTTTAGTGATAATATAGCTAAAGTCTTCTTGAAATTAATGTAGTGCTAAGAGCAAGGCATATAGAATTGTAAACAAAGTGTGAGATTTTATCCACTAATTTACACTATCCACAAGATATTTTGAACCAAATTTTAGTACATATGGTAGCTTTACTGTATATAAATTAAGGTTTTTTAACCATCTTAATAAAAAAAAAAGTATAATGTAAGATTGGTTGCATTTTGAGCCATAGTTGCCTGATTTTATTGTAAATGAGCATAAAGCAAGCTAGATCATTTGATTTGTCGTGATAATTCCGTTTTTATGATAATCATATCATCAGTGTAACTTCATAACAATAGTTGTAACAATTTCAAATGTCATACTGATGATCTTAGAATTTTTTTCAGATTGCAAACAGACTTTGAAGCTAATTAGCCAAATCAACTAATAATTTTCCATAGTCTGTAAATAGGCATCTAGCTATATTTAGTAAATGGTAAAAATTTCATAATAATTTGTGTTGGTGAAATAATTATTAAATCACAATAAAATATAATTGTAGAATGATGTGGGTTTCATTATTGATATTTTGCAGACTTGAACTCATCCACACCATCATTTTCAACTATTATTTATTATTATCATGATGATGATCTCTAGAAATGCAATCCAATTCTATTATCCATAATCTTTTCTCTGCATATCATACTAACAAATTTTCTTACTTTATCTATCCATTAACATGCAGTCGTCTCTAGGGCTTTTTAGAGTTATCTTTATATTGCATTATGAGAAAGTGTGATCCCATCAACAGTAAAAGGACATCACTGATATTTTTATAAATCTTTTTTTTTAAAAGAATCTTTCATTAGATACTTTAATCACAAACTGTTACGCACCTCAATTAATTTTAAGAGAAATTAGTCACACTCCAATTTATTTGCTTAAAATTTAATTACACCAACTTTGATCACTTCAAAATATAGCCACTATATACAAGCTAACTATTTAGCATTGAAAGGATTCATTTATAAGTATTCCTTTATTTAAAAAAGAATAGATTTTTTTTTAAAAGAGAAAAAAAGGTTGGGAGATTTCAATTTAAATTCCCAAATAACATTTTAAAACCTTTAAAATATTTAAGTAGTAAAATATAATTGTAAATTTCCCGTAATAATTCTTCTTGCGTGTATGTTTTTTAATAAATTTAAAATTTTCAAAATTAATCTAAAAGTTTTATATATGGAACGTTGCTTGTTCTGTTTGATAAAATGACAAAGCATTTATTTAAATAGCTAAATGAATAAATTGAATCTTTATACTTTTAAATTTTATATGGAAATAAAAAATTCTATTATCTACTTTTTACTTATATAGCACAAAGTTTTGACAATTTTATATTTTACGTTTTTTTCTCCTGTTATTAAAACATACTAGCACGCAAATTGAAAATTTCAACTCTTAAGTTGCACTTTATATAAACAATCTACTGCATATACATATAAATCACAAACCTCTCTCTCTCTCTATATATATATATATTAATAATTAAGTCAGTCAACACTTAAATAATCCCATATTAATAACAATCAACAATTTCAATCTGATGTCAAAGCAACCTCATTTTAACAATAAAGATGGAATTCCACCTTTATTAATAGTCCAATATACTTGTATACGCCCAAAAGATTGCAACTTGCCCATAGAGATTGAACTTATTGATACAAAGAAGTTTAACTAAACCTCTTTAAGCATGTAAGTATAACCTATTCTGAATGCAGATTAATAAATAGACAATTATAACATTACATTGCAATTATAATTTTCAAATTGCACCCAAAATATTACTTAAATAATAATTATAATGATGCTCAAGACTAAATGGGTTTATAAGTAATAATATATATATATATTGTGT
This sequence comes from Epiperipatus broadwayi, assembly GCA_028023455.1. Taxonomy (NCBI): domain Eukaryota; kingdom Metazoa; phylum Onychophora; class Udeonychophora; order Euonychophora; family Peripatidae; genus Epiperipatus; species Epiperipatus broadwayi. The sequence goes on from JAQFVV010006368.1 coordinate 1,353,298, forward strand.
GTAACTAATATTTTGTGAAAAAAATACATTGATCTCTCTCACTTTATATATATATATGGATAATCCTCCTATATTTAACAAGCTAATTTGACAATGGCAATATAAAAATGGATAAAACATAAGAAAAGTATATATATATATATATATATGTGTGTGTGTGTGTGTATTTATTTATAAAAGTTTTGTAATAATAAAAAGATTTTGTTTATGGATTGTTATTAAAAACGTAGATTAAATTTCGGACAGAGAAGTGAAAATGAGAAATTCGACTTTTAAATTCAAGTTTGAAAAAGTCTTTCTAATTGTAAGTATAAAGACATCATTTCGAGATTTGAAATGAGATTTAAAAGTCTGAAAGAAATTGAATAGCTAGGCTTAGAAAGAAAATAAGAAAACTTGAAATAAAGAGCAGAACTAAAACAAAAAAAAGCTTACAGAAAATAAGAAAAAGAAAGAGAAGATTGAATGTAATAATAAAAATATAAATATTTTTTTCAATAGTATAAACATTAGTATAAATATAAGAGTATTTATGTTATATTCAAAAGATTACCTTGACAACAACTGTATGGAAATGATTAAAAATAATAATAATAATTAAAAAATACAAAGATATAAAAAGTTTTAGTGTGATTAAGATTTAGATTATAATGTCAGGGTGATGCAATAACTGATTGTTAAAAAAAAAAACACAAATTAAATAAATAGCTGGTCTTAAATATTCTCCTCTTTGTAGATAACAAACCTGGTAGATAAAAGTTTCAGTTTTTATAAAAAATAAAAAAAATACCCATAACCCTTTTTTTTTAGAAAAAGCATATGAAAAAAATTTATAATACAGAGAAAAATTTACAAGATTTGTATAGCTTGCATTATTGGAAGTTAATTTTAAATTACATTATTACAATCAATTATATCATATAAGACATCATAATCTTTAAGACTCCAGGAAAATCTTAATTGAGATTTGAGGATAGTAATAATAATAATATCTCAAATATTTCCCTTATTCTTTTAAGAGCAGTTCTCTTTCTAATATAAGCTAATAGAGCTTAATAGCATAATAGCTGTTTAGTAGATGAATATGTGCATTCGTTCCAGCTTCAAATCAGAGTCCTTACTAATAATGAAAAGGCTAGAAACCATTCTGATTGTAGTATATTATGAAAATATACATAACTTTTATACTTTATCAAATAATAAACATTAAGAATATAAACCTCTTCAAGCATGCAAAACATTCCTGATACATTATTAAGATAATTCAAATGCAAGATTTGCAAAATATCAATTAAATAAACTTTCAAATAATGTCCATCATTTGTTGTAGCAATGCCAATCTATTTTGCCAAATAAAGATTATCACTTTTATATGATTATTAGTTAAGTAAGATAAGAAATAAAATTAATTACATGTTCAATAAAAATCATTAGAATTGCATCTAAATTAATATTTGAAACTGTAAACTGTCTTGCTTAATATAAAAACAAAAACAGCTATCTATTACATTTAATACAACTGATACACATGATCACATGCATGTAAAGAAGATACATGATCTCCAATATACATATTTTGTGCTGAACCAACACTCATCAGTTGGTCCAGATTGCCATCTTCCACCCATATATACAATCAGTGCTAAGAATAATTTTTCAAACTTTAATGGACAAGCTTTAATCTACTCCACCTTTTAACTCTTCAGCTATCCATATCATTGAAAAACCAAGGATGAAACACTCAAACCCTTGTTGATGCCAATATTATTGTCATAATCTTCTGCTCTTTAGCCATCCATATCATTGAAAACTCAAGGATGGAATGCTCAAAGCCCTTGTTGACATCAATATTATTGTCATACCCATGTTGAATTTAAGTCACAAGGTCTTTGAGCATTCAATCCTTATGTTTTCAATGATATGGATGGCTGAAGAATTGGAGGGTGCAGAAGATTGACGCTTGTTCATTAAAGTTTCAAGATTTGTTATCTTAATATAAACTGAGCACTGATTGTATATATGTGTGGAACATGGTGATTTGGACCAACTGATGAGTTCTGGTTCAGCACAAAATACATATATTGGAGATCATTTATCTTTTTCATATATATGTTGTCATATTTTATCGGCTGTATGAGATAGAGTGGATAGCTGAAGGGAACTTGAGAGTCTGTGTTCAAATCCCCTATAATTACATTTAAAATTCCAGATATAAGAAGTATGCCTGTATTTCAAAAATTATATATATATTGTAAATAATAGAAAACCTGCTTTTTATTTTCGTTACACATACCATGAACCTCTCTATTCGTTTCCCTTAGTAATAAAAGATTTTATGAAGTACACAAGTAATTTTAAGAGGATTATTTAAAAAATGTAAAAAAAAAAATCTCTTTTGTAAATTCAAAAATTCAAAGCATCGGGGTTTTTTTTCCTTAAAAAATATTTTTTTAATGATTGATAACTTTTAAATTAAAAGTAAAAATTTAATATTGTAATAATAATAAAAAAGCTTGAAAAGATAATAAACTGCAGCACAGAAATAAATTTATTACAGCGCCTCCAGAGATTGGCAATAATTTGAATAGAATCCCCATCGGATTGATTTTAATTAATATGACATTCTAGAACTGGTCTTTCTATAAATGTCGAAAAATTTGTTTTGATTTTACAGACTATTTCAATGGTCGCGTAAACCAGAGATCACGTAACAGGCGAGTGTCGGAAATGACGAACCGAGCATTGATCGTCTAACGCCCTCCTGTTGCACTAAGCCACGTGATGTAATAACACTTAATTCTTGTTAATAGAGATTACTAGTTATCAATTTTATTTTTTACTTTCAATTTTCTGTATGTTACACGTTCTCAATTAATTAAATCTTTCTATAATATCTAAAATAAAATTACCTTTTACCTATGTTTTTGTAATATTTTAAATACAGGTATATTTTATATACCTGAAGTTTAGATGTAATATAAAGGATTTGAATACCGACTTTCAAGCTCCCTTAGTCATCTACTTCAAAATAAAGTTCAAGTTCTATTTATGAAAAGCTATTGGAGTGGAAAGCAAAGACTTGTGATAATTATCTTATAAAATTTGATATTTGTGGCAGTCCAGTTTTCCTTTACACAATATATGTATATATATTCTAAGAGTAATTATCTTCACCCGTTTTAGAGACAACTACTGTAAATTTGAGTAAACAATAAATATAAGGTAATATAATGCTCCCATTCCTAGAATGTTTGCAAAAAAGGAATATTGATCAAAGCTGAAACTAGTATACTTATTCGTCTAGTAGTCACATTTTACTCCTTTATATTATTCAAACTAAGTTTTTGAATTGAAACTAACTGATTTTCAAAGTTATATATGCATGCCTAATTGTATAAATTTGACACCAGATAAGTTTCTATATATTTTAGAGATCTCATGATATTCCAAATATAGCCCTTCTATGCTTAACTTACATGTTTTTAATCAATAAAACAAAATGTCTAAAGATTAATCATTCTATAAAACATTCTATTATCTTTGAATTATTGAATCTAAATTTAGCAAATAAACTCAAGCTTAGGAAAGGCTAACATAGGATCCATGTACCAAACATAATGCATTGTGGGATACAATTTGGTGCACCATATCTCTCTGATTATAAAAATAAAAAATCTAGAACTTGTAAAATAATAGTATAAACAAAATATATGACTTAATTCTCAGAATATATACACATAAACGCATATATATATATATATAAATAAAATACATATTTTGCGGGTTCATCCGTTCATACTACGTATTTGGAAAAAACAACAAAAGCTTTTATTAATAAATCACCTATTGAAACAAAGATAAAAAATAAAATAATCCCTCGTGAAAAATCTTGTGTCTGTCCAAAATTTTATGGACTTCCAAAAATTCACAAACCAGATAGCCCCCTTCGTCCAATAGTAAGTGCAATAGGTTCTCCAACTCATATTTTAGCCAGATACTTATCGGATTTCATTAAACCTACAATCCCATCTATTAAATCATATATTAAAACTCTCTTCATTTTATTTCTGTTTTAAAAAGTTTAAAAATTAATGCTAATGACATTCTGGTCAGTTTGATGTCGTGTCTTTGTTTACAAACATTCCAATTGATGAAGCTTTAAATATAATCTCACAACGTTGTAATTTACCAGACCATATTATTGCTTTAATTACACATTGTCGATTAAATACATATTTTGTATACAATGGACAGCATTACAGACAAGTTTTTGGTACTCCTATGGGCTCACCTATCTCAGGAGTAATAGCTGATTTATTCATGGAATATATAGAAACTCGTGCTTTAGAATCATCATCTTTAAAACCTCTCATTTGGCTCAGATACATAGATGACACTTTTGTCATATGGCAACATGGAAAAAATAAATTAGATGATTTTTTCTTACATTTAAATAATATGCATCTTTATATTAAATTTACAATGGAGACAGAGTCTGATGGAAAACTCCCTTTTCTTGATGTTCTAGTCACCAGAACCCCAAATAGCTTATCTTTTTCTATTTACAGAAAGGATACACACACATACAGATATTTGCATTTCCATTCTCATCATCACCCAACTCAGATAGTTTCTGTAGCCAAAACTCTTTTAAATAGAGCAATTAACCTTTCAGATGAGACACATCTGAGAGAAAAAATACATCATATTAATAGTGTTTTATTAGCAAATAGTTATAATTACAAATTTATAAAAAAAGCCTTATTTCAAGCCCAAAATAGACAAAATAGGAAACAAAAAGATGATAAATCAGCTATTAGGATTTGTGTTCCATATGTAAAGGGAATTACAGACAGTATAGGACGTATATTAAAATGCTATAATATAGATATAGCATTTTCTGCTCATCAAAAGATCAGCAATATAATAACCAAGCCTAAGGATTCAATCCCTCTTGAATCTCATGGTGTCTCTCAAATCTCATGTAAAAATTGTAAAGCTTCTTACATAGGTATGAGTAGTCGTTGCATCAGTGTTAGGAGAGATGAGCATGCTAATGCAGTTAAACAACACTCATCATCATCAGCACTCTCACTCCATACTATAGATTCAGATCATAAAATTGATTTTTCTAGTACCAGGATCATATCCAGATGTGATAATCTCTACCAATGCAAAATTAGAGAATCCATTGAGATACTTAAAAGGCCAGATTGTATCAATAAGCGAGATGATACATGCAAACTTCCTCCTATTTGGAAAGATTTTTTTAAAAAACATTCCTAAATTTAACATTTTTTGCTATTGGTGGAATTTTAACATTTTATTCAAATCAGTGATTGTAGCGCCTCTACAACCGTCTTTCTACCTTTTATAACTCTGTGGATGGCTTGTGTGACCAAGTCGAAACATCAGTATATTAATATTAAAAGTTTTTAACACGGATGAACCCGCAAAATATGTATTTTATATATTTAACCCGTGCAAATCTTCGTTTTAACATATATATATATAAAATTTGTTGTTCATTTGTAATCACATTCCATATGTATGTTAATATGCCTTGTGAAGTGTGTTATTTTTATCCGTTTTCTATTTAACTTAATGCGCTTTTAATGTATTAGGAACAGCATCAACTTTCATGATAGAACAGCTCAAGAATATAAAATATCAATTGCTATAATTAAAAGCCAAATTTGACTCTCCGATATAGTTAAATTAAACGATTATCATCATCAAAAAGACAAAATTCACCTTCTTTCTTCAAAGCATCAATTCTTACTATATATGAATAAAATTCAATTTCGATAAAATCTCTGTATTCATAAGTTTGATATCACTGACATCCAACTACCTTAACAGTTAATAAGAAATCAAAAACTTCATCTAAAAAATATTCAATATGTGTAATAATGAAAAAGCAATAAATACAAAAACAAATACAGGTAAAAGAGTTCAAACTGTTTCAATTCATTGTCCTTTCAATAACAATCACATTAATTTTTTATTAATAATTCTTTTTTATTCTATAGCCAAATTAAAATTGTAATTAAAATTAAAACTAACAATGAATGATCATAGACACAAAATTAATTGATTCATTAAAGGACAAGATGCATCTTGTAATCTTAATTCATTTTATCTTACCCTATTAATAAATTTAGTAACCTTAACTCATTAAAATGTCTAATCAAAAGGAGGATTAGAATCTTTCTCATACAACTAACCCATGTCTTATTAAGCTTTTTCAAATAACATAAATAAAAAACATAACACAAACCAAAGAAATTATTCTTCCAACTGAAGAAACAATATTCCATAATATATATATATATATATATATATATATATATTATGGAATATTGTTTATATATATATATTAATAATTCAAACAAATATATTTAACACAGTATTCAAAATTAAATAATATATTCTTTACCAGAAGTACTTTCAATTGTTTCACTGACAATCTTTTTAGCTGTTAATACAAACGTACAAAAAATAAAAACTTGTATTACCCATCATTCAATCTATTCAAATTTCCCACAATTCTGTTGTCTTTATATTTGCCGATTGTTTATTCATCAAACCACCTCTATTCCTAGATATCATCATTGCCTCTTTAATTTTACGTTTTTCACTACACCTTTCAATTTGAATAATTTTTATATCTCTATTATTAAATTTAAAACCATAATTACATGTTTTATTATGATCAAATATAATTGATGGAGTATTCATATTTACTGAAGATATATTTTCTTTCTGTACACGTTTATATAATGTCTTTACATTACAAAAACGATATAATGATCATAAGACATTATATAAACGTGTACAGAAAGAAAATATATCTTCAGTAAATATGAATACTCCATCAATTATATTTGATCATAATAAAACATGTAATTATGGTTTCAAATTTAATAATAGAGATATAAAAATTATTCAAATTGAAAGGTGTAGTGAAAAACGTAAAATTAAAGAGGCAATGATGATATCTAGGAATAGAGGTGGTTTGATGAATAAACAATCGGCAAATATAAAGACAACAGAATTGTGGGAAATTTGAATAGATTGAATGATGGGTAATACAAGTTTTTATTTTTTGTACGTTTGTATTAACAGTTGAAAAAGATTGTCAGTGAAACAATTGAAAGTACTTCTGGTAAAGAATATATTATTTAATTTTGAATACTGTGTTAAATATATTTGTTTGAATTATTATTATATAATTTAAAAATACAGACATTTAACGGTTGTAGTTATATATATATATATATATATATATAACTATATATATATATATATATATATATATATATATATATATATTCAATTACCTAATTTTGCTATGGTTTTGATTGAACACTGCTTATCTAATACATTTTTTGTTTTTGATGGGCAGATGTATAAACAAACATCAGGTCTAGCTATGGGTTCACCAATTTCTCCAGAATTAGCTTCTATTTTTATGAAGGATTTGAAAAATAAAATTTTGTCTTCAGCAATTAAAAAAACCATCTATATGGCTGAGGTATTTTGATGATACCTTTGTTATTTGGCCTCATGGTAAGCATGCTCTTGATGACTTTTTTAATTTTTTAAACTCTTTACACAACAATATCAGAGTTACTATGGAAATAGAAAATAATAACCAATTACCTTTTTAGATGTTTTAATTGAAAAAAGGGAAAATTCATTATCTCATGGTATATATAAAAAACAGCCCACACTGGAATATATCTACATTTCTCTTCTCATCACCATCCTGCACAACTATTTTCAGTGGCAACAACATTGTTGGATAGAACTAAGAGACTTTAGCCATTTTCTCCAGGATATTTCTGCTACTAAAAAAATGCTTCTTAATAATGGTTATAACTACTGCATTATTAATAGGGCTTATATATATATATATATATATATATATATATATATAAGCCCTATTAATAATATCAAAATCTTTATATATATATATATATATATATATATATATATATATAAAGATTTTGATACATCAGAAATTAAGACAATTTTGCCATATATAAAAGAAGTAACTGATAAAATTGGTAACATTTTAAAGAATAATAATATTCAAACAGTTTACACTACTTTTAAAAAAAATAATGAAATATTTCCACTTCCTAAAGACAAAATTTCTTTGGAGTGTCATAGTGTATATGAAATTCCATGTAGGGTCTGTTCACAATACATATATTGGACAGACTAATTGTAGAATAAATATTAGAAAAGAAGAACACATTTTGGCAGTCAGAGAAAAATCCAATTCGTCAGCTATTTATTCTCATTAAAAATTAACTAATCATGATATCAAATTTGATAAAACAAATATTCTAGCAAAAATTGAACAATATGACCATAGATTGCTAAGAGAAGCTATAGAGATTTTTAAAAAACACAAGAGCATAAATGAAAGGTGTGAATTAAAGAAGATTAACAACATTTGGAAGAAGCTACTGGAAGACAAAATAAAATTTAAAACTTCTCAATGAAGAGAATTTAAGTATGAGGAGAAACAAAAATATAAAATGATTTTAAATCTCACACACATTCCTATGATTTGAGAAAGAGAATGCTTTGAGGAAGGTACGTGTTATTGCACCAAAATGTCAGCTATTTTATCACACAGAATATCCTGAAAATAATAATAATATTATTAAATCATCATTTATCTGTGAAAATATTAGAATATATATATATATATGTGTGTGTGTGTGTGCGTGCGTGCGTATGTGTGTGTGTGTGTATAAGCAGAATATTAATGAAATATCCCAACAATTTTTTTAAAAAATTGCTGAGAAAAAAAAATTATATATAACTCTAAAATCATCTACTATATAATTTTTAAAGATAATATTTGTCCATTTAAATAAATATCGTTACTTATCAATTTAAATTTAATTTATTTTTAATGTAATGTTCCTTTAAAAGCTAAAGATTTAAAATTGTATTTAATGAAAGAAGAAATAATTATCTACCACAAGATAAGAATTTACTTTAAAATTATTATAATTGTAATATCTTGTAAACAAAAATATTTATTATTAAATTTTTTATTTAAATTCAATTAATAATATCATATATTAAAATATAATTGGGAATAGAACTTCAGTTTTTAACAAATTATTTAAATTAATTTTGTCTGTAAAATCTTTATTGATTTTAATATTTCAAATAGAAACAGAAAAACATTTTGTTTAAAACTGTACAAGATGAGTTCAGAGATTGGCCAATGAGAGTTAAGTAAACAGTTTTCTGATGTCAATTTATCCCAGGATTTTTAAGAAAAAAAACACAGCAGACAATCTGAGAGGGAAGTTTCAAGAAAACTGATAAAGTAGATAGCAGTCTTGATTTTTGTTTTCTCCATAAAAACAATTATAAAACTTAAAAATATTTAAAGTCTTAAGCAGAAAAAATCATATTCACAAAGCTATCTAAGGATATAAAATATTTTTAAAGTAAGTATTAATACTATGGAATGAGTAAATTAATCTTTATTATGGCCTGGTTACGAATTTTGATCATCTGCTTCTAGCCAAGATAATACCATAAAAAAGTTTGAAAAATCAAAGTTGTTATTTTAATGTTGCCTAGAATAGCCATGGGAAAGGAAACACAACTGCAGTGATTCAGAGAGAAACATGATGATAGCCACGTAAGAAAACACCCATTTGTCTATGCTAAATTAAGAATTTTTATTAATCATAGATTAAATGTTAAAACAGATTAAAAATTTCTAGAAATAAATTTTTAAAGCTAATAGGAATATCTTATAGAATGTTAAGAATAATTAGTTAATTGTGAGTCTTGAATGCAAGAAAAATTAATATTCATTTAAAGTAAACAGTTGATATGTAAGAAATAATTTGCAAAATTAAAATTTTGAAGAAAATATTTAGCTTGTACCTAATAATGAAAAAAAGACAAATAAAATTTAAATTAAGATTTCTTATGTTTAAATAGTAGATGAATTTTTACTATAAGAACCGAATATTAAAATGGAAAAAAAAATCTGTGTAATGTTTAATGGTAGATGAGCAAACATAACTGAGATTAAAATGTACTACAAGCTAGAAATCTAAATGAATTATCCAATATGTGTTTAAAATTTTACAAGACTAATAAGTACCAGGAAAAAAAGAGAACTCAAATAGTAAACTTATTGATGTCTTATTTGGACATGTTTTAAAGTTTGTGCAGCATGAGAGAATATGAGATTTTTAAGAATATTGAATATACTTTTCATAGCGCATTTTGAAGAGCAAGACTATGTGTACATGAATTAAACCTAGCTAGGAAGGATGGATGCATCCAATTCAAAAACTTTTGTCTCATCCAGTTGGATTTGTTTGTTTAATGTCTTGCTTAACTATACATGTCTTTTAATAGAGAGAAGATAGAAGAAGTAACTCAATGGATGAAGAATGTACACCTTTAAGGAGTAACCATGGTAATATTAAATTAGAAACTGGAAGTGGGTTTCAAAATAAAAATTTAATTTTAAATTTATCACTAATATTTTTTTTGTTTAAAATAAAATATAAATGGAAAGTATTTGTCATAATGAGAATTTATGTTTACAATTTGATATATGATGTTAAAGGTATTCTTAAATATAGGAAGAGAGTAATCATGAGTTATAATGAGAAAGTGGGGGGGGGGGACATAATATTAACTGTATATTTTGATCAGTATATACTTTAAGAAATTAAGTGTAATAGGATTATCTAAAAGGAATGACAAACTTATTATAAAATATAATGTATTTATGAAAGTAAGAGAGAATGAATGTTGATGTAAGACAATATCATGATCTCATTTGTTATAAAAAAAATATATCCTATTAATAATAACAATTGAAATAAATTCTTTGTTGTGTAACATGATCATAGATATGGATAAAAAATTAGCAAATGGGGAAGATTATATTAAGTTATTAGTCTAGAATTAGTGGAGTAATATATGCTAAATATGCAACTGAGGAAGATGAGTTAAAATTCCAGGATAAAATATCATTCTCAAGAACTAAAAAATAGTTAAGTGGGAGTAATACATGTAATACCCATATATTTATTTGAAAAATATTGAGGGTTTCCTACAAAGAAATGAGGATAATGTATACTGTTAATGCTCAGGGAAGAATCCAGGGTAAAATGGGAGTACAATTATTAAAAAAAATGATTGCCTGCCAAACTATGACACCTCATATTTAAAAGAAACCTCCATACTTTCTATTAGGATATATTATTGAATATAATATTTAAGGAAATCAGTTTTGCATCGATAATGTTTTAGATAAATAATAATATAGGAGGCATCAAGGTAGATGAAATATTTAAAGGATTTTACAATTTCTTCCTATATCTTGATAGATTTACATGAAGGTAAAACTTATATACAGAACACATATATTTTATGTTTGAATAGTAATTTGAATAAATTACTAAATGAGTAGAAGGTGTGATCAAAGAACACTATAAAATATAAGTGATAGAGAGAATGGAGGAATAAATGAATTGTATGATATGGAAAGAGTTCTTAGCTGAGTATTCATTTTAATTACATTATGAATATTTTTATTACCACACCAACAATGGTTTTGTTGATTAAATTATAGTTAATATTTTATGTCAAGTTTAGTAATATAAAATAGGATTTAAATGGTACAATTTTTGGATGATATTGATAACTATAAATATCAGGTAGTAAGGGAAAGGACTAAGAAGATAGCCATCAGACAACTCATGAATGATGCCAAGACACCAGATCTATATGAAATCAGACATGATAATAAAATAATATTTATACTTTTAAAAAGAACTAGATATTTACTTTAGGAGGGATTGATTTTATATAATAACCATTATGTTCTTATAAATAATGTAAATAATTTGCAGTCAATGTAAAACTGTTTAATGCTTATTTTTTATTGTTAATGAAGTATTTAACTTTACATGCATAATTGTTTGTTATTTATTCTTAGTATTGTAAATAAATGAATATTTTGATTTAAACATTATCATAGTAATTTTATTGAATCTGAGAGTCATTTCCATCACAAGGTCATATCAATAAAGCACATTATCTGCATAAAATTATACATACCACATTATATGCCTCATTTGAGAAGCTAGAGTTTATTATTAATACATTAATTATCAATTGCTTTAAATTATAACTATATTAAATAAAGCTTACGATACTTCATAATTTTATTAGATGCAAAATAATTTTGAAGAACCATATGAAAAATACTATTAAATGTTACAAAATGGAGAGCATGTAATAGAAATAAGCAATATGTTTGAGAGTCACATACTAATTTTGTAATTTAAGTTGAAATATATGTTATATCATAATTTTAAAATATATAATTTCAGAGTACAAGTTACTAACCAAATATATTTTAAAGTTTGTAATTCTGAAGGAGTTACTTACAGTGGGCGAATGCTAACTAATTAAGAGACGTATTTCATTAAATTAAAGTTGGTAGCTTTGATTATAGAAATAAGTATTCTAGAGTAATTGTTGTTAACATAAGTATGACAATAAATCTTAAGAAAAATAGATTAAATTATGTAAGGGAAGGTAATGAGTAGATAATGAATGTTAATTTTCATATCTTATTATTATAGTTAGATTAAGTTTCCAATAGGAGATTAATTAAGATTTTTAATAGTAAGTATATTTTTATTAAATGGTTGGATCAAAGTAAAATACCTCTTGCGATTCAATTATTTAATTATCAATCTAGTTGTGATATTGAATTTTAGAATAAAATACTTATGATCCCTGAGATAGTCAAAGCATAGCATCAATTATTTTAAGTTAATGTAATTTGATTAATGTTTTTATTTTTAGGATTCTTAAATTGTAGAAGAGTAGTTATTTCATTATTTAAATGAAATATTATGTTAGTCATTGCATGTTGTGGGAGTTTTCCTAATGATTATAATAGAATAGTAGCAGGAGAATAGTCACAATAGCAATGACATTGTGGCATGCTTTTCAATGTTAAAACCACTCTCTTGTAATGGTCCCTAAAGTTTATCTTATGTTTAATATTTAGAAAGTTTCAAGCCCCATGAAGAGTCATATACACTTTATTGTTGTTATACTTTACAGTTTATTATTGAACTAATATAGTAGGGGACAATAAAGAAGGTAGGGTAAGGTAGAGATATGGATTGAAAGAATCAGAAGTGGTTACTATATATATATATATATATATATATATATGTGTGTGTGTGTGTGTGCACGCATATACATATATTATTAAAAGTCTGTCAACACTTAGACAATCCCAATATCAATAACAAACAACAATTTGAAACTGTTGTCAAGACAACATCCTTTTAACAATATATATATATATACATCCCAAAAATCGATTCAATAAATCAAAAACAAAAAAAAAAAAAAAGAAATGTTTGTTCCAAACTTATTTTGTAATTACTCATTTGATATTTGTCTATTTTTGAGGTGCTGAATTCAAAATAAGTCCATAATTAACTTTCATTTTGTCACTGATATTTTTGTCATAGCTAAGTTATGCTTTGTCCATCTTTTGAAAGTCTTACAATTTTTTATTTATGAAAAACACTTTCATCCATAAAATAGTTTATATGTGAATAAATTTAAATTGCTTGCTGATTTCATTAATAAACTTACTTCCAATCATCAAACAAATCCAGAAGTTTCATTGCACTAAGCATTGCTTAAACTTGGTATATATTTAATATAGTATAAAAAATTATCAAATATTATTTTTTTAAATTAACATGTTTTATATAAAAAATTGAATAGTAATGCAAAAAATGTATTATCTGAAAAAATTATGAAAAAATTCATATATGGGCTGTAAAATATTGGTCACTCCTGTCCTAACTAAACGAGTAGATGAATATATAGTCTAGAATAAAAATAAATTATGATTCAGTCTCACACTATTATACTATTTTAACTAAACTTACAAATAATTTTTAATATTACAATAATAAACAAATATTCAGATCCTAATAGAAAGCTCTCATAGTTAATATTATGTTTTACAAATTCAGTAATTAGAAAATATGTATATGTAGTGATTAAATGGATTGCACAATGTGAATCTAAAATCTAAAACAATGATTACAAAAATGAAAAATAAATATTGTTATTCTGATTAATATAATCAAAAGATATATGAGAAAACTATGAAAAGATAAAATTAGAAATAAAGATATTCATAACTAAAAGATGGAAAAGAAATAGGAATAGAAATAAATGAAACCAACCTTTTAAATGGCCATTAGACAATTTAATTAATATTAATAATAAAATAGAAAATAGAAAATCCAATAAAAATAGATACAAAAATATAAAATCAAATTTATACAATTAGACTTGTAATTTTAGAGAAAAAGAAAAAAAGTTAAATAAATAAAAAAGTTGAAAATAATAAAAGCATCAAACAGTTCACTAGAGAAAATTGTACAAGAGAAATCAGATTAGTTATAAATTTTAAAACAAGATATTTATGAAAGATATGTTTACAGAACTACAAAAGGTAATTATTTTTAGAAGTAAGACTAAATATAAGTATTTGAAAAATAAAATAAAAGGCTAAAAGGTTTAATAATATGACTGATTTGGTGTTTAGAAATAACGCACTGGTAATGATACACAAAACATAACCACCAATAGCAAATATACTCAAAGCTGCATACCTGATTTTATCAGGACCAGGAAAAGTGTTTCCACTATGCAAACAGCAAAAATAACCCATAGGAGCACAAAGTAATTTATCAAGGAATTATTATCTATTGAAGGGGAAAATTTTGGTACATCCACTAGGATGTCAGAGATCACACTCAGAGTTGCACTAAAAACATTAGTGAAATTCTCTGTAAGTTGCTTTATAATAATTGGGCAGTTGATAGGGCTACATACAATAATTTTTCTGTAGGCTCTAAGATTTAATTTATGCATTTTTATAACTTTGAAGCAGTCATTGGGTCATATAAGGATTTTATATCTAGAGACCCTTTTTTCAGTACTGGCTTATACCTATTCTGGTGAACTTCTGATCCAGAATGCTACAGCTCAATACCAACTCCAACAATATCAATGAAAAAAGACAAAATCTTTTATAAATTGTAATAAATAATTAATATAAAATAGATAAAAGGAAATTAAAAAAACCCATTTATTCAAGTGCACTAATAAGTAAAAAATAAGTATTCTTCAACATTCACAATTTTGTTTAGAAATTTACAAATTAGATTCCAATGTTTAACTGACAAGTGGATTAGCATTGATACATGAAAGAGAGCATTAAATGCATATTATTTAAATGATTCAATGGGAATCTGATTTATAAATTTATAAATATGAGCACCCACATTTTCGTTTATGAAAACTGAAGAGTGTACATATCTCCTGAAAGCACTTAGCTTACTACTCAATTAAATTAGAAGCTTTTTTGTCTGTGCATAAAGCACTTACATATTTATATATGTCATTGAAGTAAAACTATTTATTTCAAGAATATTTATATTTTTAATGCATTTATGTAAATAAAAATGTTTTTTTTGTTTTTTTTTTAATTCTCTACTTTTGTTACCAGAAATAAAAATTGAAAAAGTTTAATTTAATGCTCAGTAGATGGTACTAACTTAAAGAGTACTGAATCCTACATAAAATTAAAATTTTAAATTTTTTATCAAGTTTTTGATAAATTTGTTTGCTAAAAATTATTTGCAAACTCTAAAAGAAATATATTGTCAAAGGGAATATATATGTAAGCAAAGTTTTAACAAGATCATAAATTGTGAAGTAGATGAAAACTGAGTGACAAAATTTCATCAGGTGGACAAGAAAACAGACTATTCATGAAACTTATAAAAATATTAATCAATAATAAAATAAAAAAATGATCTAGGAGAATATCAAAACATGTTCTAAAGTAAATAGCTAATGCTGAATTAAAATTACAAATTAAAGTAACATATATTACAATTAAAGTAACATATATTGCAATTAAAGATACAATATCTCTTTAATAATTTCTGATATTTTTCCATTGTTATTTAGTATCACAACCACCTTCAATACAGGATGAAAGTTTTAGGATTGTCATAGATAGCAACAAAATGATTATATTTTAATTTTTTTCTTAAAGTGTAAATAGTGATGTTTAAATTTAGTCATAGTATAAAAGTCTAATTAATTACAAATGTGTATAGTACTCAAAGGATAAGAAAAAATAAAAAAAGCATGACCAGTAATAAAATTCATAGATTCTATATTATGATTATGTCCAGCGCTGAATAGTTACTAAACAAAACTAATGATATTTTATACTTGAGGAAATTGTCATTTATTTGATGTCACCTAACTGTAATTATTATATATGCCCTGTGTAGTTTAATGTGGTGGTGGAATATAGATTTTGAAATGAAAATGCTTGCTTGGATTGATTCTAGTTCTGAAACTTCAGATATTGGCATTTTGTGAAACTGAGCAATAACCCCATTTGGTTACTTTATTATTATTATTATTATTATTATTATTATTATTATTATTATTATTATTATTATTATTATTATTATTATTATTATTATTATTATTATTATTATTATTATTATTATTATTATTATTATTATTATTATTATTATTATTATTATTATTATTATTATTATTATTGTTGTTGTTGTTGTTGTTGTTGATGTTGTAATAAAATTCTTATTTTTTACTTCACCAAGTGAAGCTTATTATTATTAGAAAAGATTTATACGGCTGAGCGCTTTCAGAGAACTTAAGTCTCCATATTCATAGCCTACTTTAACCGAACTTTAGCGGTAATTTATTATTATTATTATTATTATTATTATTATTATTATTATTATTATTATTATTATTATTATTATTATTATTATTATTATTATTATTATTATTATCATCATCATCATCACCATCACCAAATTAAGTTTATTAACTCTTCAAACAGTCTATAAAGCTATTTTCAAAATATATAAAAAAATTAAAAAAATAATTATACATTTATAATATTTACCAACAAAAAAAGAGAAAATAAATAATAATATAAAGTTATATTAAATACATTAGTATGTTCTGATATTCAAAATGTTATTTAAAAAATAGGGTCATGGCTTCATTAGAGAATAAAAAAAGTATTTAAAACATTAACACATATTGATAGATTTTTAAAAAAAATCAGATAAAACATTTTTTTTTTATTATGGAGAGAAACAAATTGCCAGGATTTATTTTACGTGAGGGTCGAAATTTAAAGTGAAATGTTACCTTTAACTTTATTTATATATACTCTGATCAGTGTTTCAGGATTCTCTTGGCATTCAAAGTAACAGCAGGTTTAAACTATTTCATTTACGTTGTAAATTTATTAGCTTTCTAAATACTTACCCTGATCATTTTACTCACCACAAGTCATCTTAATTCTGACAGATTAAAACTACTTTAATAGGAAAAATTTACAATGATTTTATATTTTTATTTAATCACAAATATCCCAAATTTAAATATAACAGAACTAAAAACTATTTATTATTTTGCATGTTATTGATTTTTTTAAATCGCGTAATCGATTATAAAAGACAATGCTATTTAATTGCTTATTATTTAAAGAAGTTACGAAATCTTTTCTTATTTCTTGGTTTGACAAATACACTGAAGTAAAAAAAAAAAAGAATAAAAATGGTTTATATTTAGAAAGTCTAAATTTATCAAGAAATATATTGTTAAAAAAAAATCCAACAAATAAATTATTCATTCATTTATTCCATTAATTTTCCGTTTTCAAAGTAACTCATTAAGATTTTTTTTTACTTTTACTGTGGCTTTTTTATAACTTAATGTTTTATTTAAAAGTTAGTTTCCCTTCTAAAATTATCACAATTTTCATGTCATACAATATATCCACATAAAAAATTTATAAACCTTATTTACGTTTAACATTTAGCAAAAATAAATATATTTTCTGTTATTTTTTAATAGTCATTGTCAACTGCAATATATATATATATAAAAATTACTCCAAATTCACAACTCAACCAGATTAACCAAAGAAAATAAACTCTAAAACACAACCAATGGTTTCACTACTACAAATACACTCCTCAAGTGTACTTGTAGAAATGAAATTATGAGTTGTGCTATAGAGTGTATTTTCTTTGGCTAGTCTAGTAGAGTTGTGATAATTTTGATTATTTTATTGACTAGATTAACTTTAGGCTTGTAATATATATATGTAGTTTTAGATGTTAATTCTATTATTCTCATGGATAAATGATGATTTCGTAATATATATATATATATATATATGATTAATAATAATGATGAAAATTTTTATCTGGGAAGAATGTTGTCACAGCTGTGACCATCTGTATATTAAACTACAAAAATTGATAAATATTGAATAAGTATAAAAAAGCATGTGAAAGGTTATGACTTTTGCCCACTGATTGGATCAGCATAAAATCATCTTGAGAATTATTTATCTTTTTTAAATATCTTTATTAATATAATATAAATTATATATATATATATATATATATATATATATATATATATATATATATATATATATTAATATATATATATAATACATATTTTGCGGGTTCATCCATGTTAAAAACTTTTAATATTAATATACTGATGTGTCGACTTAGTCACACAAGTCATCCACATTTGTATACAATGGACAGCATTACAAACAAGTTTTTGGTAGTCCTATGGGCTCAACTATCTCAGGAGTAATAGCTGATTTATTCATGGAATATATAGAAACTCGTGCTTTAGAATCATCATCTATAAAACCTCTCATTTGGCTCAGATACATAGATGACACTTTTGTTATATGGCAACATGGAAAAAACAAATTAGATGATTTTTTCTTACATTTAAATAATATGCATCCTCATATTAAATTTACAATGGAGACAGAGTCTGATGGAAAACTCCCTTTTCTTGATGTTCTAATCACCAGAACACCAAATAGTTTATCTTTTTTTATTTACTGAAAGGATACACACAGAGACAGATATTTACATTCTCATCATCACCCAATTCAGATAGTTTCTGTAGCCAAAACTCTTTTAAATACAGCAATTAACCTTTCAGATGAGACACATCTGAAAGAAGAAATAAATCATATTAATAGTGTTTTATTAGCAAATAGTTATAATTACAAATTTATAAAAAAAAAACCTTATTTCAAGCCCAAAATAGACAAAATAGGAAACAAAAAGATAATAAATCTGCTATTAGGATTTGTGTTTCATATGTAAAAGGAACTACAGACAGTATCAGACGTATATTAAAATGCTATAATATAGATACAGCATTTTCTGCTCATCAAAAGATCAGCAATATAATAACCAAGCCTAAGGATTCAATCCCTCTTAAATATCATGGGGTCTATCAAATCTCATGTAAAATATGTGAAGCTTCTTACATAGGTATGAGTAATCATCACATCAGTGTTAGGAAAGATGAGCATGCTAATGCAGTTAAACAACACTCATCATCATCAGCACTCTCACTCCATACTATAGATTCGGGTCATAAAATTGATTTTTCTAATACCAGGATCATATCCAGATGTGATAATCTCTACCAGTGCAAAATTAGAAAAGCCATTGAGATACTTAAAAGGCCAGATTGTATCAATAAGCGAGATGATACATGCAAACTTCCTCCTATTTGGAAAGATTTTTTTAAAAAACATTCCTAAATTTAACATTTTTTGCTATTGGTGGAATTTTAACATTTTATTCAAATCAGTGATTGTAGCGCCTCTACAACTGTCTTTCTACCTTTTATAATTATGTGATGACTTGTGTGACCAAATTGAAATGTCAAATATTAAAAGTTTTTAACATGGATGAACCTACAAAATATTTATTTTATATATTTAACCCGTGCAAATCTTCATTTTAACATATATATATATATATATATGGTGAAATGGAATGTTAACAGTATATTTAAAGATATTACACATGGAAAAAACTGGGAATGGAATTAATCATTTTATTTGATTGTGCTTAATAAAAATTTATATTTTTAAATCTTTAACTGAAATTACCCTGGGTTAAAAATGATATAATAATTTCTAGCCTAATAAATGATTTGTAATATTTATTAAAGTATTTATCTTGGAAGAATGTGATGTTTTAATTGTGTGTGCTACATTTAGATTAAATTATAATTTGACATTAATAAATATTGAACAAAATAGTAATTGGCATATTAGAAGTTATAACCTGGAGCAATGAAAAATTGCTCATTAAACGTGAAAGGCATCTTAATATTTACTTTTTTCAGAAGAATTATATATATATATAAGATAATTATATATGGAGATAAGTAGAAGTTCAATTCTCACTCTATGCTGTGATTGTGTTTATCAATAATAGATGTATTAATCTTTAATTGTTTGAATTGTATATTTGAGATGAAAACAATATGATAATTTTAGCCTAATAATCAATTTGTAATAACCATTAATGTATATATATATATATATATATATATATTACACATTAATTTTCATATATATATATATATATATATATATATATATATATATGAAAAAATAATGTCATAATTATTGGTACAGAAAGAGTTTGGAACCTTTAGATTATATGAATTGTAATAATTTCAAATTGATACATTCTGAGCAATGGTAGTGAAAATATGAGAGTTTTGTGAATGGAATCCAGTGAAGCATTCTAATTCAGTGTAAAATGCATCATGGAAGTCATTTATCTTTTACATATGCTTTGATTAAAAGTGATTAAAATATATGTACTTAAATGTAAAGTTTTCTATATATACATATTGTTGATGGTCTCTCATCAATGTTTATGGTTATTCAAATTCCAGAAGAAGAAAGACAAATAAAGGTTCGTTTTGCAATGATTATATAAACCAATACATGAATCAAAATATAAATATGTTTATGGGTATGTAGATATCACATCTATGATGAAAAGATAAAATGGGAAGATGAAAAAATATTATCATTCCCATTGATTAATCAAAAACAATAGCAACTATAAAATAATTAACTCTATAAGGAATAAATCTATAAGTAGCATGTGAATCCACACTGAAATAACAAGAAGTAATTATAACACTAATTATAAGTTACAAGATGCATCATTAGAATTACACAAGAATAATTAACTGTCATTTCTTATGACTAGATTT
>JAQFVV010006368.1:1379561-1417061 GCA_028023455.1 Epiperipatus broadwayi
GCATCCCCTTAATTGACTGACATTTAATCGGTGATAAGTCATGTCCCTGTTTTTTTTTTTGTTTTTTTCTAGATGTTTATACTCCAAATGTATTTTTCTTTTTCAGATACCTGTAATACCTAATCTATTGGATTAAGGCAGTTGTATTGCTTTGAGCCACTGCCCAATTGTAGAATATATATGTATCATTGTAGCCTCTATTACCCATAGCTGCAGGTGACGGAATATGCCCCCTGCACAGGTGGATCATACTTTAGTGACTTAATAAAGGTGCTTTGAAACATAGTCATAAATTTAAAAATATCATTGTATTATAATTGACCTAAATGTGAATAAATTTGATTTTGAAAGTAAAAAAAAGAAACTCAAAAACTTAATTTGTTAAACAATTGTCAACTTGGTAAAACTGTGCACACACATATGTATGCAATATGTTTAAAATGTGTATTTACAGAAAGTGTCGAAAACATGCTCAGTGTGTAATGTTTGATTGGAAAAAAGTACCTTTTCTTGTTACATATTTATACATACTCATATATATAATTCAATAATTAAATTTTTGTCTCATTTATTTTAATCCCAATCAACAGAGTTAATTATAGTAATTAACAAAGGATCATTATATTGATACGTTTAAAAATTTTTCAGTTAGTTAATTATATACCTCAATATTTTGGAAATAAACTCAACTTCTTTCAGGCTTTGTGATAAAGCAGTTAATTAGAATGTGAGTGTCTAATTAGTCCATTCTAAGAGCTTGTAATATTTCATCTAACAATCAACCTTTAAGCTATCAACAATCTCAACCTGTAGTCAAGGCAACCTCCTTTAACAATAAAGGTGATACCACCTTTACCTATGGTCTTATATATATATATATAGACACTAAAGATAGCTTAATGGTTGATTGTTATTATCTATATTTATAAACCTATTAAAGCCTTGAGTAATTGACTTTCTTAGTAAAGTAAATATATATGTTATATGAAATTTGAAAGTTATAAATGACAATTTATTACTCTGCTTTCAGAATCTGGAAGTTATAATTGCCTTTTTATTAGTTTGCTTTCAGAACATGTTATATATTCCTAATTAATGAGGTTTGTTTAAATTTATTTGCACTATTAATCTTACACTCCTTTGTTAAGTTGCAATCTTTAGTATCTATATAAATATATAAGACCATAGATTAAGGTAGTATTACCTTTATTATTAAAAGAGATTACCTTTATTGTTAAAAGGGATTGTTGATAGCTTACGGTATGATTGTTATCATTAACATTTATAAACCTATTAAATCCTTGAGTTAATTGGCTTTATTGTCTTAAAAAACTACATAAACAGCAAAAAACGATTGTGCAGTAAAGAATCATTGTTGTTTATAAGTGCTTGGAACATCTTTTCCATATAAAATATTTTAGAATAAACTATATATATATATATATATATGTGTGTGTGTGTGTATGTTATATATAGAGTAAGTTAAAAACAAACTCTTAACAAACTTCAATTAATTAAGAGTTTGTTTTTAACTTACTCTATATATAACATTTGTAAATACGAGCTTTATTAAAATTAGGTCATCTGACTTAATCAATTTAATATATATATATTGGAATGTAATTTATTTATAACTCTTTGTTAATGAGCCATGTGTGTTAAAAAATTACCAAGGTTAACCACAAACTCCCATTTATTATTGGTATTTTCTATGTAGCCAATTTAAGATTGATCATAATATTCAAGCAAAAGAATACTCCCACTATGGCTTCTCTTATAGATTTACTTTAAAATCAAGCTATATTTTCTGATCATCATCATATTCTGACAATAATCTTTCTGATAGTCAGTCCCAAGGTCACTCTATACTAATAGCTTAATGTAGAAATGCATGTAATATTCCATCACAGAAGAGTCACCAATGTACACAATAAGATAGTGCTCAGCTTTACAATCTCAATAACATTTCTGTTAACATTCTGACTGTAGCATAATTTAGACAATGAAATCATTCACAGCTCACATAATGCCAACATATTTTGAATGCCAAAACAATTTGGGGAATAACGCCGAGAGCCAGAATAGTACATAACAAATGTTTTTAATATCTTACTAACACCATTCATTTACCAACTAATAAATATAGAGCAATAAAATAAGGAGAAGAATCATAAATTTTAATCCATATTGACTAGCATTCTTTTTCTGAAAAATGTGTGTACATAAAATTGATATAGACACATAAATTGACAAACGTAAGATAAAATATTAACTGATGATTTAATACATTAATTTCTAACACAATGTCATTAGGAAATAATACAGCTGAGATAAATTTTATACTTGGGTAAACAAATAAGAATAAAAATAAATATTAATGACAATTTTATAATACACTTAGGAGATACTATAATGCAGATTTTGTAGTTGTGGTTTATAAGCTTGCAAATATTTATTGGGTTATTACAGTTCATTGTGTTAATGTAATTGATTTCAGAATCTTGTTTTCAATCAGGCAGTATTCTTCTTAGCATATTTGTTATAGGGATATATGTCTCTTGATATTTTCTTTTAAAATATGCATTTACAGTGCCAAGTAATGCATGGACACTAGTGCTTTGTTATCCAATCAACTGCATGAAGATAATAACTAGTCAGCCACTTAGAATGTTTTCACACATGTCAGGAGAAATAAACATGAAGAACATAATATCAAGTATGCTCAAATTAACTGTTGCACACAAAAAAAATTATATAGCCCCACTATATTCCAATATTAAACACTTTTACATATTCTTCTATCTGGGAGAGATGACATTTTTCACAAAATATTCTCTTTTTTTAGCTAAACCATGCATAACCATAATTGATTGGCCTATGCCTTTTCTAAAATAAAATTATCTATGTCCTTCCATATAATATTCTTTGTGATGTCTCTTTGTTTAAGTAATATTGCAGTCCAGAATTAAAACTTTTATATTTTAGAAAACTTTTATATTTTAGAAACAGGATAAGCTTTTCCAATTATGGTAACTCAATATATCTTTATTTCTTTACTTATTCATTTGTAATTCAATAGATAGAGAAGGCCCACTGTACAGGAAAGATTGTAAAATTATAACTCCTTTACACAGTTACTGATTAGTATTGCAGTGCTATGAATATAACCAGCCTGGTCAAAAGCAATGCAAAGCTGGAAATCATTCCTGTTTTCTAATTATTGACTAACACAAAAAATATATAGTATAAATATTCAAAATGATTTTTAACTTTGAATAACGTTTAGGTCTTTAATGCCTCATTAAATAAATATGTACTACTAAGTATATATTTTTATTCTCTTTAAAATGATATAAGACTGGTCTTTGTGACTCTTACTCTTTGTCTGGAATTTGAACCCAGTCTATCAAGGAAACGAGTCCAAAAACAAATATTAACAATAAATACATTTCACTTGATTATACTTTACCAATTACATTTGTAAATTAAATTAGACATTAATCCGATATAGGATAATTTGCAATCACTTTTAGATAGTGGCATAAGCATTGCAAGTCTTTTTATTACCTGTTGCTGTTAGTATAAAATTCCAATCAAATTTGAGTGTTAATCATTTTATTTTTGATTTACTTCTTAATACCAATTAGACATGTCTTGCACTCAATTAATAATAATATTACAGTATGGTAAATTAGGGAAATGATTGCCAATCAATACATATATAGTTTATTATTTAAACCTCTGGATATAATTCCAAAACTTTACATATCTAAACTTAGACCCAAACATATAGTATAATTTACAATTAACGATGCCAATCATTACTATCATTTCACCACAATATATATATATATATCATTAAAAACCGGTCTTCACTTAGACAATCTTAATATCAATAACAATCAACAAATTCAAACTTTATATATATATAATATTATAATTCAATGTCTGTATTTCTTCAAATTAGTATACATAATCTTATAAATGAATATTTATAAATACGTATAATAATTAGATATATGTAAAGTACAACTTTAAAAATTTTATCCACTTAGGAATGCTTTCGACTATCCTCATAGTCTTTGTCAACTAATACTTTGAAAGTCTAGCCTTCCCACAATTCCTTTCAAAGTGTTAGTTGACAAAGACTACAAAAATGCTTCTAAATGGATAAAAATTTTAGAGTTATACTTTACCTATATCTAATTACTGTATTTATAAATATTCAATTATAAGATTACATATATATATAATGCTATGTGGGTATATTGAGGGATTTGTTATAAACCAAGTTTTATATTTTCAAAATAGTGTTTTTTAAAGATTATGTAATAAAATAGAAAACAATTGATGACCGATCAGAAATCAGTTTTTCACTTGCTCCTAACATTTTATAATAGCAAGATGTTAATTGATTTATAGATTAAATTATTAAAAGTCATTAATAAGGTACTCTGTGTATTTTTTATGTTGAGTCCAGCTACAATTTACTTAAGTACACATTCAAATAAAAACTATACCAGTAACCTGAATAAGTTATCATCTAGCAATTTTTCGTTTATAGGAGATTAGACCAATTAAATGATGTTGCTGTCTGGTGGATGCTCATGTGATCTTTAGTTTATAGAGGATCATATCAAGCTGTCTGATGGATGCTCAGTTGCACTGTAGTCTATATTATAATTATCAATGCGCTTAATGGTATTTAATTGAAGTCAATACAAAAAAACCCATGGAATATCTCATTAAATAATTTCAATATTTACAAACACACATATATTCCCAAGTTAAATGGAAATGAAAATGGATAAAAACATTATTCTCTTGATCTTCTATAACTAACCATAATAACTTAATACCATTTGTATATAAGAAATTTACACACCCTATTAGAGATATCTGACGGCATCTTCACATCGCCATCAAATCAAAATCTTCTTCATAACTAAATCAGTCTTCCCAAAGTTATTCTTACTTTCAAATTAATTTATTATTTAAAAAAAGAGATAAAAAAGATATGTAATGTCATATTAATGAATGACTACAATGTTATCATTATAAACATTGGAATACACTAAATCAGGGGTCCCCAACCCTATGCCCGCAGGCACCATGGCACCCGCAGAGCATTTTACGTAACCCGCCGCTATCCGAACATGATAAAAAATTATTTATCTGATACAAATAAATTTATTTTTTTAAATTTCTTATAAATTATTGTATTATATTGTAATCAAATTGTAGGGCATATTATACTTTTACAACGTAAACGTTAATTATATGTTAAAATTTTATTTTTGAAATAAATATATATTTTTTTTTGTACATTATGTGTAGTATAAACAATATCCAACTAAAAATTTACATTGAAAAAATAAATAGTGTCCGCCATCTGGTTGAAAAAATAAATGGTGCCCGCCACCTGGCCAGTATTATAGAATGTGCTCTTAAGTGCAAAAAGGTTGGGGACCCCTGCACTAAATCAAACATACCAAAGAAGAAAAACAAATAAATGCTTTTATCGGATTTTGATTTTTTTATATAAAAAAAATAACAGAAAAATTGGGTGTGTGCTTAGATATTATAACATAAAAACAACATTCTCAAATGAACAAAAAAACTAAATTATTCTAACTAAATCTAAGAATTTAAACCCTCTTCAAGCTGAAGAACTTTATGACTTTCCCTGTGGCACGGGCAACACCACATATATAGGAAAAAGCAATCATATAAGTGTGAGCATAGAATAACACATAATTGTGGTTAAAAAACTCCCAATATCCTTAGCACTTGCTTTCCATGTTTTAACCACATGTAGAAAAGCTCATCTAAACATGTTAGGGAGGCCATAAAAAAGACAAAAAATTTTCAGGTGTAGATTGTTTTACAATAAAAGTAATCGAATGTCATTGTTACTTGGAAAATTCATAAAAAAAAAATCGAACTCCGGAAAGGAATGATTTAGGCTCGATATATGAACCTTAATTAACTCCAGAATCTGCCAATCTATTACTGGGCAAAATCACGCAGGTCATTTGTTTTTACTATAGTGATAAATTAGATTTTATATTATTGATTTTTTTACTTTAAGGTTTTAAATTTCGTCTTTTTTTAAATTATACATTACGTTAAAAAATCTGATTAAGTTTTATTAGTGGTAAGCCCTAAAATATCCTTCTGACACTTGCTAATTTAAAATATAAATGCAGAGCTGGATTTTTGAAAATGTTGTATATATTAAATTTCTATCTGAAATTTACTGCTGACTCGACATCGCCTCATTATTCATTTGAATTTCAGGAAATACACTTTACTTGACAGCTAAATTGATAATCATTTAAGCTTTTTTAAAGGAAACCGTATTTTCCCTATTACAGCTTCTTTTTTTAAATGCCTAAGTTCAGAGAAATTGTAATTTATTATTTTCAGTAAGGAATAAAAATATTGACAATCATTGGAAATATATATATATGCGTACAGCATTCATTTAAAATAATCTAAAACTCAAACCTAAAAGAAAGTAGCGGAGCTTTGTGGTGTAGTGGTTAAAACGATTGTCTGACACGTTTGTCTATGTGTGTACAAGTCCTGGTGAAATTTGAAATTGACAATTTTAAAATGGTATGTAATTATTGTTCAGTAAATACTTATCTTAGCCAATATTAATCTAGTAATATTTTTATGTTTACTAATAATAGCTCTTTTTTACTAGTTCGAGTTCCGTAATCTGTACATTTATAGAAAGTTTATGAAGTAGATAACATACTTGTTGAATTTTTTTCCGATACTTTGGCAAATGGCTCATTTGGAAAATGAACAACAAATTTTTATGTCATAGAAGGGCTATATTAATCACTGTATAAATTACTTATTCAGATCCGTGAACAAACTAATTAATAAACAAATTAAATTAATAAAGATGCATATGCAGTATTCTTTATGATTTAGTACTCTGGTAATGTATGACAGATTCAATTAGAAAAAGTTTGTGAAGAAGCTTAATATGTTACTTCTGAATACCATATGACTTCTTGAACAACTAATCATTCAACTATTATTATTATTATTATTATTATTATTATTATTATTATTATTATTATTATTATTATTATTATTATTATTATTATTATTATTATTATTATTATTATTATTATTATTATTATTATTATTATTATTATTATTATGTTTTAACAATAATCTTTGTTAATCATTTGGATTACATAGTATTACATAACATTGATTACAAAGGTTACAGGGACAATCATGCTGTACAGGGTTTTACATAGATTGATTCCGTTTGCAAAGTATGTTTTTGACAAACACTGCTACTAGTTTTGAATACAGAGATGGATGTCAAGTTTAATCATTAAAATCTCAAAAAATAGTTCAATATAAAACATAACTTCATAAATAGATAGATATGGCCTAGGATTGTATAATTTGGCTTCATATTGGACATGATTAATGTTCTTGTAATTATTAATCTTGAAGCACAATAGAAAGTTAACTGATTACCATATAGTATGAAATCATGTTATGAGAGCTGCATGAAGAAGAAGTCAATACAGAGTAGAAATAGGTGTGGTGGACAGATGGTGTCTTGTTATTTTTATATTCAATAAAATACACAAATATTTATTCCAAATGAAAATATTTAATCAGTTAATTAAAATATATAATGATCAAATTCTGAATTAAAAACTACTACATTACAAATGTAACAAGACTCACTTAGGAGAAATCCCTTCATCAACTGTAG
Organism: Epiperipatus broadwayi; assembly: GCA_028023455.1. Taxonomy (NCBI): domain Eukaryota; kingdom Metazoa; phylum Onychophora; class Udeonychophora; order Euonychophora; family Peripatidae; genus Epiperipatus; species Epiperipatus broadwayi. The sequence goes on from JAQFVV010006368.1 coordinate 1,387,321, forward strand.
TAAGTTGAAATATCAGTAATAACAGATCAGACAAAATTTGTATTCATGAGCAGTCTATGAACCAACAGTAAGCATTTCACACATTCTGAGAAATTCTGATGGTGCTGCTATTGCTTTCATCTTTTATTCATTAAATGTCATATAGTTATCATTTAGGTTTTGAAATTCAAAGAAGCTGACTATACTAATGCTTGCTTGAATCATAATTCCAAGAAATCCATAACTGTTAAATTCATTGTTCTCAGGTTTTGAGAGCAAGATTTTTTTTCCTTTTCTTAATTCAAAAAAAATTATTGAATTTTCAGTTATTTATTTATATCATCATCAAAAACCATTATCAATCCACTGCAGGATGAAAATCTCTCCAAGTTCAAACCATCTCTAATCTTTAGCTTCTTTCTCCACATCACCCCTGCACACTTTCTTATTTCATCCATCCATCTCATATGTGGTCTCTTTCTGGGTCTTTTACAATCTCTTGGAACCCAGTTTAAGATTTCAACTGTCAATCTATTATCATCTCTTCTAGAAATATGTCCAGCCCAACTCCACTTCAGTTTTTTATTTTTTTAATGAAGTCAATAACACCTGTTTGTTCTCTTACCCATATATTGCATTTTTGATCTCTTCTTGTTACTCCTAACATACATCTCTCCATACTTCTTTGAGTGGTCTGAAGTCTCTGTATTGCTCTTCTATTCTGTGTCCAAGTCTTAGATCCAATAAGTAAAAACTGGTAAAACACATTTATTAAAAACCTTTCTTTTCAAACACATAGGCAATATACTTATGCTTATTTACGAAACATACTTGTAAAATATTAATTTTAAACCAAAAAAATATATGATTACAATTGCATTTTAAAATGTTTATTTTTAAGATGGTAAGTCTAATAAAATCATAACTACAGTAAAAAAAACTTAAAAATGATTTGTTAATCAAAATATGCTTTCATAAAAACCAGCAGTGCAGAAAATTTTTGTCAAATTTTAATAAAAGTGAGCACAATGTTAAATTTTAAAACAGAAATTTATTGCTTTTTAATATCTAAACCAAAAATGCTTTCAATTTAAACAACAAGTTTCAAATAAAAAATAATTTATTCACTATTTTTTATAAATCGATGAAGACAACCATCCATGTAAAGAGTCTTTGTTCTCACAATGTATTTCATTTTAGTACTTTACTTTCTTATTTTGTAAAGTTAAAATATTATCAGCAGTAGAAAACTCTCCATGAGGTAGTGTTACCCAGTGCAACATTAGTAATTATGGGTACAGAAAGATTTTTACATAAAATCGCCATCTGGTGCCTGATCATCCAATATCTGCAGATTAGTTTCTAGCTTGTGGCTTTCATCAGTGAAGAGCTTGGATCTATGAGCACTGTATTTAGATCTAAAGATCTAATGCAATCCTCCAGCAGTCACTTTTTATCTATTTACTTAACTATAATTCCTGCAGACATTTATTATTAAGGCTTTCACTGGGTGGCACTACTATATGAAGAGTTTTCGATTGCTAATAACAGCTTGTGTAATCATAGGAAATGGTGATCATGTAATGTTTAAAATATTATCTTTTAAAATATTTTTATATATGAATATAGGATATAGAATAAAAAAAATTAATTGTAAAAATTACATGTTATAAATATACTCAAAACTATCACTAAGACATTCAAATTAAGTGCGGTAAAAGTCAGTCACAGAAAAAGATAATGGTACGATTTGTGGAAAAAATTCAAGTCACTATAATTTTTGATTATTCAGATATAATTCATATGTGTGCATCTTTCTATAAAAAAACATCACATTTAATATTTGTATGTGATATTCTTCTTTTTTTCATTTTAAAATAAAGCAAGTAAATTTTATTTAATTTGTTCAGGGTTTAATTCCTCTTTTCTTATCTGAGTCAGCCCTAGGAAGAACTTTTTCTATTGTATTTTTACAATTAAACTTTCTTTATGTCATATATTGATAAACTTTACATTATTTATTGTAAATGTAAGCTTTCAAATGATAGACATTCTAAAAGGTGCTATTTGAACTTTGGAAAATAGGAAAATAAAATACCAAATGGAGATCATAAATATAAAAATGGAACTTGGTGTTATTGGTTGCATTTTATCTGTTCAAGGGTTATTAGAACTAAATATTAGATATGTGAATTTCATTTTTTTAAATCTCAAAAAAAATTAGGATTAGTTATTATGAAAAAAATATATATTAAAATTAAATATTAAAGTTATTATTATAATTTTTTTAAAAAATAATTATTTACTGGTATTGACAAACAACTATTTTGTTACCCAGTAAAAACAGCATTTGCTTTGGCTTAACAAACTTTTTTATGACTTGTCTTATTAAAAATAAATATTTTCAAATAAAATCAAATTATAGTCACATAGGTTTTTAATTTAAAATATTTTTACAACAATATTGCAAAATAGTCTTTAATATGTAAACAAATTACTGAAAGTTACCCTTTTTCTTTCCAAACATGAAAAATTAAAAAAAATCCCTAAAGTAAAACATTCTACTAATCAAAGATTGACATTTCTATCAGATCAAAATGGGACCGATCTGACTTTTTTATGATTAAATTATGTATTGTAATTTCTTAAAGTCCATCACATGCTAACATCTTCAGATTTGGTTGAACTAACAATTTTAAAATAATTTCCAAGGTAAAATAAAACTAAGTATGGTAAACTAAGATTATAAGTTGACTCACAATAATGCAAAAAATATATAGCAATTGTCATACCATTGTAATACCAAAAACTGCAAACAGTGCACTGTTTTGCCACAATTTAAATGGAAATATCCATGCTTATTCTGAATTGTCTCCAGTAATATTGGATTTTGAAATAGCTCATAAAGTGGGGAGTGCTGTGAAATCTGTTCTATGAGTCTTGTATTACCTTAGTTTACCATTTACAAATTGGTTGTTGTGTGTAATATTCTTATATCTTAGTTAAATTGTAAATTAATTCAAAGTCCTTAAATGATATTATTTATAATAATATTATAAGATATATTTTTATAATCTATTAATTGCATAATTGTTTACATTATAGATATAAAAGAAATTATATTGAAATAACATTTTCACTACTCATTCAGGCCTAACTTCTCCCATTTTTATCTGGAAAACCCTAGTTGCAGTTTTGGACATATTTGCACCATTACAATTAAATGTTTGTTTTATATAATATTTTGATAATCTTTACATTATTTATTATAAATATAAGTTTACAAATAAAAGATAACCTTCTCTATTTATTACTGAATGAACTAGTTTTTATTTAAAATTCAATTTTTAAGATGGAAACAAATTTTAGTTGAGACATCATAAAAACAATGAAAATATATTTTAAAATTTTAAATTACACTTATTATTATTAAAATTTGACAAAAACAATTTTTCCATTGGCAATAGTGAAAGTTTTTTTATAGCAAATAATAACTTCCACTGTATTGTAATTATGATTTTAGATTTTAACAAATTGTCTTTAGAAAAACAAACATTTTAAAATAAAATTTTACTAATATTTTACTAAAATGTTGAATAAATGATATTATATATGTGAATAAATTATTGAAAATTATAATATTTCTTCAAAGTACTAAAAGAAAAAATTATGATTTCAAAAGCCTGAAGCAAAATAATCTGCCAATCAGTGGTGTTGCTGATTTCTTTGTATTATCATAAACCAATCAAATTATTCTTGATTTCTTTTAACTCTTGATCTGTTCTCAATAAAAAATTTTATAAGCAGGTTTAATTCACTCTAAAATTCCTATTTTTTATGTCATCATATCGAATTATGGTGATTTCATTGAGGAAAATATACTGTATGATACTGCCATCTTTCAAATTACTTTACAAATAAAAAATCAATAATATTTAAATTTAAAGCTATAACAATGAGAGAAGATAGGCACTGATTGGTTGTTTCTCATTTTCCACAAAAGAGAGTGCTTGTCAGCAATTTTGACAGTTCTAAGTTCTTTGTTTTAATTTTCAAAATGAAAAAGTATGTTTTAGAGTATTTTTTACATATTAATTATTATTTTCATAAAAAATATATGAAAATATAATTACTTTAGAAGAGTAGTTCAGATTTTAATAAAAATTATTTACTTTTACAGGAAAGTAAATTGAAAAAAAAAATCAGTGGCATAGGTTGCATTTTGTAATAGGTATGAAATGTTCATTTTATCTTTTCCACTATAGATTATTTTTATCAATTATATATATATATATATTATATATATCAATTATATATATATATATATATATATTATTTTTGAAAAAACTGTTATTAATTTAATAATCTGATAAATTATTAATTTGCTTTTTAGTAAAGTAAACTAAAACTAATATAATATTAAAAGACAAATATATTTTACTGCTGATTCTGTAATTGAACCAATCAAAAGTTTAGAACTTTAATTCACTCAGCCAATATGACTATCTTCAGTTAAGAGATGCAGAAAGAGTTAAATTTAGAAATTTGCAGATATTTGTGTAATATTTGTGTTATACTCACATCTTCAGGATTTTTTAAAACTAATAAATTTAATTCAAATTTTTACTGCAAAAAAAAAAAAAATTGAACCAGCAACTTACATTACAGATAACTGCAAAATGATGAAGAAAAACTGAAATGATATAAGGGTTATATGAGTGATGCAGATGCTTTTGGAAGACAAAATTAATAAATAAAATTGAAGAAAAGAAATTAGGGATGGAGATACCAGATTAAAGCTTGAAGACATTTTCATGGTTAAAAATTTATGTTGGTGATGATGATGAAAAAACAATTTAACCATAGTAATGGTGAATGCTCACTGTTGATACTGAAGAATTTGGGCTAAAATATTCTTATAATACAAAACAAATTTTTAAATATTAAAAAAGAAATATTCAGATATTGATCATCTTATATTAATGGATGCTACTACTGTTGTATGCTATCCAAACTGCTATAGTTGACCATTATTTATTTAGGAAGAATTCGGCTTGGTCATTAGCGCTTCTGTATTTGTTTTGCATACAAGTTCTGACTACAATTGTTTTAACACTTAAAGCTTGACATTTATATAATATATATTTAAATAAGATTTAAAACTGTAAAATGTCAATATTAAGACGAAAGTACATATTTTTTAATTATTGCATTTTAATTTTATTGTCAAAATTAGTTTGTAAATGTTTCATGTTAAATTTTTATAAATGCTGTCTTTAAAACGATTGACAAAATATTAAATATTATTAAAAATGACAAATATTTAAAAGTTGCATAATGAAACTGTAATTACCGCATTCAGTTAGTTCTTTAACAGACATTGTTTTCGCGTCTACGTTTTAAAAATAATTCCGCTAGTAATTTAAAAAAAAAAACATTAATTATAATTTACAATAATTTTACGCTATTAATAACTATCAGCATTCTTAATTAATATAACAAAAAACATTTCCGTTTTACAAAGAACGCAATCAACTCAATAAAAGATTTGTGCGCCTCCTCTTCTATGCACGCGTCTCCAGAGTATTTTCACTGAAAAAAGGGACGCTATATAAAAGCCAGTAAATTTAAAAAATTATATAAGCATTATGTATAAATAGACACTCATAAAAAACTTCTAGCATTGTTTCTCAATCGTTAAATATATATATATATATATTAAAAGAATAAATTCTTGAGAAAGTTTAATGTACTTAGATAGTGATTAACTGATAAATTTTGAATAGCTGTCCTGTGTCGTTTACTGTAGTGGTAGAATAGAGGATTCAGAGACTCCCGGGTTAAATCTCAGCGGAATAACATAAATAATTTTTTTTTTAAAAAATCACGTTTAATGTAATCAAATGGTAAACCAAATACTAGCATGCTCGAACATTACATAATCATCCCAGTAATTATCCGTGCTATTATTAATTTATTAGATTATTTGGTAAACTACATCCAACCAGTCTAGCTACCAATAATGTTCTGTAAATGCGTATTTAACTATTATTATGTTGATCTAAAGATCTCAGGTTAAATAGCTTAATCAGAAGTGAAAATTAGTAAGTTTACAAAATGCACATCTTTGGTGTAAAATACTAAAATGCTATAAGATAGGATGTTTAGAAGTTTTATAAATCCTCACAAACAATTCCAGAAATAATCGCGTTTTATACAACAATCGGAATATCTCAATGCTGAGTTGTTATTTCCTCCGGGTCGATAACTTCATACAAGAGAGCACAACTAAAAAGTTATTATTTAATTCTATATTTATTATTTAATTAAATGGAAACATGCTAAAACTGTGTCTTGCGATGAAATACAATAATAAAAGAGCAGTACTGATAATCAAATATTTTTGCATAAATGATGTATTTTACTTATTCGAAAACTTTTGAATTTATAAATTCGATTTTACAAACGTAAATATTTAAAACCATATATATATAACATATTTTTGCAAACATGTATAAATAAAATTAAACGTAAATGATGAATTACGGTTTGGATAATAAAAATACTTAAATGGCAGGTGTTTTAAAATATTACTGAAGTAGAATTTTGCATTCGAGGAAATAACCTTATTCCAATTTAACCCTCTTCTAACATAACTCTTTCACTAATATCAAAACAAAAAGAAAATTTCTAAAGCAGTTGCAAATATACTATTGCAGGTTGTAGGCAACCCCACACTCTATTCAATAATACATATTAAAGAATTCACCTGACTATCCGGTTAGTAAAGATTTTAATACCTCCCCCCCCCCGGTATCCCCGTTTTTAACTTCTAGCTAAAGATTGTTCTACATCTATTTTTCAGCAAGCAATTTATTAGATAGATAAACTGACTAGGAATTAGAAATTTGGGGGAAAAAATCTTTCTTGCATGTCTTCAGCTAGCTAAAAAATATATATCTAAATTTCTTTTGGATTTAAACCCTTATTATAAATAGGAGAGCTGGAAATGGTAAATTAAAGTATGTATTTGTCTCATCCCAACTTTGGACAGAAAATTTAATACGAATACGTTTGTTCTCATATAGACAATTACAGACGACTTGAACCCAGACTTTCAAGTTCCCTCTTGTCATTTGCTCTGTCCTGGTCACATACATGTAAAAAAGGTAAATGATTTCCAATATACCTATTTTATTCTGAACTAGCACTCATCAGTTGGTCGAGATCATCAAATTCCATATATATATATAATCAGTGCTCGGGTTTTTTTAAGATAGCAAATCCTCAAACATTAATGGACAGCCTTCAATCCTCTCTAATCTCCAACTTTTAAGCCATCTATATCTTGATATATATATATATATATATATATATAGATATATATATATATATATATATATATATCACTTGTATAGATTTAATCACAATGTTTGAAATATTTGTTTGCCTAACCATATTAAAAACATTCTAATGCTTATTGACTTTGACTTTTTGATATAAATTCGACCCATTTAACGTTATTCATATAAAAAATCGATTACTATATTAGATGAAATATTAGTAGGCTCTAGAAAGCTGAAAATCTCTAAATGCATTGCATGCAATAAAGCAATTGATACGGTGAGGTGATCAAATAAAGAATATTTCTAGACATCGGTTATGAAGATCATAACTATTTAAATTTGTTTATATATTTTTCAAAGTCCTTTATTAAATTATTATTTCTATTTTATATATATTTAAAACTTCCATCACACACATTCTTCAAATATATGAATAATGTCTGAAAAATAAATAACCCCTCAAGATGCATTTCATGCTGCACTAGTATTCTTCAGTTGCCTAGTGAACCCTTTCTCAGAGATGCCTTTAGAATTTGTTCGCTATTTACCATTAACTAATTATTGCCATTTGAATTCTAGATATCAAACTTTTTCTACTTACATCTTTAATTGCAACCACTTTAAATAAATACATATAACCATTACTAATTATTTATTAGGATAGAGATTATTCCAAGCACAAACTCAGTTAATGATTAATCTGTCTCTACATGATAATCTTTAATTAAGTTCAAAATTTATATCTGATCTAGGAATGGGATAATAATCTCTAGCATAATAAATAATTAGTAATAATCATGAATATATTTATCTAAAGTGCAATAGTCTCAAAGACCATGATTGCAAAAGTTTGACACTTGCCGTTCAATCAAGTTTTAGGTTTTTAGATAGCCAGACTATACCTAACTCTAATAATTATATAATTGATAAATAAATACTAATTGTTTTTAGTTAGAAAGTAAAATAGTAATAGAAAAATCATGCAAAAATCTTACTTCTCAGCAATTAGTAAATTTGTTGGGTAATACTTTTTCGGTTTTTCTATTAGAAAATATTTTTATTAAGAAAGTTATTTATAGGTTGTTTAATCTTTTTTAATCTTTTAATTATACAGATTTATTATAAAAGATAAGAATGATTTTCTATTGTCCTATACAAGCTGTGTTAAAGATATGTTGATGGAATATAAATACATTGTTCATTCTTTGTTAAATGCCGGAAAGCCTATTTCCATTAATCTTTATATTTATATATTAACCTTTCTATCCTCTATTTGTAACTATAGTTAAAATTTTATATTTAAACCCTGTATGAGTATTATTTTACATTAATATATATATATAAATTAATTAGTAAATCGAACTTTGTTTAATAAGTGAAATATACTGAAATTCTTATTTACTAATTAATTTATATCTTATATTAATGTTTAAAATATTAAATTTGAATATATATATATAACCAAAACTGCCTAACATTATACTAGCAAAAATAAAAATGCAAAACCATAAAACAATACAATACTAGATTAAATCCAAAATTTTACCAAAATCCTTACACAACCATGGTTTCATCTACTACAAATATACTTTCTCAAGTGAAAATCAAACTAAAAGAAATAACTGATAGTTTCAGAATCAAGAAGTTTTGTCATCAAAGTCTCCTTTATTCTTCTTTTTAACTCATTCTTTTCATAAAAAATAACCGAAGCATTATTAAACAATTTTCTATGACCTGTATTCAATTCATGAATATATAAAGCTGAGTTAAGATACCTATATTTAACTCTACTTATATGAACCTTAACCCTTTCATTAAGGCTAAACTTACTCTGGCCTACATAAAATTTACCACAACTACATAGAATCTTATAAACAATACCAGGAATAGACCTACTATCAATAGACTGTTTTGAACCATTAAGTAAAGAATTCAAATCACAATATTTCTTCTATGCAACCTTCATTCCACCTAACAAATTACTATTCCTATAAACCAAATTATATACTGAAGCCTTAAATGGTAAACACATATAATCATTATCCTTACCAACAAAATTCTTACCATAAAAATCATGGTTATAAGCATTATTATTACATACAACATTTTTAATAAAATCATGACTATAACCCAATTTTACATATTCAGCAGCAAATTGACTTTTTTGAATATCAGCCTTATTATTAAAATTATTAAGCCTTTTATTCCTACAACAAAAATTCAACAAAGACATTTTTTATGTATAAAAGGCTGATAACTATCAGGCTAAAAGGTTAATGATGTTTTGTTTTGTAGTCATTTTATAAAACCTAAAAATTTGAAAAATATGATTAGGTCTGATAATTATCAGCCTTTTACACATAAAAAATGTCTTTGTTGAATTTTTGTTTTAGGAATAGAAGGCTTAATAATTTTAATAATAATGCTGATATTCAAAGAAGTCAATTTGCTGCTGAATATGTAGAATTGGGTTATAGTCATGATTTTATTTAAAAAGTTGTATGCAATAATAATGATTATAGTCATGATTTTAATGGTAAGAATTTTTTGGTAAGGATAATGATTATATTTCTTTACCATTTAAGACTTCATTATATAATTTGGTTTATAGGAATAGTAATTTGTTAGGTGGAATGAAGATTGCATGGAAGAAAGTTTGTGATTTGAATTATTTACTTAATGGTTCAAAACAGTCTATTTATAGTAAGTCTATTCCTGGTATTGTTTATAAGATTCCATGTAGTTGTGGTAAATTTTATGTAGGCCAGAGTAAGTTTAGCCTTAATGAAAGGGTTAAAGTCCATATAAGTAGAGTTAAACATAGGTATCTTAACTCAGCTTTATATATTCATGAATTGAATACAGGTTATAGAATATTGTTTAGCAATGCTTCGTTTATTTTTTATGAAAAGAATGAGTTAAAAAGAAGAATAAAAAAGTCTTTGATGATAAAACTTCTTTATTCTGAGGCTATCAATCTTATGAAGACTTCTTTTGATATTAAAGGGAATATGGAGTTTGAAATGAATTATGGGAAGGTTTTTTCTTTGTATATATATATATATATATGTGTGTGTGTATGTTATTTCTTTTAGTTTGATTTTCACTTGAGAAGGTCTATTTGTAGTAGATGAAACCATGGTTGTGTAAGGAATTTGATAAAATTTTGGATTTAATCTAGTATTGTATTGTTTTATGGTTTTGCATATATATATATATATATATATATATATATATATATATAACCATAAAACAATATATAACTATTTATATATATATATATATATATATATATATATATATATATAGTGAAATAGTTTACTGTTTGATATAATGACTTGATGTGTCAGTGTTGGATTGCAATCCATGAACCTTGATCTACAGAGTTGGTCAGTCTATCACTTTCTCAGATCATGCAACATTCAAGTGACAAAATACCATATTGTCATATAATTAGATCGGTGTAAAAAAGATATATATCAATCTTTATAATGCCCTATTTCTTTATTAATCTGTTATCATAACCTAGTGTCGAACAGCAACACCAGTAGTATTAATAATAGTAACAATCATAGTAATCATTATGTAAATTTAATTCAATACTATCTGTATAAGATGTTATGCTAGAAGTTTGTACATAAAATCCCCATCTACTGCCCACTCATCCAATATCCCCACACTAGTTTCTAGAACTATGAGGAGCTTTGTATCTAAAAATACTGCACCTAGATTTTGTATCTAATGTAACCCTCCAACACCCACCTTTTACCTATTTAACTAACAATAAAGCTAGGAGCCCAAAATAAAAACATAATAATGTTTTCAATCCAAGATAACCAGCCAATATAGTCATATTGATCTGAATCCAGTTCAGTATTTTTACATTTTAGAATCTTTGATTTATTAACAACTATAGTCACAATCATGCTATGTGCATGATTGGTATTAAACCAATAAACATCATATGTTCACCATTTTCTATATTTTACACAATCTGTTAAAACAACAGCAAACTCTCTCTACACAGTAGTGTCTCACGTGTAAGCCACAGATTCTAGAAAATATGTGCATATAATCCATATCTAGCTATACAATTATCAGATTTGTATAATTGCAAAATTTAGTTGTTTTGATTTATAAATGTCTAACTTTTTGCTCAGACAACTTTGACACTAATCATTTCAGAAAAATACATCAATGATTATTAATAGTTTTTTATTAAGTTAGATATTATAGCTAATCTAAATATAGAAGTATTTGGTTTCTTTAAATAAATACCTAAGTAAAAATCACACACTACAACAAATTAATTTTGTGGTTTTACTTGGAAAATTAAGCTTTATCAAGTTCTCTGGTGGAAAGTTGAGCATAATAGTTTTATTTATTTGGCCGAACTGAATAGCAATCTTTACTTTTTTCTCCACTGGAAAATGATTCAGAAGCTTTCAGGTTTTAAATCTACCTTTCTAACCTTGTGTTAAATTACATGGATTTGCAATGTTTGGCAACTGTTGAATAATTTATTTACATCATAGCTTTTTAAAAAAAAAACATATTAGTATATTCTTTGCTTTTTGTTCAACAATATATATTACAAGGGGTGTAATAGTCTTCTTATAATAGATATAAAACTATGAAAAAAATTTTAATCCTATAAGGTACTAGAAATGTGAATTACAATATTATATTGTTACAATGACAATTTTAACCTAGTAAATAGGGTATCATTGCTATAAGGGGGGTGGGGGGTGGAGTTATGTACAATATTTTCACTTGTATCAACTTGTAATCAGAATGTGCAGAAGCATTACAAACTAAAAAAGCATGTGGTTAGTAAATAATTAAAATCAATAAGAAATTTATCATGTCACATATGATTAGAAGTGCATTGCATTTATTTTTCGAGTATAAATTTGCATTTAGTTGGTATTAAAAAAAATAATCAAACATTCTAAAGATGAGCATAGAAAATGAAAGGTTGTATTTAAAAAAAAACAGGTTTGAGATCTTGATGGTCCATAATTCTACAGCTAAGATGAATCCATATAATCGCGGGAGTTGTTTATACATGATCATTAAAGCATTATGAGCTCAATTAATTTAAGCACTTTGTTTCTTCTCCAATGAACTGATTATAATATAGTCAGACAGACAAACAGATAGACAGACAGACAGACAGACAGACCGACAGGCAGGCAGGCAGGCAGATAGATAGATAGATAGATAGATAGATAGATAGATAGATAGATAGATAGATAGATAGATAGATAGATAGATAGATAGATAGATAGATAGATAGATAGATAGATAGATAGATAGATAGATAGATAGATAGATAGATAGATAGATAGATAGATAGATAGATAGATAGATAGATAGATAGATAGATAGATAGATAGATAGATAGATAGATAGATAGATAGATAGATAGATAGATAGATAGATAGATAGATCTCTGTATTCAGAAGTTCGTTAAAAATAGTACTAAACAAATGTTTTGACTGGATCACATTATCGATTGATTAGATAATAGTTGTTATTTAAAGATATTGTAGAAATACTCTAAAATATTATCCTCTAATGAGAATTATTCCTCAGTCGATAGTTGTTATTATCCGTTAAAATTTATTGCTAATTTTATAACAATTAAATATCTATAAGAAAGTATTCAATATATATATATATATATATATATGTGTGTGTGTGTGTGTGTATGTACATGTGTAATAAAAAAAAAAAACTTAAAATGTTCTACGGCAGAATAAAAGTCATTCCAACAGTTTTCTAACTCATTTGGATGGTCAAATACAGTGTGGTGAAAATTTTAATAGTTGTCATTTTTATTTAATTCTCCATTTTAGATTATTCAGATAACTAACTAATATTGATTATAGGTGAATTATTTGAAAACAACAAAAGTGGCTGTTTAGAAACAGAAAAATTTCCAAAACTTACCTAGTCCGAATTCGAATTTTAGGTTGTGATGTGGGGTTGCACTATTATTATACTTCAAGACCATATTTACAAATGTATTTGGTCATGCTACTAAATAATCTTAATCTGATTTTATGTAAAAAATGATCGTCTTCACATCATTTTGAGCGATTATCAGTCCACTCCAGGATGAAGAAGTTTTCTAGTTTAATTCAGGTTTTTTTTTTTTTTACAGTCTCTCTTCTCCACCTCACATTAGCAAGCTTTTTTATTTCATCCATTTATCTCACATGTGATCTTATTCAAGATTTTTTAGAGACTCTTAAACCCAGTTTAAGAATTCAACTACCCATCTCTTATTATTTCTTCTAGCAATATATCCAATCCAGCTTCATTTTAGTCTCTTAATTTTTTCAGTGATATCAGCAATAAGCTATTTGTTCTCTTACGTTTCCAATTGCTTTTTGTTATTCTTAAACTACATTTTGTTGAGTGGTCTCAAATACATAAGTAAAAACTGGTAAAACACATTTATTAAAAACCTTACTTTTTAAACATATGAACATATTTCTGTTTAATATTACGTGATTTCTATATAAACATATTCCATTCGAATGATTAATTTCATCAATTTCCATCTGTACTAATAATTCGATTTAGGTATTCGTATTTGCTCACTTTTTCCAATTCATCATTATCAACTTTTATTTTCTTCTTCTGAGAAAAGCCATTGAACATTACTTTAATCTTTCTAAAATTGCCATTCTTATACACATATATATATATATATATATATTATACATATATGTATATATATAGTCAATATTAGATTTAATGTAATTATAAGGGCTTGAACTCAGAATTTTAAATTCTTATAGATATTCAATCTATCTTATACAACTAATACACGTGACAACATACATGTGAAAAAGATAAATGATCTCCAATATACTTACTTCAATGATATGGATGGTTGAAGAGTTGGATAGTGGAGAAGATTGAAGCTCGTCCATTAAACATCGAAGATTTGCTATCTTAATATAAATTCAGTAGAGATTGTATATATGTGTTGGAGATGGTAATTTAAACTAACTGATGAGTGCTGGTTCAGTACGAAATACGTCTATTGAATCTTTTTTACATATATATATATATAGTCATATGTGTCAGTTGTATAAGATGGATTAGATAGCTATGGGGAATTTGAACGTCTGAATTCGATTCCCTTATAATCATATATATATTATTTCGGTATACATTGGCATATGAACTCGCTACTTATAAACTAAACAATATACATCTACAAACATACATATATATTCAGCAAATATATAACATGATCTGGTTGCTTTGTTTTTACTTTATGTGAAACTCATGATTCATGTTGCAACTTGTAGCTACAATTTGTAATCACATTAAAGTGAAATATAAAATGACCAGTTAAATAAACGATTACGGATTATTTTTAGACTGCTTAGTCCTTGCTAAAAGCACGTTCATGCATGCTTTTATTACCTTGACTCACTCTTTAGGAATTTTTTTTCATTTGTTGTTGGTTAATTCAATATTTAATTATGATTGTTAGCAGAGAAATCTCTAGGGAAGAAAAATGAATGCTAAAGCAGCAAAAATATTAATAAAAGAAAAATGGTATAATTTCCGATTAAATGACAAAAAGAGAAAGGAAGAAAATCTATTTATATGTACTTTTAATGGAACAAAATTATTAAAAAAAAAAAAAGAGCAATTTAAATTAATTGGAAACAAAAAATATTCTTTTTTTAAATACCCAAAAACAGTTTTTTTTTTTTTTTTTTAAATTAACTTTTATAGCTGAAACAGTTTTATATACACTACTACAAAATAGAATATTTTCCAGCAATCACTCATATAATAATGAATGAAGAAGAATGTAACGCTTATCATATTCTTGTTAAATGTCGGTGTAACAGTTTGAATATTTCTTCCTCGTTTACTCTCTCGCTAAAGATTTTCTAAACACTTATTTACCAAACAATACAGAATGGTCGCTAGATTGAATCTAGGTGAACTACCTAAAGAAAAAAAGCAATGTCCATGGCTATTTGGAAAAAAATGTTCAAATTTACTTTGTCGGATTGGAACGCAGATCTGTATACATGAGAAAATAATGTACTACGAGATAAAATTATAAGTAATTGTATTTGTGTTTACAAATAATATGCACGTGTAAAAAGTTTAGATTGAAATGAATACTTACGTTGATAATTTCTTTTTAAAAATCGTGCAAATGATATCCTCCAAAAACATATTGTTTTTGGAAATCTTACGAATTTGCAACATATTAGTTCATTCGTTATTCAGTCTACCATTTCACAACTATTCTCGTTTTTAATGCTCTAGATTATTTAGAGCTATCTCTATTTATGGAAATCTAAAATCATATATATTTATTTAAATTAAATAAGTCCATTTTATACAGCATTTAATATTATTATGACATAAAAATCTTCATGGCATCGTTGTTTGTACGCTCACATATTATTTCCATGACTGAGAATTTAAATTCAGACTAGATAAACAATCTTTTTTTTTCAGATTGCATGCAATATTGGGAATTCATTTACAAGAAACTAATCCGCAGTCAATCTAGTAAACATTAGATATTTACTGATAAATGGATATCTATTTATTCCAGCTAGAAAGTAAAAGATCCACACTGATTAGACGAGTGTCAAAATGAAACCATTACTGTAATACAAAAGAATTATAACTATTGATAAGAGAGACATATTTCTATAAATAATAAACTGATGAATTAATTTTTAAAGTAACCAATCCAAAGGTGGGTTGTATAGTCATTCAAAACTGATTAGTAAATAGATACCTAAGTTTTTATAAGAAGATAGAAAATTCAGGTAAATGTGAATGGGTCAGAGTATTTACAATGCTTATTTTAATTCTCCATTAATTTTGACCACTACTGTAGTCTTCGCGTTTCTTTTAAAGGTAATGGATAAAGCAACAATCTGTTCAACAACACATTATCTCTGAATATCTATACCCCTTTATTTAATAAAAGCTAAAAATAATCACTTGCTCATTTATCCAGTAATTTAGAATGGATAACTTGCTTTTCGAAACATAAAAATAAAGAAAAACAATTATGTGTCTACTTAAAAAATCCTGAGCTACTTGAAAAAATTTTCAAGCTCTACTCAATCTCAGATTATTAGAATAACAGCTGATACATTATCAGTAATACTAAAAGCTGTAATGTGTCAAATTGTAAGACAAATCTTTTCTGGAAACTGAAGAGTCTGATTTAATCTAAAAGTAGATTATATTGATGAATAATTATATATATATAAAATACATATTTTGCGGGTTCATCTTTTAAATCTTTTTTATTATTTCCGTTTGGCACACAAGCTCAAGAGTAATAAAATGGTGAGAGGGTGTAGCTAATTAAAAAAAATATAAATAAAAAATTTAAAAACCTTATTTTGAAATTTTTTTAAAAAAAATATTTTTTAATTTTATTTTTAGTTTTTAATACACTTTTAAAAAAAAAAAAAAAAAAAAATATATATATATATAAACATTACAAGCATAAAGCTAAACTAGTCAATATATCATCAAAACTACCCCCAAATCCAAAATTCAACCAAACCAGCATAAACATAATATTAAACACTACCAAAGGTTTCACTGCTACAAGTTCTTTTAATATTAAGGATGGATGGGAAGTGAATGGATTTGTGGGTAATTTTTAATATTATATATATTGTGTACTTTTTGTAGTTCTTCGCACTTGAGAAGTCTGCTTGTAGCAGTGAAACCTTTGGTAGTGTTTTAATATTATTTTTATGCTGGTCTGTTTGAATTTTGGATTTGGGGTAGTTTTGATTATATATATATATATATATATATATATTATAATATATACATATATATATATATATATATATATACAAATAACAATAATATATATATATATATATATATATATATATATATATATTATAGAAGTATTTTGGATTACATACACTGTAATTATTATCAACTCAACTTATCAAAAACAGAAGTCAGATGATTTTCCAGAACTCTTATTTCAAAATTAGTTGATTGTTTATTTATTATAGAATCTTTACATTGACTTATAACTATTGCCTTCTTAATTTTTCTCTTTCTATGGTATCTTTTTCATGTGGTATTTTTGTGCAATTAAATTGAAATTAAATTTAAAATTACAAGATTATTCAAGATCAAAGAAAATAGAATACTAATAGGTTACATATTTTTACCATTTATTTGTATTGTTATTACAATTTAAACCTCTTTCATATAGTATGTTTTAGTAGGTAATTGGGTAATTTATTAATTTACTTAAATGTGAATCAGATTATAATCAATATAAATTTAAAATTTAAAAATTACAAAAATGTGCTGAGATTTGTTAGAAAAGTAACTTTAAAATGCAGGCTTTAATGTTATGGCATCATGGTCATAAAAATTTGAACATAATGTAGGTAAAATAAATAAATATTCATTTATGACATGTAAGGACAGGTGTCTCCAAACATATGCCAAATGGGTCAAATATTCAGATTCAATAATTTTTGTAATGCTTATTTTATTATTTAGAGCACTCTGATTCCTTAGAAAAAATTGAAAGGAATTTGGTGTAAGCAATTTTCAGAATTATTCCATTGAAATAATATCCATACTTAATATTTATATAAAACATTGTAAGCTATATAAATTTTGTAATTATGTCCCAAAGACCATGGTGTTGAAACTCCACTTTCCATTAAAGTGGTTAAAAGAAGTGAATTGATCTTTGTGGATATACAAAGATCTTTTAGTCGTAAAAGTTTGATGGATTAAAAAGTATAATTATCTTTAGACATTTTTAAAGTTATTTAAATGAGAGAGAAAATTATAAAGTCTTGAATTAATATGAGTCAATATAAAAACAACTATCTTCAAGTAATAAATAATAAAAGTTACATTTTTGAAAATCAATCTATTATCTATGGATTCAACAAACAATCATATTTAGAAAAATTAAAATAAAAAGATGCTAGATATTTCTAAAAAACTTCCTATAAAAATGAACAGTTTTGGAAAACTTTTTTCTAAGTTACTAGGCTGATGATGACATAAAAATGTTATAAAAGACATTTCAATGTGAATAGTTAATCAGATATCAAACTGACTTCAGGCTTCAAAGAGAATTCAGTATACACTTTGCTCTGATAGACCAGAGTCTAAACAATCACTCACTTAATAATTGCTGTAGATAGTAAATCCATGCGAGAAAACTATATTAGTAGCATTTACTGAATATTTTTAACAGGAAACCTCAACTGTAGTGATAGAAAAAACATTAGCCTTCAGTCTATAGAAGTAAAGAAGCAAGATATCAATGTGAAAGAGTATTTTTCAATATATGGTATTACAAAGATAGTAAATCATGTTTGTGCTTAAAGATTTCTCTGGATATCCTGATATGATCTACTAGATATGAATCTCATTATCCCTTTCCAACAAGGTAGTGCTTAGAAGAAATAACTAACTTGCAAAGATTTAATATGCAATCTTATATTGCAACTTGTTCTTTGTTATTCTAAAGAAGACTCATTCTGCTTTGATAGCTTTGGGTGAATCTATCAATCAAGGCTAAAAAATTCTGACTAGGTAGCTAAACTAATGTGCTATGATACCAATCATTGTATGACCCAATGACTTAGAGATATTCAGGCTAGAAAAATCAATCCTATAAATATTAATAATGAACTTTGGTTTATGAAAAGAAATTAGCCTGAGAAAATGCTAGAGAACAGTTTTGTGATAAGCACATCTGCTTAACATGCTTAAGCTTTGTATTCAAATCCTGTTTCAAAAAAAGTTAGTTTTTTTCCAGATTCTAATCTTTTAAACCACTAAATATTATATGATCTCCATTTTATATGCTTACACAAGCTGTTAAAATAAGAGGCAAAACTCTCCATATAATAGTGCTCAATTCAGAATAATCTATTCACCTGATAAAATATGTAAAAATCAACATACATGATTCAGAATGGGAGAGACTTGACTTCAGATGGTAATTAAAAAAAAATTTATAATATTTCAAATTCTCATTCATATATATATATATATATATATATATATATATATATGTGTGTGTGTGTGTGTTCATTGTTTCAGTATAAATTCATTTAAATGTTTGAATAAGTTACTTCAGTCTCTACATCAAATTTATATATATATATATATAAAGGACTTGAACTCAGACTTTCAAGCTCCCTCCATCTATTGAATCTATCTATCTAATAAAACTGATATGCATGACCACATACAAGTGAAGAAGATAAATGATCTCCAATAAATATATTTAATGCTGAATCAGCACTCATCAACTGGTCCAGATCGTCATCTCTTACACATATTTACAATATTTGCTCAATTTATATTAAGATAACAAATCATTAAACTTTAGTGGACAAGTTTTATTATTCTCCAATCTCTAATTTTTCAGTCATCCATTTCATTAAAAATCCAAGAATGAAATGCTCAAGTCCCTTGTTGATGCTAATATTATTGTCATATCTATGTTGATCTTAAGTCAATCTGACCCCTCACGCATAGGACCTTAATATGTCCATTTAATTATACAGAAGAGGGATGGGCAGAATACAGGCTGAATATGTAATACTTAAATATATGTATATTGTCTATAATAAATTTAATGGAATTATAAGGGATGTGAACTCAGAATTTCAAGCTCCTTACATCTATCCAGTCCATTTTATACAAATGATATACATGACCACATACATGTGAAAAAAATAAATGATCTCTAATATTCCTATTTTGAGCTGAACCAGCACTCATTACTTGATCCAGATCGCCTGAGCACTGATTGGATATATGTGTGAGAGATGTTGATTTGTACCAACTGATAAGTGCTGTTTCAGCATAAAATATGTATATTGTAGATCATTTATTTTTTTTGCATATATGTAATTATGTGTATCAGTTGTATAAGATATATTGGATAGATGTAGGGAGGTTAAAAGTCTGAATTCAAATCCCTTATGATTACATCAAATTTAGTATAGATAATAAATATATATTTAAATATTATATATAAGCAATGTTTTTGAGATTATCTCATTCAAAGTGTTTATTTAAATATAAATTGAATAGCCCTCCAGCACCAGCTTCAGCAAATAAAAATTCATTAAAGTTAAAATAATACTACTTTAACTTCCTACTCCTTCATATATCAGATTTGTCTCCGATGCATTTTTAAAAGGCATGAATTTATTTAATCAATCAGATATTTATTGCTAAATGTTTTTACACCTGAATAATATATATATGTTGAAACGAAGATTTTTACGGGTTGCATATATAAAAAACATATTTTGTGGGTTCACTCAGTGGATGACTCGTGTGACCAAGTTAAAACGTCGGAATAGCAATATTTAAAATTTTTTAACACTGATGAACCTGCAAATTATATCTTTTATATATATGGTAAATATAAAATTACTTTCAGTTTCAATCTTATCTGGCTACTCAATTTATATTTAAATAAAAAGTTGCAGTGAGTTAATCCCAAAAACATGACATCTAAATATTTCACATTCTAAATTATGTATATAAATTTTAACTGGTGTAATCATTAAAAATATTCTCATATATAGAAATTTCCAGTTATAATTTTATTTAGAAAAAAACAAAGACGTTAATATAATAGTAACCATAAAGATTATAAACTGATAATGCTTTTACACTTAAAAGGAATTCTGTATTAATTACTGCTCTAGATCTTATACAAAGACAACAAATTAAATAACAAATAAAAAATAATGTCTATGGATTATCCTGAATCTGTTGATGAGATAACTTTAATTAAAAAACAAGTGTAATAAAAAATGTAGTCAATACTTTTAAATAAAATTACTTGCTATTTTAATTATTGCATTAATAGATTAAAATAATTTAATATAATTATTGCATTTTAATATATTAATTGTAAAATATTTTAGTTATGGCAGATTTCTGGGGAATTAAGGTTTTTTAATATTTTTGATAAAATAACAAATTAAAAACAAATTAAAATTAATAGTAAATATAATTAAACTATAATTAAATGATAAAAATACTAACAAAATTAAAATTATAAAATTTTCTTTACTTCATAATCATAGTTCTATCAATTAGACAAATAGACTTACTTATGTGAAAACAACAACAAAAAGGAGGAAATGGCCTACAATTTAAAAGCAATTGTTAATAATTTTTGACATTAAAAGAAGATTTCACAAAATTGATGATCTTAAACCTAAAACATGCTAGAAAATTGACATGCACACTTCCATTAATAAATATTTTAAAAAAATAGGTGATTTACTTATACTTAGATCTTATTTTTTAAATGAACCACCAATTATTGACCATGCATAAATTAAGGCTTGAACTTATTATGATCCTGATTTTTAAATCAGCATATTATTTGCATAATTTCAGTTTATATATCACAGAGAAGTGAAATTTTCTCCTTTTTAATTACTTGTGACACTGAATTTCACTGATTTATTTAAAGAATAAGTTCTAAGCATAAATGACTCACTTATGCTTTTAAAACATTTATTGACAGGAGACGATATGTCAATTTTTTAGTGCATATGTGAAATTTAATTTCCTTTCACAATATTACATATACATAAGTCACTACATTATTGATTATTACGTATATACAAACTAATAAGATTCAGTTTTTGATGATAGTTAAAAATAAGAAACTTTTTAATCCATGTGATATATAAATCGAACTTGGGCAAGTAATAAATAACATTATTAAAGGTGAAATTCATTTTCCATACTTGTATTAGTTTTAATAATTATTAATGCCATGTTTTTATCTGGCTAATTTATTAGTTTACTCAGAATTTCAATCAAAAGTTTAAGAATAGCTGGATCTATTCTACTCATGTTCTTTTGTCAATAGAATGTTATTTATTCATAGACAGAAAGAGTAATAATAAATTATTAATTATATGTACATTGAGCTATTTTAATTTACTATTTTTTCAATATTTATATAAATTGCATGTAATTTTAGACTGGATACAGAAATGTTTCAGAATCAATTAGATATCTCTACTCATTCAATATAGACTGATAAATGGAAATTTACAATGTTATTAAAAATATAAAGTACTAATGACAAACTACCATAATCTTTATTAATTCATAATTGAGAAATTTGATGAACTGTTTATTCTTTCATTACTCTGAACACTGTGCTGAGACTAAATACATCTACTTATATATAGTTGGTGATAAAAAAATATGAATCATTAAAGATTATATTACAGGTGAAAATAAATCTTGTTAGAATTAATTAACATTTTCATACAATTTTGAATAACTCAAATAAGCAATATCATATATATAATAATTAATAAAACAACCCACAAATTGTGTAACTTGCTTTTAATTTTGTACTAAAATGTTCACTAGATGGATCTTGCCACTATCTCCAAACAAGCTTTAATTATAAGGGCTGAAATTGAAAGAATTCAAAATCTCTATCGGAAAGTCCCTATCTCCAGATCAATTGTTTTTAAGCTTATGGCTCATGTCAGTAGTGGAGATCTAGAACTCCAAGAACTAGGTCTAAAATACCAACTCAAAAGTCTGCACTTATCTAATACATTACTATCAATTTGAAAACCTGAATTTATTTTGTCACTTATAATTAAAACTTATTTGGAACTAGTGGTAAGCTCCATCTAGTGAACATATATATACATATTATAGGAGTTTTGAATACAGAATTTCACATGTACCTGGTCATATATATATATATATATATATCAGTTGTATGAGATAGAATTAGTAGCTGAAAGTCTGTGTTTAAATCCCTATAATTACATTTAAACACAATGTGTAGGAATTATGCTTGTATTTGAAGTATTGTGCATATAAGAACACTTACTGGCTATGCTTTAGCATGAAATTAAAATCTGGGCAGTATTAAAAAATTTAAAAGGTTTAAAATTTTAACAAAAATTTAAAATATTGCTATTTTATGTTGTTTTCATTTGCTTATTGAAACTAGAGAATTATTAATAATTTTAAGTAAATTATAAAATAGTAAATTTATTTGTATTTAAATAACTCTCTACTCTTGCACATTATAGTTAAATATGTGGAATAACTTTATAAAAAACAAAAATGCTTTACATTTTTAATGATAAACCTATTCTATATATATTTTGTTGTTTTTAATGGCTATTTTTAATGTAGAAGTTTTATAGTTCTTTCTTTACTGAAAGTAGGATGATTGCTACTTAATAAAAGTATAGAATCCAGAGGAATGATTTAATATGGACATTAAAACTTTAAATTTAGTGAATATATATATATATATATATATATATATATATATATATATATATATATATATATATATATATATATATATATATATATATATTGTAACCCTCCCCCATCACCAATCTTACATCTCCTATGAATAAATACTCAGGTTGCCAATTCTATTGATGATAGAATAAATTACTAATCTGACTCTACTTTGAATTACTATTGAGACTCTTAGAATACTGTCCAACTATAGTTTAGCTCAGTGGGGGCTACAGAGTTCCATAATATGTAAAATGCAAATAAAATACAGGAGGAAATATTATGAATCAATAAAAGTAAAATATCTACTTGGTTTTGCAATAAATAAGTGTTTGGAATTGATAAAGTTCCATCCATTTAAATTAATAAGTTATAGTTCAAGTTTAGCTCCTCCCATCATTTAAATGCATTAATTAACTTTTACTGGATAATAAATTTAAATTAAATGAAACAGAGATTTAGCACTAATTAACTGTTACTATATAATTAGTTTAAATTATATGAAACAAAGACATATCACTAATTAACTGTGTAATAAGTTTAAATTAAGAGACTAAATTAATATCTACTTGGAAACAATAAAGGAATATCTCAGGGATTTTATCACACAACTTATTTAAAAATTCATACTCTATAAAAGCTATCAATTATCATCATAAAGGGTAATGACATAAAATTGAGCATTGTTGTAATAAAATAGTAGTTAGACAATGAAAGGAATAGGGTATCTTTTTATTTCAAATCATTACCTAAATAATAACTAAGTACACAAACTTTCCCAGAAGTTCATCAAATAATTAATCATTTCATATAATGTTTGAATCGAGAAAATAACATCATCAGATTTGAATATATTCATTATTAAGTTCATGAAATAGTGCAACTATATCATATTGGATATGTAGGTGTGTGTGTGGAAACTAGGAATACGAATGCATGTAAAAGCACAACTCAACAAAGTTTTTAATAAATAAAACATTTATTATATTGAGTAGTCAAAATAAACAATTTATACTTTTACTTCACACATTGGGGTAATTAAACATTAAAATAAACTTCTTTGTACTTTTATTTCAAACAGATACATGTTATTAGCCAATTCTAATATTCATTACTGAATAAACTAACACTGGAGTGATTAATATTAAAATAAACTAATTTGTACTCTTATTTCAAACATATATATGTTATTAGCTAATTCTAATATACTTTATTAGATATTTATTAATAAACTAACATTGGAGTAATTAAACATTAAATTAAACTTTTTTCTTTGCTTCAAACAGATACATGTCAGCAGCCATATCCAGTATTCATTACTGAACAGACTAACATTGGAGTAATTAAACATTAAAATAAACTTCTCTGTACTTTTACTTCAAGCATATTCACGTTACTAGCCAATACTAATATGCTCCGTCAACCAAGTCAACACTGGGGTTATCAAACAATGCAATATGGATTTAAACATTTGAGTTAGAGAGGTCGCACTATCATTTATAAGTCAATTGAACAATTTTATTAACTAGCTACACTTTATTTTTTCCATTTCTTTCTGTTCACTCATTCAAGATGAGGATGAATCATTCTGAGGATTTGATGATTTAAAATTTAAAATAAATTAGTATGATATGATTTGAAATATTTACCCAAGACTTACAAATCCAATGATAAATTTCTTCCATCTCTTCAGAATCAATAGCATTTTGTGCATGTTTCTGTATTATGCCACCTGTTATAATATAATTAACACAG
Organism: Epiperipatus broadwayi; assembly: GCA_028023455.1. Lineage (NCBI taxonomy): Eukaryota > Metazoa > Onychophora > Udeonychophora > Euonychophora > Peripatidae > Epiperipatus > Epiperipatus broadwayi. The sequence goes on from JAQFVV010006368.1 coordinate 1,412,763, forward strand.
CTACATTCCATTGGTTTGCTTATGAATTTAAGAGATAAAATATCATAATATGGATGATGCCATAGACTAACCAACAATTTTAGCACTACTTCTACTTTAGATGTTCTATAAAAGAAATCCAATCTTACCTTTTATTATTAGTAAACTACATTACACATAGCTATGAATATATGGTGGGAAAACATTCCAAAATGAACACATGAGGGACAAAGGGACTTTCTTAACTCTAATAATCTAAACAACAAAATATAGTGACTCCCTAACCTTACTCAAAGGTTCAATATTGGTGTGGACTCAGTCTCATCACTAAAAAACAAGGGAAATACACTGAATTCACTTCATATAATATAATCATCATAATACACAACTGCTTAATTTAGAAAATATAATTCATTCATGACAAGTATTTAAATAAACTAGGGAGAGTTCTCTCAATCCTCGACAATATAATATATATCCTAAATTACTTCTTTCCTCATAGCTACTTAACACATTTCCTTCTAAACATTAAAAAAAATCACTCCAGATAAATTCCTAATTCTTCCACTTCTTTTGGCATATCACATCATCTGAAACTGATTGGAGAAATATAAGTCATGTGACTTTAAATTTAACAATTATATAAATGAATCACACAAAGCAAGCACACATACATGACAATGCACAAAATAATTTTAAATCATATTCAATATGTAGATATTATAACAACATTAACTGATAAATCAAAAATAAATCTCTAATTCATGATGAATTATAAATGCTTTAAATTTGAAGTATAATAATTATTATCAAACAAACTTCATTATCTCTAACAATGCAAAGATAAAACAACACTTTTATGCATTTGATATTAATTAATAAATTGAAATAAATTTTAATTTATAATGATCTATAAATGTTTCAAATTTTGAAATATAATAATCACATAAATAGACCTCATCCTCTGACAATGCAAAGATCAAACAATACTTTTTATGCATTTACCCATTTAAATTAGCTGATAGCTTCATTATAGCAAATAAATATTTCTACCACTAACATAAGTGTACAGAACATATGTACATAAAAAAATAATTGCATTTAAATGATCGTCAATTGCACAATATAATACTTTTTTATATTATACAATATTGAAGCAAAAGAAAATAAACAAAAAAATATAAAGGCAAATAAATTAATCTACCTATCTACCATACTAACAACAAATGAAAGGATTAAATCTTCTTTAGCTGGGAAAATAAAAGTTCATTTGCACTGTCTGTAAATAGCACCTCTTAGATATGTACGAAAATAATGATAATAATAGTAAAACAAATAGATGTTAGTACACACATATACAATTTCTCACAGGACAAACAAAGTGATTTTTTTGGCTCCAATTGAAGAGCAGTTTCCAAAGTTCTTAGCAAGTGCTAATTTGAATTACTGATGGTATAGCAAGTGAAGTATTCAATATATATTTTTTGATAATGACAAATTAACATTTACTGCTGCAAACTTTAGTAATATTTTACTGTTTAATTAACTGGTGGTTTTTCAGATTATAACTCAGCACTTAATCTTGCAAACTTAAAAGGAACACTAGTTTTCCACCAACTGACATTGACTATAATTATATTTATCAAGGAACTTCTATTAAATTACCAAAGGTCATCCTTCTGGCAAATAGTTAATTACTTTATGGTATTCACTTAATTCTACATAATTCTTTAAATGACAATATATGTTAGCAATAGATTAAACGTAAACAAGGAGAACAATGAGAAAATGTACACATTTAATATTCATGTTCTTCTACTTGGATTTATATTATATGCACATTAAATATAGACTAGTTATCCATTAGTTATATAAGCCATGAATTCAGTTCCTTATTCCTATAAGACATGAATGGTTAGGTATATTTCTTGTTCAATAATAATAATAAGGCATGTTATATTAAATTAGACACACATATCTTTCCAATTGAATTTTATTTTCCTATATCCAAAACAATTTTTTAATCTACAGTTTATGAAATGTTTTGTTAAACAGTTCACATAATTTTTCCCATAAAATGGCAAAGTTCATATAGTTTAATTTTTTTCTTTAATATTAGAGGTTAAGATTAGATAATTTGAACTGGAGTTATAGACACATATATGCATTTTAAATAATGATATTAAATATAAAGTTAGTTAATTGCAAACATAGGGTGATATACCTCGTTGAAGCTGATTACATTTCCATTCTTTTCTTTATCTTCCAAAGAAATTTTTTTAACTAGATTTATATAAGAAAATTAATACTTAAAAAAAATAGTACTTTTGACTTTAAATGAATGTTAATTGCTTGATTTTGGAAGAAGAATCACTTTGTAGAGAGAGAGAGAGCTGTAAAATCAGACAGACTTTCTTGCATATTACCCCCCCCCCCATTTATATTACTGATTATTGCTTAGATGTCCATTTCTTCCACCAATAAAAACATTACTTCCCTCAAAGGTTAACTTCAAGAAGTTCAATACCACTCTTTGCACTAAGATAATTAGCTGAAAATATTCAATGACTTTTTTTTTCTTGAAAAAAAAAAAAATTATTATCTTCTAAATAATATTAATTAAATTGAATCAATAAAAAATACTTTTTACACTCTTAAATAAAAAAATACTCATTTAGAAAATAAAGTAGATGATTGTGTGTTTGTTTTGCCTAATAATTCACTGATTCATTCACCAATTAATCACTCAAAATGTGTTTAAATAGGTTATCAAAGATATTTATTGTTAATTTAAATATTTTACTGTAAAACATAATATTCTGTATCACAATTAATTACATAAGTGAAAAAATGAAGTTGTAAGATGGCACAAACATACATGCACACATATCTATGCTGCACTATAAGTACTAAACCAATCTCATCAAAACAGAGTCTTATATGACCACAAGTCAAATGTACTGTACTAACTATTCTATGGACTGGAGTAACAATGAACAAATAAATCAGACAATCACTAAACAAATATCAATCACTGTCTTACAGGCAAATAAGACAAATCTGCACCAACTCAACCTATACACCAACAATTTCTTTGACAACCCCCCCCTTTTCTATCATTAAATATTCATCAAAAATACTAAATGTCTTAAAACTTCTACATAATATCTATAAGTAACTTTCTAAACAAAGTTTTGGATTATTAATGAAAAAGTTTTTGAAAATTCCATGTTATTTCACTTTTTTTAGCTAAATGCAATAAGTTGTCTTGCATTGTTAGCCGAGAGGTATCGCAGCCGCCATGCAAGCAAGTAGTTGGTTGCAGATGGGTGTGGGTTCGTGTCCCGGCAGATGCTATGACATATGAAAAAAAAAAAAAAAAATGCAATAAGTTACTACTGCTATAGTGTATAGTGCTATCTACTTAAAAATTGTCTCTTATGCCTATTCAGAAGGTTACTAAATATATATATATATATATATATATATATATATATATATATATATATATATATATATATATATATATATATATATGACGATGATACAGTGAAAGTGCATCTTTATAAATTTCCATTACCTGTAGTTTTAGTCTGCAGCAAGTAAACTAAAAAATAATTTATTTCAGAATTAAAAAAGCTTAATTTTTTTTTATGTAGTGAGTTGATAGATCATGCAAACATGAATGGAATATTGAACTCTATATGAATATTTACTTATTATTTTCTATCTAGAGAGTAAAACAATAATAGAACAACATACAAAGTTCTTATTATCTAGTCTGTGAAAAATTTACTGAACAATGTCTACCATTTTTTTTGAAAGGCTGTTGAAGAGTCTTCATTCAACAATTATCTATTCATAGTTTTTTATTTACTTTTTCACTGTATAAACAATTATAATAATTATTAAAACTATATATATATATATATATATATATATTATATAATTTGATGTACAAGTGCCATGCTTTTTGCACTCACAACTTTGACACAAGTCACATTATATATAAATACAATGCTTATTGCTAATCATTTATTAAATTAGAAATTACCTCTAGTACAGAAATAAACTTTAAATGTCAATTTAAATGTTAATATATCTGTGATTTAATTATTCATTAAAAATAATTTGACTTCACCTCTCTTTTTGTTTTTTTTAATATGTTTAGAGAACATGTGGTATAATGATGATTTTAATTATATATATATATATATATATATATATATATATATATATATATATATATATATATATATATATCAGGAACAAAGCATACATGTATTGAACAGTATGAGTGCTTCAATAGAAAAATTCACT
>JAQFVV010006368.1:1422061-1462061 GCA_028023455.1 Epiperipatus broadwayi
GGCCTCAAACTTTGTGATATTACTTTGAGAAAATATTATGAATGATTTTTTGAAAAGTTTATGATTATTTTTGCATAATAATTGAATAATAATTATTAGAAATTAAGAATATATATTATTAAATATTTATTTTCTACAGAAGTGTTTCATTTTTAAATATAAAAGATTATATTTTTCTGAGTAACATTGTGATGGAAAATAAAATGGCAAGTAAATTGTCACTAAGACAATCTGTTAAAAAATATAATATTTTAAAAATTACTAAAACATATTAAACTTTTAAAGCACAAGTTGATAGCTTTACTAAATATTAATAATTATTTGTTCATATTTTTAATACAAGCAACAAATAAAAAAAATTCATTTATTGTGCAAATTGTCTCTGCTCCTCCTAGCTGTTGAATGATGAAATAGTGCTTTGTTTTGAATAAAATCTAATTTTTAAAATAATTTTGAAAATCAAATGTCTTTTTTTTTTTTAAATGTATTTAATTGGTAAACAAAAATATCTATCAAATGAGGTCAAATTTAATACATTATGATAAATAAGAATGGATTAATATGAAAATGAATGTTGAAAGCTTATAACAAGAAGGAACAAAGAAAATTGTCATAGTACAAGACGGTTAATATAAAGCATTCACATGTCTATAAATATTAATAAAAGAATAGAAAGACATTTATCTCTTTACATTTTGATATATTTAACATTCATTGATTCCAGCAACATCAATAAATATTTGTTTAAATATATTTAAACTTAAAAATAGATGGCCATCTATTCTTTATTAATATTTTATTGATGTATAAATACTTTATATTAATGGCCCATGGAAATTGTCACTCCCATTTAATTTATATATATATATATATATATATATATATATATATATATATATATATATATATATATATATATATATATATATATATATATATATATATATATATATATATATATATATATATATATATGGATTAATCTATTTTCCCTCAGATTATGAACAAAATGACATTCTGTTGACACACATCTAAAATAGAAATACATCCACTTATTCTTGAAGCTTTACATATTTATGTGCTGACAACATTGATGGACATTCAAAGTAATTTTTGAAAATAAGATTATTAAAAGCATGATTCAGTTCTATCCATCCTTATTTTAATTTAATCATTATAAATGACATGTTTTTATCAAGATGATATACTGATTTTAATCTAAATGTTCATCATTGTTGACAAAGGTAAGTTATAAATAACTAAAACTTCAAAAATAGGTGGACTCAATTCTATTTCTGATCCTTTATTAACAATATAATAACTTGAGAGTGTGTCTTACTTTATTATGTGTGTGTGTGTGCTGTACACATGCATTCATCACCATGGTTTTTAAGTAGGGCTTTAAAATAGCTATTTTAAATAAAATTAAATTGATATTAGTCTTTACTATTTTATATTAATTTGGTGAATAAAATAAGTTTAAACTTGTTAGATAAGAAGTTTATAAAGATATTTAAAGTATTTTAAAGTTCTTCTAATGTAATTTAAATAATAAAAGTAATATAATATATGTTATTTGAGGGATAAAATTAATTAATATTTGTTATATTTGAAGGATATAATATTAAAACATAGTTTAATTACCCTATTAAATATTATATGATGTATTTAATATATTATAAATAATTTTATTCATTTAAGTTATTAATTTAAAAAATTAGTAATTAAATTATTCTAAAATTGTTCTAAAAGTGGTGAGTGTGTTTGTCTTAAAGCTTTCATGTATAATGCAAAAAATATTAATTTATAATTTTTTGTTAGTAAAATTAGAAGCATTAAAATGTTGCAAATAATATTTTAATAGTAGCAATTAAATTTATTATATTGTTTACATAACATTTTTTGCTTTAAAATTAGTATTTTAAGTTATTAAATATACTTTAATTGTTTAAATGAAGGTATTCTATATTATAAAAATAGCAAATAAATTTAATATAATATAAAAATGATGAGTCATAATTTAGAAAATTATTTTGTAGATAAAATAATTTGGTCTATACGTAAATTAGTATTTGATAAGAATTGGATTAACCAATGAGGTCACTGGATAGGATATGTATAAATAGAGGTGTTCAATCACTTTATATAGTAGTAATAATATTTCTTGTCTAATCTAATTGAGTCCTGTTTTAAAGTTTAATTTTTTATAAAACAAATTATTTATTTAAAAATTAGATGTATAATTTTAAATAATTATTTTAATGCACTTAATGTCTGGGTAAATTAATTATTTTCTATCAGTAAAATTTCATAAAGGAACTTGATGAAAATCTACAATAATTTATGGAAAATTAATATTTGTCATTGAAGTATTGGCCTAATGTATCTCAGAAGCTGTGAGAATTTAAACCATATGACTGAAGGAAACTTTAAGGATTCATAAGAACTTTACGTTTAATATGTTTAGTATGTGTGAAATGAAAGAACATTTATATTTAATAATTTTGACAAACTCATAAATATAAACTGACAAGAAATATATATCTTACAAGTATGCAAAGGATATTGTTGGAAGTTATTTAAAAAACTTTATGCATTTTCAAAGGAAGAAAAGGAAGAATAAATGATGTTATTCAATTGAATTAAATATGTCTGGAGGAATCTTATAAAATGTGAATATATGTTATATTATTTGTGAATGCAGATAAACATATTTTATTTCTAGTTTATTTTAAGAAAATAGCTTGAATGGATATTATATATTTTAAATTTGTGCATAGCAAAATTGTGAGAAAATGTCTTTTGAATATTATATTTTTTTTTAAAAAGATTCCCCTATTTAAAATAAAGATGAATGAATTAACCATTTTAAAAGATTTTATTTAAAAAAAAAAACTGAATGAGTTGTACATTTTAAAAGATTTTCTTTATTAAATGTAAGATAAATTGTGATATAATTTTAAAGATTATTATTATGTTGTATATAATATTACCTGGATGAAGAAACAATACAATTTTACAAGAAATTTTTGATTAATATGTGCGCATTTGAAAAGATAAAATCTTGAATGCTTAAGAAATATTTTGTCATTATCAGCATTTAAATACAAGCATATACATTAAAGTAGGAAAATAATAATGAAAGTTGTCTGGTAAAAAGAAAAAAAGAACCAATAAATAACTTTATTCTATAAATGCTTTATAAATATTTACTGATGAAAGAATTTTAATTGTTATATTTTGCCATAAAATCTAGACTAGCCTGGAAAATATATGTATGTGGAATATAATAATTTATATTAGTGAACATTTTTCTTTTCGAAATATTTGTTATCCTAATAAATATTACAAAAATGGACTTAGTAAAATATTTATTCAGTATGGATGGATAATATTTCATTGAGATTTTCAAAGATTAAACTTAGTGATTTATGGAATTTTGTTTAGCAGTGACAGTAAGGAAGAAGTTTTTGTTTAAACTTTTTCTATCATCTATAGCAATGAAGAGAGAAGCATCGCACTGGAAATATGAAAGCAAAGAAGGACTTTAGTTGCTTTTAATTTTATTACTTTTTTATTTTTTTTTATTATTATTATTATTATTATTATTATTATTATTATTATTATTATTATTATTATTATTATTATTATTATTATTATTATTATTATTATTATTATTATTATTATTATTATTATTATTATTATTATTATTATTATTATTATTATTATTATTATTATTATTATTATTATTATTATTATTATTATTATTATTATTATTATTATTATTATTATTATTATTATTATTATTATTATTATTATTATTGGTCGTGGGGGGTTGGTGGTGGTGGTGGTGGTGGTGGTATGTAGTCAACATGTTTATTATTAATATGTGTTAGTTTTGATACTGAAATAATTTATTTTTAAAAAATAAAGAAAAAGATAGGTATCAGAAAAATTAATTTTCTGAAAGATAAAAATAAATACCTATAGCTTATTTTATATTTGGATGATCAAAAAGAGAAGGGGGTCACTGTATTTAATTCCAATAATTATTGGAATTAAAGGAAAATTGTTATGTATTTTAATAAAGTTTTAATGATATTTAAATTTATATTGTGTTTCATTTATTATATTGCTGGAATATTAAAGCTAGATTAATCATATTTATATGATTATGAACATATTAATTACTTTATTAATGTAATATAAATTTAAGAAAATGCTTTGTTAGTTATCCAAAGATATTTAAGTAACTTTTATGAATGCTTGAGTATGCATATATTTTTACAACATGATTATGAGTTGTTAATATATTATTATGGATAGTATCTATTTAGATACAATAAGTTTAAAATGTTGATCTAATTATTTAATACTATAAGTGAATGAATGTATGATAACAATGAATATTTTATTGAAATTATTTGTATATACAATTTTTGAACAGTCTTAAATTTAATATTAGATAATTATTTTGGAAATATGATTTGGAGATTATTTTACGTAATGTGGTTAATATTTTTTTTGCAATGTTAGAAGTATTCAGAATGTGGAAAAGGATAGTGGTCTAGGAAATTAGTTGCCAAATAAAATTCTAGGTGCTATGGATATTAAGGAAGAATATTATATGTGAATCATATTGTTATAAGTTAAGAATTAAAATATAGGTAACAAAGATCTGTATATTTAGTGCGTGGATAGCTGCTTTATTTTTATAGTTCAGTAAAAGCTCAGGTAGAAGCCATGACCAGAATTTAGAATACATATAAATATATGACCTTAAGCATTGTGATCATGAGGTTTCATACTAATTTGAGTTATTATTGTATTCATATCCTTCACTATAATCACTATTAGTCAACATTGGATATTGCATCATAAATGATAGTTTAACCTTTTCATGAGCAAATATTTTGTTTTGCTGAGTGAGTTAAACCTCTAAACTTTTGATTGATCAATTACAAAATCATCAGTAATAATATATTCATCTTTTAATATTATATTCATGTCAGTTTGTTTGTAAAAAGTATATTAATAATTTATCAGATTATGAAAGTGAATGAGTTTTTTCAAAATTAAATTTCTATTTAAATATTCAATAGAAGAAGACCTAAACAAAACTTAGTAACAAATCAGAAAGTGTTTATGACATCATTGATTTTCTTCTCAATTTATGTTAGTATAAAAATAAAGAATTTTTTTACTAAAATCTTACTATTTTCCTAAAATAATTGATATTCTCAACATATTTTACCAAAATACATTATAATATGTAAATAAATACCAGAATAATATTCTAAAATATTATTTTTTATTTGAAAATCAAATAAAGTGTAGTCAGGTGTCAAAATTGTAGTTAATGTTGGTTTCTTATTTAATTTACATTCCTGTAAAAGTATACAATTTTTTACTAAAATCTTATTTGTGAAATAATTCTAGAGAGGTCAGGATCTTACAGTACTTTTTTCAAGCTTTAAAATGACCATAAAATGTTTACTGTAGCATTAAAAATGACAGAATTCATGCTACTTGAAGCTGTGACTGTTTTTGATCAGAGAAATCTTGGAAAGGTTAAAAGATTATTATAACAATAACTAGACTGTTGAAAGTTGTAAAATTTTATAAATGCAAGAGGAGAGAAAAATTATATCACAAATGATGTATAATTATTTACTGTTTATAGAGAAAGTGGAGAAGAAATGATTAGATATTCTTCAAAGTGTTTGAATGTTAGAGATCATTAAACTTAAATATTAATGCATATTTTGTTTGATTTTGATAAAGAGTGATGAAAGCATAATATCTGAATGCTATTATGATAATAGATTATAAATGAATAAATAAATGATGTCAAGCAATATAATTCTTTAATATAATTTGAATTTTCTGTAAGAAGCTTGAACTTAGAGTAAAGCTATAGGATTATTTTTAAATGTTTTAAAAATAATTAGTTTTATAAAGTGATGATTAAAGTTATTTCAATAACTATATTTTTCTTTATTTAAATTTTGCATTGAAATGTGAAAATTTACCTGAAAGGTAAAAAAAAATGTTTTACTGGTATATAAAATAAGTGCCTAGTATTTTTCATTATAATGTTATATCTTAAATTTTGAATTACTTTCTAAATAATGTGAAGCATATTATTAGTTAAATAAGTCATATTTATTTATTGTTATTGTTTTATTATAATAATAACAATAGAATATTGTTGTTGTAATGATAGAAATAATATATTATGGCTATACCATATCGTATATTCTATTTTCCACAGTAAATAGTCAGAATAAAAACTATTTAATGTTTATTTTTATTATGGTTTTTTATGTAAATATTTTAATCTAATTAATTTTTTTATGTTGTTTTATATTGTAAATATTTTAAGTTTTATAAGTTTATATTGTTGTAAATATAGTATATTGTTAAATCATAATAAAATTTCTAATGTTTTTAGAATTCATATTGTCTTGAGAGTTTAATGTGTCCAAGTGTTTTACTTTTAATCTTCGTATCCACATACATGATTTACAAAAATTATTTGAAACATTATCTTATTGCGTATGATTAATAAAAATATATTGTTATAATTATTATTATTATTGAAAATTTAATCATTGGTAATTATGAAGGTTATCCAATGCCAATTTTAAATATTTAATGTTGCAATTATATTAGAAATATATTTTCTGTGAATGCCACATAAGAAATAAAAGATTATATGGATATTTTATAAAAATTTATAATTTTATTTATGTTTATTTTCTGATGTTTTTTTGTCTCACAAATCAACATAAAATATATGATTAAATAATTATTACTTATTTGAAAATACTAAATTTGACTTCATTTGATAGATATTTTTGTTTACTACTGAAACAAATTTTAAATGTCTATACTTTGTTTCTATAAATATTACAAAAATGAGATTGTAATCAAAACAAAGAGTTTACACATGATCATTTATAGAAAGATTATTTTCAGTTTTTAAAATCAATGAAATATTTCTTAATTTTTATTATTTTTAAAAATTAAAATAAACATTTATTTATTTCTTTTATATTTAATGAAATATGCTTTAAAAGTTTAAAATATTTGAATATTTGTTGCAAAATTGTGATATTTTCATACTCATAAGTATAAGTAGGTTACTTACATAGAAGCTAAGCTTGTAAATTGCTTCAGGCCATGTTTAAATTCACTGCTAATATAACATTATATTTTTCAAAATAAAGTATTTCAAGTCAAAATAAGTTATTAATAATTTATATTTTTTGATATCTAATAAATATAGTGTAAATTACTGTTAAAAAATCTAAAATAATAACAAATTCGCAAATAAACACATTTTTGGTCATTGAAACTATTTTCTTTAAACAATGTAATAAAATTCTGAACATTTTATAGCCTTAGCAACAAACAATGGCTGAACATGTCAGGATCTGGCTTATGTCTTTTGAAAGAGTGGGAATTTTGAATTTTTTGCCTTCTGGCATAAATTTTTCGACAAAATTTTTATATAATAAAATATACTGTTTTACACGCATTTTAACATATAATACTGACAAAAAAATTCACCAGGGAGTGAAATGGTCAAAAAAGCAAAATAATTTGCAAAAGGTAAATAGTCAAATAGATATATGACTTTTAAAGAATCATTAAAATATTCTAGTTATAAATCCCACATTATATTTAACTACAGGTTATTAATATATCTATTATTATTATTAAGAGTTGAACCTGAGATGTTAAATAATTATAGAGTTGTATGAAATGATGGTGGTTGGACATTTTAGTTAATGTTGTTTTTATGAAAGAATATGAATTGATTTATTGTTTCATAATAAATTTTATAAGTTAGTAAGTTAGGATTATTCTATGTGTGTTATAAGACATGAGAGTATTACAAAGTAGTTTTGTTATATTAATTAAGTAGGGGTAATATTCTTACATCATTGGGAGTACATTTTTGGGATACATCTTCAATGTTACACCATGTACCTTGCTAGATATCTCATGTAAAGAATTTCATAATTTTATTAGTATTTTAATTGAATCATATTTTAAGTCTAATTAATGAGCTAGTTGTAATTTAAACTTTTAGTATAATAGATGGGCTGAGCATTTAATTTGAACCCTGATTATTTATTATTGTTAATATTAGTATTATATTTTAACTTGGTTAAGTTTATACTTAATTTTTATGAAATTTTGATCTTTTTAAGTCTTATACATTAGACATGCATTTGAGTTACTTAGAGTAGTACTTATCTCTAATAGTTATTGTTTATATAGCTCAATTATATATTATTATATTTATCAATAGTTAGTTGGAAAGTCTTTAAGTTAGGTTTGTATTAAAAGCTAGTCAAAACTTAGGCAATCCCAATATTAAATACAATCAACAACTTCAAACTGTTGTCAAGGCAACTACAAGAGATTTTGGCATTCCATCATCAGATTTTTAATGGTATGGATGGCTGAAGAAGTGGAGGATGGAATAAATGGAAACCTGTCCATTAAAGTTTGAAAATTTGCTACCTTAATATAAACCAAGCACTTATTATATATATATATGTGTGTGTGAGATGATTATTTGGACCAACTGATGAGTGATGGATCAGCACAATATACTTATATTGGAGATCATTTGTCTCTTTTATGTGTTTGGTTATGTCTACTGGTTGTATGAAATAGAGTGGATAGCTGAAGGGTTTTGAGAGTCTGTATTTAAATCCCCTTTATTATATCTAAACTCCACATATACAAATTATACTTGTATTAAAATACTACTAATATAATTGTAAATAGCTATCTGATCATATGTTATAATCCTCCATAAAACACTGTAGTACCATCTGCAAGTATTAATGCATAGGTCACTACTTTTAGCCAACCAAAGGAGACTCTCTTCTGATAACTTCTAAATCTTTTGTGATTGGACTTGGAAAATGAAATAATGCCAAATTATTTTATTATCATAAAGTTTAAATGTACAATTAATTTTATTATCATAACTTTTTGATATGTGAATATTTTATTATACATAAAATCTAGAGACTAATAGAAGAGGATCTCCTTTTATTGGCTAAAAATAAAAACTCGGACATTAACACTGACAAGATTTTACCATGCTGTTCTTGCAAATATATATATATATATATATATATATATATATATATATATATATATATATATATATATATATATATATATATATATATATATATATATATATATTATAACTTTCCAGTGTTTAAAGAAATGTTTGATCTTTAAAGTTGTATTTGCCAAGCAATTTGTTTTTGAAACACAATCATAAAAGATGATAGATATTAAAAATATTTTCTTACTAAACACTATTATTTATTTTGCATTGAAAACCTAATTTCATCAATGATAGTTTAGATTTTTATATTCAACTTGAAATAAAAGCATGGGGTCAAGGGCGGTTGCAATGAATTAAGTCAATATCTTGTCATAAAAAATAGAGATTGACTTAATTAGTTTTTTAGATCTCTCATACACACTTTTATTACAAGTTAAATTAAAAAATCTAATTCTATTGAAGAAACAATTATTGTGTGTGTGTGTGTGTGTGTGTTTTAATTCAAAATAGATAAAAGTGTTTTCTATAAAATATTTTTTTATATTTATTATTTTTCAGTTTTTAGCACTAAGATTGAAAGTAAAATTACATATGTTAAATAAAGTTTATTTATAATATAGTTTTATAATTATCATTTTTTCATTTCAGTTTTAAAACACTATTAAGATAGTTTTAAAGTCTTTTCTGCCCTTTCACATGCATTACTAAAAACGTATTGAAGTGATATCCAGGTTAATCAAATTTGATATCAAAATATTTGAAATTTTTTTGCCAATCTGTTTGGATTTAAGAAACTAGTAAACCTAACTAAAATATTTTAGTATCATATTACAATGCAAATGATTTATATCAAATATATAAAATTTGAACAAATTCTATTGAATATAAATATATTAAACCTATCCAAATAAACTTTGAAACAACAAAAAGAGATTCCGATTTAAATAAAAGAATTTAAAAACACTTTTTTTTAAAAAAAAAAAGTTCCCTTTCAATCAATTTTATTTAATTTTATTAAAATCTTTTTGTTTTGTTTTTTTTGTCTTTTATTTTGATAATATTTTTACATTTTGAATTTCTTTTTGCATTGTAGTAGTTATTTTTTACTGTTTTTTTTCTTCGTTTGTCTGTTTGTTTCTTAATACTATTCACAAACCTCTGTAGATTAGCAGTTTTTTTTTTATTTCTTTGAATTATTTCTATATATTTTCTTTCACATAATAAGACATTAAGTGTTTTTTTTTTACTTACTATAGTCATTTTTTCCCTAATAGCATTCATTGATTCTTATTATGTTAATAAAGAGTAAGTTCAATTTTAGCCATAGTTTGAAGGCAAGTAAAAGAAGACAGACAACAGAATGCTATAATTTAAACAATTCTTTATCCACAATCATATTAAACTTTAATCAAAACTAAATAAACCCCATTAGACTCTTAATGTCTATCATTACATTGGATTAATGATTAATCTAATTAAAATTTATTTCTATCACTGTATTTTTTCAAATGTATTTTTGATTAATAAATAATACTATTTTGCACCTGTACAAACAGTTTAAAAACAGGTAAAGTGGATGAATAAATTAATTAATAAAAGATAACTATTAAGTATTTGATAGACTTTTATAGGTAAAGTTACTATTCATACATTTGACTTTTTTTTATTTTTTTGTCTACTACTTCATCTTTCAATTATTTTTATGAACATGTTTAATTTAATGCATTAATATATTCTCACATCATTTTTTTAGTTAATAAACTAATAAAAAAAATATTTCAGGAATACCTTGAGATAGATTAGTTTTTTTTTTTTTCATCTTACAATAGCTTTCTATTTAGTCAATGTATTAATAGTAAATTACTTAGAAAAGCAGTTGACATTTACCTATCTACAGGTTATTCCCATAAGAATGGAAATGTACAACATTGTAAAACTAACTAATTAATCATACTATGAGTTACAAATGTCACTAAACCTGTCACTTTCTTTATTTTGCTGTGATATTTTGTAAAAATACAATTTATACACCTTACTTTAAATACTTTATAGCAAAAGATTGTTATTATATATATGCAATTTGATATTTTGCTTGCTCTGTTGTCTTGAAAATTTTTAAGAAACTAATATAGTAGTGAGGAAGACTGCAGGGCAGTCAAAACATCAGATTGTGTATATATATATATATATATATACAATATATATTATATATATATATATATATATATATATATATATATAATAAAAATTGTTATAAAATGTTTGAAATAAGGTGTACAAATTGTATTTATACATCCTATAAATTACTCATTGTCACTATTATGATTACCTTACCGGAACTTATCAGTTTTTCCATAACCTGTAACTCACTTTTTTCAATCATTTATTGCTATTGTTTTTATTTTAAAAGTATATTTTATGGCTCAAGATTTCTTAAGAAGTTCAAGGAGACAGAACTTATTTACATCTCATAATTCTTCGGTGTCAGAATATGTCTCCCTAGTCATGTAGGGCTTTTTTTTTTTCAATCTACTACAATTGTATAGTATTATACTTTTCATTGCACTGCTAAACAGAAAATTATATATATTATATGTTCCTTATGGTGCAATAATATGTTATTTTACCTGGATTTGAATCCAGATACATAAATCTTTAATTTTTTTTTCAGCGTCTTGACAAATTTAAAATATGTTTAAGTGAAATTATCATAGTCAGCTCTCTTGATTGTCCAACATTTGTTTATAAATGGAAGAAGTTTAAAAAATTGAAAATTCACTCAAATCTTCATTACCCATTTATTTGTAAAATTAATAAGTATTATTTTCTTCATTAATTGTACTTTAAGATAGGATATTGGTGTTGATGCGACCTTTGCCTCCAGTGGGCTATTTAAGGATTATTTTATCTTTTACTGATAAAAAAAATTAAGCTTAATGACTTCACAAACGTATTTTAGCAATAGGGTTTTATAATTTATTTGATTATAAGACATTAATAAAAATGTCCACGTGTATGAGTTATTATGCATAATGTTCAACATTGATTCTCAATGCAACAATTATTATAGATAACTGAAATATTCTCTAGAAGTGATATATGAGATTTTTTTTTCATAAATGAATGGATATCTGAAACATTTAGACTAGAGGATAGAATTTTAAATTCATCAAAAAATTTATTTCCAGTTATTTTCAAATTGATTTGAGTATTAATTGCCAAATCGAGAGTTCTCTCAATTTTCAAACTTATTAACAGAAATTCAAATGTTGAAATAAGTAATTAATGTTAGCGACTTTCAATAATAAATATATCTGTAATGTTCGAGATTGAATCTCAGTGCAAAGAATTAAAATGCATTCGAACCATAGTATAAGATGATATTTTATACGTACATATAGCCTATATATTATTAATTTATAAAATTGGTGGAGGTTTTTTAAGATTATCAGATTCCAAAATCATAATTATCCGATAGGTGTGGAAATATTTTTCAAATCATGATCAATTGAGTGAAAGTCTTAAAGCAAAGAGAAAAGTAATGCACAACCTATCAACAAGAATGCATCTTCATGAATTAAGTAAAAAAAATAATAATAATCGATTAATTTGTTGCTCTAAAGTTCATAAAATGTTGGAGTGTCAACAATGACAGAACTGAGTAGTGGCCATGGATTCCAAACTCTACAATTTTATCATTGCACCAAACAGACATCTTAAATTATTATAAACAAGTGATTGTTTAATAAGACAGCACTGTTCAAAAATAAATTTAAATCTTGAGTCGTTGACAAATTAACTATCAATGACGATCAATTCATAAGCATAATTCTAGTTTTAGATTATCTTCCCTCAATTTCGATAGGATATGTACATAGGGTTATTATAAAAAATTTAGATATTTTCAATTTTTTTTATACAAAACTATATTAATCATATTTTATTTTCAAAAAACCTTTTTATTTTAAGCACACACACATGTATATCATTATTTAAAAAAAATATTTTCCTACAAATTGAACGTGCTAATTTTTCTAATCTTGGCATTAAACAACAATAAATATGAACCAAAAAAGAGAACACTTCAAATACTGCAAGAATCATTTCTGGAAATATATTTACGCCGACTTGAATTAAATAAATACATTTAGTTTAAAGGATGAAAATGCTATTGCTGAGCCAACAACTAAGATTTAAGTTTCAGAGAAGCTCACTTATAAAAAAATAAGTAAAATCAGATCAAAATATGTGACAGCTTCTATTTATGCAACAGTTCTTATCACCGTTTGTTATATCCTCTACCCAATTTCTGATAAACTATTAGAGATAAATTAACACGAAACTTCTGCTTCTTATTTATTACATTAAAAAATCATATTGAAGAAGAATCTGTAAGTATTGTTATTTTGCATTTCTTTTTACATACTTCTGCAGAACACTTACATCTACAAGATAGAATTTAAAGTTCTTTTAAAAGGTCTTCAAAACATTTAAAGATGAAGCAATGACCTCTATAACAACCCTCTAAGAGTGAAAGGTAAAAACAAAGCATCTTTCTAAACCAATGAATAATAATAGTAAGAGTTCTCTGTTTAGCCTCGCTTTAACAACTAACTAAAGATCTTTAAATACCGACCAGTAAGTGGATGGTTAGATAGACAAATAAATAAATTAATAGTTTATTGCTTGGAAGTTTATAAGAGGTTCAAATATGGAAGATCCACAGTCAATAGCTTTTTAATTTTAGAATCCACAACTTTACTAAATCACACTAAACCTGGTAGATAGATCAGATGTGGTTAATTAAAATGATACATTAAACCAACAATGAATGGCTTCATTAAACGTTTCACAATAAATAAATTGAAAGAAAGATAACTATCGTCGAGAAAGATTCATTGTTATAGTTAGTAAATAAACAATTTTATCTTGTTTCCCAATTTTCTTTTCCGCAGGAACTTAATATGCATAACTTATATAACATCAAAAGCATGCTTACTTATTTTTAGCTATATAACACGATTCTGGCAAAATTTTTAAATTTATTTCTATATTTATTTTAAAATAATCATTATAAAAATCGTTACATTATATGAATATTTAATGAGGTTTATATATTTTTCTTTCTCTTTTCTTCTTTATTAAATATTGTGAAAAAAAATTCACATTTGATTCAAAAAATAACTTTAATGACTAAATAGAAACTCTTTCTTCCCTATTGTTAACAGTATTTTTATTACCACTAGTACAACAGTAAGCAAGTTCTTAACGATGCTATAATAGCTTTAAAATGTACCATGGACTTCCTTGATATTTTCTGCGCACTTATTGTAACATAATCTGAATAGAGTTTTGTTGGTTGGAATGATTTATTTCAGATTTAGATATGTTCGTGACAATTTAATTGCTAGAAAGAAACATTCGATTATTATTCAAGTAGAATATCGGCTTCATAAAGTAGATTTCAAAATAACTAGTGTTTATACTTTACTATAATAATATTTATTAATGTTTTAAACATTTTTTTAGCTTTTTTTTTATAATAATTTATTTATAATTTCTGTACGTATATATGTATAAACCGATACCAAGAATAAAAGAATAGCCCTTGTTATATATAAATTCAAACACCTGGATAGGGCATTTTAAAAATAAAAATGTGCTTCTAGAGGGCATTATTAAAGAGATTGTGTCTAAGCCCTGATCCATACTTTTGTAGATTCCTGTCAACAACTTTCGACTCAAAAAAGTTATACTTTATCTAAACTGTAATATCTTTAACTGTTCTGTCTAATATACGTTCAGTAATTAGCAATAAAGTTATTTATTCACTTTCTTCTAGAATTCACTGTAAGCCTGAATAATCAATAGATACCAGATTGCATAGTCCTATGATATCCATATCCTCAGACTGGTTCTGCTTTTTACCTCATCAATAAAAACGTACTATTTGAAGTTGAAACTATTCCACCCATGCTCTAGCAGCCCTTTTTTAAATTAATAGATTAATGTTTAAAAATCTTTAGTCTTTTCAACCAATGCAATTTTCATAGTTATGTAAGTCCAGCATCTGATCACATTTTATATGCTAACTCCAGGCTTTTTCCATTCCTTTAACCAGAAAGGTTACTGCAAACAGCAATTAATGAAAGAGAAACTAGAAACTAGCCTGGAGATGCAAATAGTATAGAATTGTATTAACTGATATTAATTGATTATTTGGGTGTAGAGCCATGCCTCAGAAGTGATTGAAGGAAACTTATCTGGTAAAGTTCTATAACCAAGCTATAATGCTAGCTTATCATCAACATTGCAGTTCATTATTGATAGTCTTTCTAACAAGAGGCTAATTCAAACTATTTATTTTATTTTAACCATGATTTCAATTGCTACATAAATAAATTCTATGGTTACAGTTTGAGCATTGATTTTATTTAAGTATCTTTGATAAAATCAATTCTGCACCATTGAAGGGAGTTTGAATTATTACACTTAACAATTTAGAATGTGTCTATTATAACATGTCACAAATTAAATGCAGTATAACTTAAAGCATCTTTGTTGCAGAGCACCCTTTTCAAAGGCAAATGTTATTATTTTTTTAAAAAGGAATGAACATTTTGTCTTAGTTAAATAATAAACTGATAGAGTGTGCTTAAATGATCTCGTTCATATTTTTTTATACTTGACACAAACATTTTTTTTTTTTGTAATTTAAATAGAAGCACTCTTAAATTAATATCTAATCAACTGGTTCCCTTGCATAGATGTTTTACCATCCTATAGAATTTCATTACTAATAATAAATTTCTTGTATGCAATTTTTATATTTTGTTTTGTATTTGTTGCTAAATGTTTAACAAAATGTACAATTAAATTAAACTATTTTTGAAATAGTGTATGCATCTAGTAATAATGCTTAATATTATATTCCATTTTGTCTACAATACTACATATTTCCTACTACTAGATAATGATCTAAAATTAAGAGCATTTACTAAAGAAATTTATAAGTAGATTGGTTTAATAAATAATGTTTCAAAAACTCAAATTCTTTACTTTCCAACTAATGGAAATAGTACCATCAATAACTTTTAATTTGGATGATTATCAGCTTAAGATTGCAGCACAATGCAAATATCTTGGTAGCTTTTTAGAGAAAAAACTGATGTTGAACAACATCGATTACATTGTCTACATCTGCATTTAATAAGTTAATTAATTAGCATTCATCATAGTAATGAAATTAGTTATATAGAAAGCTACAAGTAGTCTTTATAACATGAAGTTTAAAAAAATCTTTTATTGCAAAGATATAACATGATCAGTAGACATTAGATAAGGGTTTATGCACATACCTTCCTGCATCCATTGGTTGCAAAGGCTTGCATTTGCTGGCACTGCTGTATGGAGAGTTTTGTATCTTATTAGAAAGATAGTTTAAATTTTCTAGATGTGATATTAAAGTTTACTATAATATTGGGCATAACAAGCAAAGGAACAGGAACTGATTTCCTTAAAATCTATTCTATAGTGAATTATCTGATATTTTATTAAAACACTGATTCTTTTTTTGTGTGTTATAAAGTTTGTCTGAAAGCCAGTACAAAATACTGCAAAATGGATTGCTTTCAGTGTAAAAATATGCTTAGGAATAGAATACAACAGAAAGCTAAAATTAGGAGAAGATATTAAAAACATTCAAAAATAGTTTGATGCATTGGAAGTTAAACAGTACCATCACAATATTTTAATATTATATTAAAAGAGCAGCATGTATTTGTAAATATATTAATTATTCATACATTTGTTCATATAGTCATTAAAAACATAATATTTATTGTATTTTATTTTTGTCTTTCTGCCTTTATTATTTTCTCCTCTGGAATTAAAACAACCATACTCATTTTTGAATAGGTGTTTATGACAGTTGGCAAATGATTTCTCTTTGCTTAAAGTCAGAAATCTTTCAACCAGTATGTTGAAAGAAATATGTTAGTCATCACATTTTTGCTTTCATATTTTATATTATGTATAACTTCCAAAAACTCAAACTTATCTATGCTTTATTTCATCTCACGGCATCAGTTTTTATCAATTAATAGGTTTACTTCCAAGCAGTAAACTCTCTAATCTCAACATGAAAACCAAAAATTCTCCTTCTATATATTTACTTAGTCAAAAACTAATTTCCTTAATTTATTATTCATATTCTTTATTCTTGCAAGTGTTATTTATATTAGAACCGTATAATATTTTTTACAACTTCATTATAGAATATAAATTAAATCACTCAATTTATTCCATTTATACAAATATTCTTTGTCACTAGAGATACTGTTGGAACTATAAAAGTAAACTACTTCTCTTGCTGTTATTAACAATGACTCACACCCATTAGACTGTTTTACACTCCATATCTCTAACTCTTTGCCTTTTATTCATAAAGCAATATTCTTGTTTCAGTTTTTATTTCTATAACATTCAACAATTTGCATAACAAATGCATCCTATTTTTTAAATAGACAGATTGACAGAAGATTGTTTCTACATTTTTACCATTATTTATAACTCAGTTAAAGACTTCCATTATTACCCAGAAATTGCAATCTATCAATTGTTTTCAAAGATTTTTTTTTTTGTATTTCTTTTATAAAAATTTAACCATTCCATCTTTTCTTAAATTACCTTATTTGCTATTTACATATCCACATCCAAAGCATGTTTCTCTACTTCTTTTGAATTCTTTCTAGAATATTCCATTCTCTTTAAATCATCCAATATATCATTCTCATATGTTAATTCTGGGATCCCAACAGCCTTTAACAATACTTTAAAGTTAACTTTTTTATTAACATTTTTACTTACTTACTTTCCAGTCATTCAAGTACTACTTTTGGTTATTTAGTACAATTTTCAAATAAATATAATTACATACATGTTTACATCCCCAAAAGAATTTTTTTTCTTTCTCTAATATTTATTATCATTATTTTTTATTTTTCTTCATTAAGGTTAATCCTTATGTTTTTTTACTTAACCTTGAACAAGTTTATAAAAGTATTTCCATGATTTTGCATTTATGCAATAAAATATCACTAAAAAAGACCTACTAGTCAAGCATTGGTGGTTGAGAGTCAGCACAGCCGCCTTACAAGTAGTTGTCCTGGGTTAGCAGGTACCCTTTCTGACTGACACTATGACACATGAAAAAATAAAAAGACCTGCTAATAAACATTTGTCTGAAATTGGATACTATTTTAACTGTTGAATATATTTGAAAAGTTCAAATAAAGTTTGAATTTTTGTAAAGGTATTGAACAATAAATGGTAATACTTTAACCATTTGACATCCATTAATGGTATCTTTACAGCTTTCTAATTTCTCTAATATCAATTATCTTTTTCTTAAATATGATTTAAATATATGGCAAAGAATGCATTTGCCTAAATCTAACATCATTTTTTAATTCTTACTAATTCTATAATCTCTAACTAGTAATTATAATAATTATTTTTATATAATGTTTTAATCAAGTTCAACAAAAATCCATTCATTCTCATATTTCTACTCACTATATCCATACTCAATCTCTTATAAGCCTTTTCTATGTGTTACTTCCTACTCATAACAAAATCTACAACCTGAAATTTATTTGTCCTTTATCCCACTTCCACAATATTATCTTTCTCATACCATAGTGTTAGTCCCAAGATTGATCTTATCATTTTCCAATGCCAGCATAAAAGCAAAAACCTACTTCTTTACAATATCATAGTCGATTCTGTAATATTGTTATCCCTATCTTTCCGGTTTGTGTTAAATTCTATTGGCCCATGCTTAACTTATTCTGGCTTTTATTACATACATTATCACCCCTTCCCTTTTATAAATATATTTTCTATTTGTTAAAATTCTCCTGAGTTTTAAAATTGTCTGCTTAAATATATATATATGGGTGTGTGTGTGCGTGTCTGTTAAATATTTCAATAAAGGGGGATTGCAGTTTTAATAGTAATGAAAAATCTGCAGTCATGACTTTATTAAGCTAGCAACCTAATAAGAGGACCCTCAAGATCTAAGAAAATAGTAAATGGTATAATGCTATTAAAATGATAATCTCTCCTAACCACTCACAGCGTTCCATAAATTATATATAAATTTAAAATATTTCAACCCCAATACAATAAAATGTAAAAATTATATTCTACAATAATAAATATTACAAATAATAAATATTATCGTAATAAATTTCTAAAATTATTTGCTTTGATAAAGATGATCCATGAAAGTTTATTTAGCAATTTTTTTAAATTTATTACCAAATTATTTACTAATTGCCGATACATTCTTATGGAATATATATATATATATATATATATAAACATTACAAGCATAAAGCTAAACTAGTCAATATAAAATCAAAACTACCCCAAATCCAAAATTAAACCAGACCAGCATAAAAATAATATAAAAGCACAACCTAAGGTTTCACTGCTACAAGCAGACTTCTCAAGTGTAAAGAACTACAAAAACTATGCAATATATATAATATTAAAAACTACCCACAAATCCATTCACTTCCCATCCACCCTTAATATTAAAAGAAATCTTAAATAAGTTAATTGCTTCAGAATAATAAATTTTCAATAATAAAGTCTCTTTAATTCTTCTTTTGATTTCATTTCTCTCAAAGAAGACAACCTTAGCTTCATCAAAATCAATAGTGTGGCCTGTATCTTTTCCATGGACATACAAAGCAGAACTAAGATATCTATTTTTAACTCTACTTTTATGAATCTTTATTCTTTCATTTAAACTCAAACTACTCTGACCTATGTAAACCTTCTTACAAAATAAACAAGGAATAAAATATACTACACCAGGAATAGTCTTTCTATCAAAAACTTCTTTTGTATTATTTAATAAATCATTCAATGGAACACCCCTTTTCCAAGCAATTTTCTTATTTCCAAACAATATACTATTTCTAAACACAATTTTATAAGAAGACAATTTAAATGGCAAAGAAATAAAATCATATTTTTTAACCTTTACATCCTTACAAATATTACTATTAAATAAAATACTTTTAACAAATTTATCAGAGTATCCAACACTCAAGTAATCTTTATAAAATTGGTATTTCTGAAACAAAGCAACCCCACTAGAATTATTTAATTTAACATTTCTATGACAATAATTTTTTAAAGCAGCTACTTTATGAGATACAGACTGATAGCTATCAGGTTTAATTATAGATCTTAATTTTTTACTTTTAACTAAATGACTGCACAATAACAATTAGTTTCTACATTTCTAATCACCAAAAGATCTAAAAATTTTAACTTACCAAAATCTAATTCCCCCTCCTTCTAACACAAATTTTATAGAAGGATCAAAACAATTAAACTCATTTACAAATTACTCCAATTTATCATTCTCAACTACAAATAAACAATCATCAACATATCTGACAAATAATTTTACATATAAACAATTATTTTTAATAATAATTTCCTATTCCATAAACCAATATAAACTGAATATACTAAAGAAGAAATAATATAACCTGTTATCCAACCTTCCTTAATCTTATAAAAATTACCTTTATAAGTAAAGATGTTTGTGAATATTAAAACTCATAAAGATGGTTTTCCTTTAAAATTTATTTTTGATTTTACAGATAGTGTTGTAGATGGTATTTCTAGATTCTTGAATAATTTTTTAAAACAATTTGTTGATTTTGGTCAGTACACAGTTTCTTCTTCTTTTGAGGCTTTTGATAAGATTAATAATTTTAAAATGGAAAGTAATTAGGTATTTGGAAGTTTAGATATTGAAAATATGTATCAGTCTGTTAATAGATTAAGCAGTATTGTTGTTCTTTTGTCTGTATTGATTAAGAAAAGTTCTTTATCAAAAAATAAAATTAAGGTAATTAAAGATTTGTTTTTGTTATTGGAAGATTCTATGTATTTTACTTATAAAGGTAATTTTTATAAGATCAAGGAAGGTTGGATAATAGGTTATATTATTTCTCCTTTAGTATGTTCAGTTTATATTAGTTTTATGGAAGAGGAAATTATTATTAAAAAGAATTGTTTATATGTAAAATTATTTGTCAGATATGTTGATGATTGTTTATTTGTAGTTGAGAATGTTAAATTGGAGGAATTTGTAAATGAGTTTAATTGTTTTGATCCTTCTATAAAATTTGTGTTAGAAGGAGGGGGGTTAGATTTTGGTAAGTTAAAATTTTTAGATCTTTTGGTGATTAGAAATGTAGAAACTAATTGTTTATTGTGCAGTCATTTAGTTAAAAGTAAAGAATTAAGATCTATAATTAAACCTGATAGCTATCAGTCTGTATCTCATAAAGTAGCTGCTTTAAGGAATTATTGTCATAGAAATATTAAATTAAATAATTCTAGTGGGGTTGCTTTGTTTCAGAAATATCAATTTTATAAAGATTACTTGAGTGTTGGATACTCTGATAAATTTGTTAAAAGTATTTTATTTAATAGTAATATTTGTAAAGATGTAAAGGTTAAAGAAAAATATGATTTTATTTCTTTGCTATTTAAATTGTCTTCTTATAAAATTGTGTGTAGAAATAGTATATTGGTTGGAAATAAGAAAATTGCTTGGAAAAGGGGTGTTACATTGAATAATTTATTAAATAATACAAAAGAAGTTTTTGATAAAAAGACTATTCCTGGTGTAGTATATTTTATTCCTTGTTTATTTTGTAAGAAGGTTTACATAGGTCAGAGTAGTTTGAGTTTAAATGAAAGAATAAAGGTTCATAAAAGTAGAGTTAAAAATAGATATCTTAGTTCTGCTTTGTATGTCCATGAAAAAGATACAGATCACACTATTGATTTTGATGAAGCTAAGGTTGTCTTCTTTGAGAGAAATGAAATCAAAAGAAGAATTAAAGAGTCTTTATTATTGAAAATTTATTATTCTGAAGCAATTAACTTATTTAAGAGTTCTTTTAATATTAAGGATGGATGGGAAGTGAATGAATTTGTGGGTAGTTTTTAATATTATATATATTGTGTAGTTTTTGTAGTTCTTTACACTTGAGAAGTCTGCTTGTAGCAGTGAAACCTTAGGTTGTGTTTTTATATTATTTTTATGCTAGTCTGGTTTAATTTTGGATTTGGGGTAGTTTTGGTATTTTTTTTTTCTTTCTGATGAAAACCAGTCCTCTGGTTGAAATATTATATTATTTATTGGATTTATAAGTTTTTATTTTTTTGTTTATATATATATATATATATATATATATATATATATATATATATAATATATATATATATATATATATATATTCAAACTTTTTTTATTTCCCATACCTGCTCTCTATCTCTAACTCTCTAACTTTTATTAGTGAAACTATTTTTCTGTATCATCAATCTTTATCATCTTTTATATAAATAAACCAGCATAATTTTTCTCCATTCTTTGGCATTTTCTATTGCCATCCGCATTCATCTTTGTTTAAATATTACTCAAAATTCTATCAAAATGTTATGTGATGTAATAATGCACTGTGACTTCTCATTAAACGGAGTCAGGAATCTCTCAGCAACTATGCCCAGAGAAACCTGTTAGCCACTTAACTTCCATTTCCATTCTCCACCCTAAGTTTTTCAATAATCTGCTTCATCCCATTTTTACAACATAATCTTTGTCAACCATATGACCTTTATATCTAAAGCCCCCTTATCTTTTCACAAACTCAGCATAAAAACCAGTAACCCACTTTCTGTATAATCACTTTGTTCATATTTATTCTTCCATAACTTCATTATTTGTACACCTATTTTCATTTCAGTAATTAATTGCTCTTTTAAGATAATAAAAATGAATATAATTCTTTGCTAAAAATAATGACTCTTTATTCAGTGTATTGAAAAAAAAAAAACAATATGTTAGTACTATTTGAATTACTTTGCTCAGTCTGTTATTTTGCTGCTCCATTATTTGCTGCCTATATGAATGAGTAGGTTCCCTTTTATATAAACACCATTTACATTATTATCTAATGTTTGCTCAGTCTGCTATTTCGCTGCTTAATTATTTCTTGCCTATATGGGTAGGTTTCTTTTTATGTAAATATCATCTACAACAAATCTTTAACTATTCTTGCAGTAAAATTATAAAAGATTAAATCGATATTTTTAATGTATAGTGAGGTTCAAATTATTAGCTGTATTTAACTTATTACTTAAACCAGGTCAATATAATTATAGAAAATATTTAAAAATAATTATTTGTAATATATAAATGCAAATTATTATTTAAAAGTGAAATACATAAATCATGTTATTCTTTTTAAATATGTACACGCGCACACATTCTTGAAATATGTAAATAAAAGCACATGATTTTATTCATATATTTCAAGATGCGTGATAGAATGGAAGTTTCATAAATCAATTAATTAATAAGATTTATGTACACAACTGTTGAGAGGTTCTACGTAAAATTAAGTTAGCTGTAATTTTACATGTTTGGAGGCTTCAATTTGTAAGGTTTTCTATAATTGGATTTAGCTTGGAATAGAACACAGCATCACAAAACTAGTTGTTTTTTTTTTGTTTTTTTTGGATACTTGTTGTTTGGCATTTAATTTTATAGTTTATTTTAATCCCCGTGTATAGAGATGGCATGGCAATAATTATACCCAAGATGTATGTCCATAAATATGAGGGTATCAGTATATAAAAATGGATTGCAAGTTATTTTATAGTAATCGGTTTGTTTATTTTATCATTCTCTTTGGATTGATTAAACTTTTGTTTTTTTTTTCGGGGGGTTTTCTAGCTTCTTATTGATTGTATTCATCACAATGTATAGAATAAGGGCAAATTAGGTTCACCCTTATTTTTAAATAAGATTAAATATACACATTTCTTTTTAAACCCAACTATAATATTTAAAAGTTTAAAATTAAAATTACTATTACTATAAATATATTTTAATACTGTACTAATTTTGTTTTCTTTTTTTTTTTGTTTTGTTTTTTAAGGTTTAAAAAAAATCCAATTTTAAAAGAATCTCTTTTTTGTTGCAATCAGGAAACATTATCTAGAGAAAAGATAAAAATTGAATTTTCTTGTTTACAAGCTTTTCATTAGAAGTTATCGTTGAAATAATCTAGGTATTACCTTTAGTAAGGAACACACAATTTCTAAAACAAACAAACGCATCAAATTGTAAGCAAAATATTTTAAAATGTACTTATATAATATATGATTCATTTTTCATAAAAAGAAATTGCATATTTTATAAATGGCAAGATGAAAAGTACATAGTACATCCGTCTGTCTTGTCCATGATTAGAAGCACAAGTGTGGGACAAGTGAACTATGATTTTTTTTAAATCCCAACTAAGCTTAGAACTTTTTGCAAAAATAGATAACACAGTGTCACTTCAAGTAATGGTAAATGAGTATTTATCTATTTGTAATTAATCTGAACCGATGAGATGTATATCACCGTATTATCTAATATAAAAAAATAAAGGATTGTAATATTTTATATATTTTTAGGATTGTAATATTCGTCGTTCTTTTCTTCTAATGGAGGAAATTATCATTTACTTTATAAAGAGATTGGATTAAATCATTATTTTTATTTCCCCTCGCTCTCTCCTTCTGTTTTTTTTTTTTAAAAATTGACTCAATATGTATATTTTATCATTAATTCTAAGAGATGATCATAAACATATTTTTACCTAATTGAAAAGTTTGTATTATTTTCTTTTGTTTTTGCTTTCAAAGGTTCTGCTAATGTTATTTTTTTATATATAAATTTAAATTCCGGCCAGATAAACATGAACCTATAATATCTGTTTTTAAATTAAGGATTATATTATTCAATGTAATAATAATGGATTTTATTAAGAAATATATGATTATAGTTAACTAAATAGGTAAAATATGATTTCTTGAGGGTTGCATTACGTTCTTAGAAAGCCACAGGCTAGAAACTGGTCTGTGAATATTGGATGAGTAGGCACTAGATGAGAATTTTATGCACAAACTTTCCTGCATCCATTAATTAATATGGTTTACATTGTGTGCGTTTACTGTATGGAGAGTTTGCTACTACTAATAATAGCTTGTGTAGAAAGTTGTGATCATGTGACCATTAAAACACATCTTGAATTGTTTGTATGTTTTTATTTTTTTATATCCTCAGATACACTAGGCTTACTAGTTGCTACATTTCATATGACTACACTATTTTTGCTATTTTTTTTTAGCAGTTAATGTTTTTCTTTCTTGCCACTTTTTACAGAAAATTTACCACAACCCATCTATTGCTATTATATTCTTCTGCAGTACCATTATAAGATATTCTACAAAAATGTTTGGAAAGAGGAAGTAAATGCTGCTAAATGCCAAATCATTTTATATAATTTCTACAGTACAATAATTATGGTCTTCTATGGCTGAATTTATGAACACTGCATGATTAAATGTACTGGTACATTATAATTTTAGAATTATACTATATTCTTCTACAAGTATGAGAACCACATCATTTTACAAGTCTATTTTTGTGGTTGTCTCACAATCATGCCATCTTTCTTCTTTAACCAAAAATTTTGAGCTATTCAATGACTGATAGATACTGAAGTATTTATCAGCTATGGCTAAATACCTGAAAAAAATTATAAATTCATTTTGATTCATCTATAATTTAGATTTCTCCCAGTTAAGATTTAAACCCCAGATAAGCATTGCAATTGGATATGCTAACTTCCATGTCATGATAATACAAGCACTATAATATACATTAAAAAACATCTTTGTCTTATCAAAAACTTAATTCAGTCTTATGTTAAGTAAGTTAAAAGATGATTTATTCAAATATCTTTTAAGTTTTTAACCAAAATTTAAATATCACATGACTAAGATTAAAATTGAAAAAAAATAATTTTATAATGCAATCACATGCATCTGAGTTTATTATAGTTTATGGTTTTTACACCTGAAAGCACACCCATTGATTACTCCTCATCATGTTAAGTTTTCACAGCAAATTTAAATATTAGTTTATCACTAATAATCACTTTTTGAGCATGACTTAATCTCTTTTCAGAAGCAAATTATAGTGCTTGTATATTTTTTATTTAAAAAAAAGGAATAAGTTTATTAGTTTTATCAAAAAATAATTGTTCCTTTTTTGATCTTATTACTATATTAATCTATCTCCTATTATGTTAAAATATCTACTACTGTTTATAAATTTCAATAAGCAATTCTATTTAGAAACATAATAATTCTTACTTGTGCCTTCCAGCCATATAAATATCAGCATAAATGAGCATGTTAAATATGAGAGGAGTCCTCTCCTTCTAATTCCAGCCACAAGGTAAAGACTTTAAAAAATAAAAGAGACATCTTATTTTTAAACCTGAATACACTTATATAGGCCAATCTTGTCTTGAAATGAGAAATAAAGTTTTAAATCATTCACTTTATATCCTTTCTTTTAATAATCTTATTAACACTTATGAAATATTAAAATTTACTTCATACTAATTGAATATATATTCATACTCCCATTTCAAGACACTTAAGATCAGCCTATAAAAGTGCATTTAGATTTGAAAATAAGATGGTCATTTTTATTTTCTCAAAGTTTTTATTTTGTGACAGAAACGAGGGTATCCTCATATTTAATATTGCTCTCATTTCAAAACACTTAAGATCAGCCTATATAAGTGCATTTAGATTTGAAAATAAAATGGTCATTCTTATTCTTTCAAAGTTTCTATTTTGTGATAGGAATGAGGGTATCCTCATATTTAATATCACTCTGTAATACAGGCACAAATGAGAAAGGATTATTATCTTCTCAATAAAATTACAATCTGTCATTTCCTTAGCAAAATTAATTGATTATTAAATAAATAATGTTTTTATTCTAACTCTCAAAAATTAATAATAATAATAATAATAATAATAATAATAGTAGTAGTAGTAGTAGTAGTAGTAGTAGTAGTAGTAGTAGTAGTAGTAGTAGTAGTAGCAGAGTAGCAGTAGTAGCAGTAGTAGCAGTAGTATCAGTAGTAGTAGTAGTAGTAAGAAGAAGAAAAAGAAACATTATCATTATTATCATATTTAATCCTACTGCAGGATAAAAGTCTCCAAATTTCATCAGTTTGTCTGATCCTTAATTTATCTTCTTCACAACACATCAACAAATTTATTTATTTCATTTATATAGCCCACTTGTGTTTTAGTTTTTTTTTTCAATTTCTTGGCAGACAATTGAAAACATTAACTGTTCATCTATTATATTTTTATATCATTATCTCTTCATGTCCATCCCAACTTCATTTAAATATCTTAATTTTTTCAGTGATGTCAATAATACCTATTTGTTCTCTCATTCATCTATTTACTTTTGGATCTCTTCTTGTTACTTCCAATATATACTTCTCTCTACTTCATTGAATGATTTGAAGTCTCTGTATTGCTCTTCTATTGAGTGCCTGAGTTTCAAATCCATAAAACAATCCATAAAATGCAAGAATAAATAGATAAATATTTAGAAAAAATATAATATCACTAACTTGGGGAAAAAACAAACAAAACTTATAAAATTAATATACTATTTTTAAAATATCTTTAAATCATGAATTTATTTTCTGCACAGTTTAGTCCACGAACAGAGAGAAGGGCATTCAAGAATGAAAGATTTCTGAGTAGATTTTTGTCTAAAGAAATTGAAATGTCTTTGTGCCTAATATATGATTTGGTATTTCAAATGTCATATGACCTCTTCTACAACTACCATAAGTTTATATATAAAAAATTACCAACATTATATCATTGTAATATCACTGTTTAAATACATATTTTAAGCATTACTAAATATTTGAACACAAGCACATATATATATATATATATATATTGTGCCCTTGTATATATATATATATAATATATATATATATATATATATATATATATATATATAAATTCTTTATCATTCAATCGTTTAATATTTTGAATACAAATATATTTTGCATACCTGGAGTTTAGCTGTAATATATGGGATTTCAATCCAGACTTTCAAGCTACCTCCAGTCATTCACTCTATCTTGTACAACTGAAACCCATGACCATACATATGTGAAAAAATAAATGATCTCCAATACACATTTCATTTGAACCAACACTCATTAGTTGGCCCAGATCATCATCTCCCACATATATATATAATCAGTATTCAGTTTGTATTAAGATAGAAAATTTTCAGACCTTAATGGACAAGCCTCAATCCCCTCCACCCTTTAAATCTTCAGTCATCTATAACATTGAAAATCTGATGATGGAATGTCCAAATCTTTTGTTGATGCCAATATTATTGTTATATCCATCTCTCTTTTGTAAATTTTAATGGACAAGGTCCTATACATAAGGGATCAGAGTGAACTTAAGGTCAACATAGGAATGACAATAATATTGGCATTAATAAAATTTCATCATCAGATTTTTAATGTTATGGATGGCTGAAGATTTGGAGGGTGGAGTAGATTGAGGCCTTTCCATTGAAGTGTGAAAATTTTCTACACTGATTATATATGTGTGTGAAAGATGATGATCTGAACCAACTGACGATTGTTAGTTCAGCACAAAATATGTATATTGGAGATCATTTATCATTTTCACATGTGTATGGTCATGTGTATCCATTGTATGAGATAAAGTAGATGCAACGGGAGATTGAAAGTCTGTGTTCAAATCCCTTATATTACATTTTATCTTTAATAACTGAAAAGCTTAACTGTTTCCTGATTACTTTAATGAACATGGATTTATTAAAAACAAAGTATTTAGAATCTAATTGTTTCCTTCAAGAAGGCTTTTGAGAATTTGATTACTGTACTTTAGAAAATTTAAGAATGTTGATTAATTTGAATAAATTACTGTAACCAGCAACATTTCTTAATCTTGTAATATTGATTAATAAAACGCACTATAAAAAAACCAAATAATTATTTTAAAGGTAATTAATGGTAATTTAATTAATGACTGAATACAAAACTATTTAAATAATAAACCTACACACAATTTTAAAATTGATTTATAACTAATAATATGTCTTAAAAACCAAAAGATTTTATTGGAATAAAAGTAAATAATGATAAATGACATTTAGAGAGTATTATTATTTGTTCATTTATATATTCTTATAAATAAACATCAAGAGAAGTTACTTCCTAAAAAAATTATAAAAAACTGTTAACTGTATTGGATTATCCAATAACTCAATATATACTTACATTACTTAAGAGTCATCTAAAATCAAGTTTTCTTTCTCAATGTTCAGTCAAAAATCTATGGCTGAGTTATTTTACTATAGAATTGCACTGCTTAAAGTTTCACACAAATGTCTTTATTCAGATGTAATAATGGAATCAGAAAGATTTGATCCCATTAGATATTACTGGAGTCTCATCAACAGATTTAGAACATCTCATGATTTTTGTTCTCATGCTTTAAAATTGGAATGATTGTCACTGACTTGTTGATGTGACTCCAATTGCTTTTATTATTATCAAATATAGATTTATTACTGGATATGGAAATAAATTGTTCATAATATTATACTGATTCCATTTTTTTAAAGTATAATTATAAATACATGCTTTATACAAAAAAAAATAAAAAATATTATATAGTGAAGTTGAGCATGATTTTGATGACAATGGATGTTTGCATTATGATAACTATCTCAAAGACATTTTATTGATAGTTTTTTATTGAGAAATTAACTGAGGATATAATACAATAGATAGTTACAATTTACAATTAAATCGGATGTTGAAGTCTTTCAAAAAAAAAGTTTGCTGCAAACGTTAAATGGTGGCATCTCAAAATATCACCTGAGCAGGATCAGGAACAAGGATGGTTTATAATGTGGACATAATTGTATTTCACAAATTGATTTACAAAGCCGTTGCAAAACTCATATCCAGAGTATTTTTTATCTTTCCATTTTTTTTCTTGAAGTTGGAGTGTACTTATTCATGCTACTAAAAATAATGGTGCAAAAAATATTATTGTAAAATCATTATATATTCAAATAAATCTAACAATTCAATTTCCAAATATTTCTTTATCTTAAAAGGATTTTAAACTCCTTATTTAAAAAACTAAACATAGAACATACAACAACCGTACCTCGAGATGGTAATAACCAATAACATACTGGAATAAAAAATATACCAACCATCAAATCAAAGATCTAAAACTTTAAATAAAATCATTATCATTCTCAAAAAATTATTTTCTTAATAAACTAATTTTATATTACTTATTTAAACTAATCGAGAATTTATAAGTGTGTAAATTAATCATTTTCTCTCTTTCAATTTAAAATATATATTTGCACTTTGATTATAAAATGTTACTGATACTTTATTTCTTGTATAAAACATTTCTTTGTTATCTTTGTAGAATAAATTAGAATAGATTATTGTATAAAAATATGGTTGATTTTCCAGAGTGTAATTTATTTGGAAATATTAATTATAGAAGTGATTTGCCATTAAGTGCTACAGAAATTGTAAACAACTCTTTCAAATTTTCTATTATATATACAAATGTTGAAAAAAAAGAGAGGTAGAGGAAAATTAGTGGTGATATAAGCATCAAAAATAATTACATCTAAACTACTGACAATAAAGACTTCTAGTATAAACAAATTATACAATGAACTTTTTCTCATTTAATTGAGAGTTGCACTATGAAAAGAAATGTTATAACAAACACATCTTTGTCATATTTAGTAGGGTCCAATTTTATATTTGTGAATCAAAATAGACTATGCATATCCTTTTTCAAAAATATCAAGCAGCATATGTATAATCCTGATGTTACAGTTAGAAAGCTGTTTAACATTGTGAAAAAATAATTCCAAACTCAAAGGCTTTAGAACTGTTAATAAACGCAAAAGTTGGTTAATTTAAGGGTGTGCTACACATAAGATTCAGAAATTTTGAAAAAGAATTAGAAAGACAAATAGCAGTATCAAAAAAAATTTTTTTTTCTAACAAAAAAAATGAATATCATATGATTTATATCAGAAATTATTCAAACAGAAGTCAATCTCTGACAATACTCTATTTCTTAAATATTATAAATCTCGACATACTCTCCAGCCCATAAGAGTTTAAAAAAATTAAGTGATTTACTGAAATTTAGAACATACATTCTATATACACCACCTCTTACAGACCATGCTTAAATCAGGTCTTGGGCTTATTGTGTGCTTGATGTTATAATCAAATATTCAATTGTACAAATCTATGTAACCCATTGCAGGAGAAAGACAATATTGCATCTTTAACCACCTACTATTAGACAAATATGTCTTATAAATGTAAACCTATTTAAGCATGGTCACTAAGAGTTGGTGTATATAGAATGTACACTCTAAACTTAAGTGATTCATTTCAGCTTTTTAAACTATTACCAGTGGGAGAGTGCATGGAGATTTATAATATTTAAGAAATAGTGCATTATCAGAGATTGACTTCTGTTTGAGTAATTTCAAAGTTTCAGCACTTTATAATAATAGGTTTACATTTATATTTTAATAAGTTTACATTTATAAGTCATGTTTGTCTAATCATAGGTGGTTAAAAATAAGACACTGTCTTTCTCCAGCAATGGGTTAAATAAATTTGTACAATTGAATGTTTGATTCTATCACCAGTCACACAATAGACTCAAGCCCTGTTTTAATCATGGTCTGTAAGAGTTGATGTATATAGAATGTTTACTCTAAACTTAAGTGATTCACTTAAGTTTTTTAAACTATTATGGCAGAGAGTATAATATTTAAGAAATAGCACATTATCGAAGATTGACTTCCATTTGAATAATTTCAAAGTTTTGAGCACATTATAATAATATGTTTAGATTTATATCAGAGTAATTTAAACATTGACTTTTTGTTTCAATATGATCCAGAAACAAGAATTAGAATATTGCAACAAGGGAAAAAATAATGTCTAAACAAATCAAGTTAAAATAATTTTTGTAAAATATAAATTTGTTTCACTTTCATTATGATAAGAATGTAGCTTATGAAAACAACAGTTTTTAAACAGAAACTGGAAGTGATTTTTATTAATACAAAGTTGTTTAGTTTTATTATAGTGCCATAGAAATTATTTATATATGTTTTAAATAAACCTGTTTACTTTCACTATGATTCCAGAAAGACAGAATGCAGGATCAAAATAAATCAATTTTCAAGTAAGAAAGTGGAAGTAAAGAGATTTTGTATTGTAGAGCTGTTTATGATTGATTTTACAGAAAATGGCTTTAATTGTCAATATATGTTAGAAACAAGAGTTAAAATGTAGCATTAAAAAACTTACTCATTTCCAAGCAAAAAAACTGAAATTCTAAAACTAAGGATTGATGAATTCTTATTAGAATACATTTATTTACATTATTATTTATTTTACATTATTATTTTATGCTTTTAAAAGTTGAATTTAAATTTTCATTAAAATTGAACTGTACAGTATGTACAGTAATTAATTTTATATGCATTTTTATATTTATATTTTTTCATGAGCAATTCTAATCATCCTACTATAGACCCATGTAGTATCACTGGTTTTAGAAATATATGAATAAGTATATAAAATATTTAATTACAAATACAGTGTCTATATTGAACTTAAAGTAATTATAAGGGATTTGAACATAGACTTTCAACCTACCAGCAACTATCCATTTCATTTTATCTACACATGTCCACATACATGTGATAGAAGTAAAAGATCTCCAATATTGCATTTTGTGCTAAACCAGCACTCATGAGTTGTTCCAGAGCATAATCCCTTATATATATATATATATATATATATATATATATATATATATATATAATATATATATATATACTCAGCACTGATTTTTATATATATATATATATAAAAATCAGTGCTGAGTTATATTAAGATAACAAATCTTCAAACTTTAATAAATAGGCATCAATTTTTTCCACCCTCCAACTCATCAGCCAAAGTCAAATGATGTTATTGATATTTTTAAATTTGTATCATATTTTTTTCTTTTTATTGGTTTGCAGCTCAGCTACCTCACACATATTTTGTGGTTTTGAGTATTATGAAGGTACTGAAATTCCTATACCTTCTCTATGTTGCTCAAGCTTTTCTACAATCTTATCCTTATATATTTAAATTCATCACTTGAAAAAAATCTGAACATGTCAGCATTATATAACTTTTAAGGTAGGGACTACAATGTCATGAGGAAGATAGCCTTAGATGTCAAGTGAAATGACAATTTCTGTTTGGCAAAGTGCTTAATCCCAACCAAATATCTGAATAATTTACATTTCTAAAATAAATTACAACTTTCTGTAATTTATTTATAAATTAAAGATCATGTAATATTTTTGTAAAAGAACTATTTTGAACTAAAAACTTGTCACTAATATGTTATTTTCCTTAAAAACAATTTATTTTCAAAAAGGCAACTTGTAAAACATCTGTTACTGCTTAACAGAAGCAGTTTCTATTGGGTAAACTAAAATCACTTTTGACAAAATGGTAAGGAAAATATTTTTTTATTTTAATAACAATGAATAATATATTAAGTTTCTTTTTTTTTCTTTGATGATAACTAACTCTAAGTATATCTTTCTTTAATAACATTAAATTTGAATATCTAATATTTCATTCTATTAACTGTGTGAATAGTAAACTATGTACAATGACTCCAAGCATCATTATTATAGATAAGAACTCAGTTTAACTAATTATTTTTATGTTTTGAAAAAAAATCATCAAATATTTTTTATAATATCTATAAATAATGTTGACATTATCAATTTATGATACAGAAAAAAAGTTTAAGTGTAAAAATAAAATGTTTGAATATGGAAGAATAAATAAACATCTCATGAGGTCCCATTTCAAATAGAAGTGTGAACTTTAATACTGAACAAGTTAAATATTTATTTTAGATAAAACTTTGTTCTATGCTTATGTTTATTATCCCAGATTCTATTGTATGTGTTTCAACTCTATAAAATTATCTTGTATTTACTTAAAAGTTATTGATAATATTTTAGTTATTTACTATCATAAATTACTTATATTTAAAAAAAATCAAAACATAAAACTAATCCAGAGTACTAAAATAACCAAATGAGCATGGACATTCTAGAAGGATGTATTATTTGAGAAAAAAAATTCCAGTGTTAATCCTCAAATATATCACACTGCTCTAATTAAGATGTGTCTAACTATTTAAAGTAATTTATATTTCTAACTTAGTAAAGTGAATAAATTTAGTTAAAATGTTAAGTACTATTATTTATTAGAATTAGAGAATATTAATATTTCATTTTATAATTCATATTATAGATATTGTATCCTACACAAATGGTACAGACAGTTGAGGTAGAATTGGATAAGAAGCTATATGAAAAAATGTTTAATTTAGGGGATTCAAAGTCAGAAAATAGGAGCTTATAAAAATATATTAGATAGTTCAAAATCATTTAAAGATGAATTAATATAAACTGATACAATAAGTTATTTAAGGGATAATATTATTTTTTATTTATTGTATTTAAAAGATGCCATAATCGTAGAATAGATTAATTATAGCAATAAATATTTATATTATAGACTTAAAATATTTATTTTGTTTAAAATATTATTTAAAAGATAGTTAATTTAATATTAATTTAGAATGTGCTGAAATATCACATGATTAGAGGTGATTGTATGAATATATAGGCTTTCAAAGAGTTAGTGAAAGAAAACTTAAATTTTAGTTTCTTAACAAAAGTTTTACACATAATAAAGTGTAACAAATAGTAAGTCTAGAGATAATATTAGAAAAATAATATTTAAAAAATTATTATCATTTTATTTAAATATAATATTTTATTTTAGGTTATTTAAATATTAAAAATTGTTTTAATAAAGATATTTAACTTTTAGATAAAAATATTTAATATTTAAGATATTAAATAATTTGATAATATTTAATATTGATGTCTCATAGTTTATAAACTTAGTTTCAAAAATGATATTGATGTAGTTATCAAGCAATATTGACCAATGAAATCATTGGATTAAGACCAGTATAAAATGAAAAGTTGAAGCTAGTCTAGATAGTTATTTTAGTGATTTCAGTGATTTAGAGATTTGGATTAAGACAGATTTAGTTTGAAATTTATAATTAATTTTTTTGATATTGTGACAGTAGTAATTTATTTTAAATTATTATTTTACTTAAAAGTGTTTTTGAAAAATATAATTTGAATAACTATTTAAATAATGATTCACTAAACACCAAATTTCCCTGTCAATCTATTCCTACTTGAACATAGAAAATGATATCAATAATTCTATGGAACGTGATATTATCTACTTAAATAATGGGATAATAAATAATAAAAGTCAAGGAATATGCTGCAACAAAACCAGAGATGATTTATGTAAGGACTTGGAAATTTTTATAAATACTATGTCTGGAGTGAGTGAACATTTTTTGCAATAACTTTATCATATTACCATGAAGCTAATTTATTAAAGTTAATTAAGAGAAATTGGAAAAAAATCTTTATTGTACTGTTAAATTTGAAAGAAAACAAAAAAAATTAAGACTCTGCATCTACATTTACAAACTGAATTAAAAATGTTTTATAGTATGAGGAATGTTTGTTTATTGTATAATTGATGGTAATAATTCACATTGAAATCTTTAAAGTAATCCAAATGGACTTACATTTTAATAATGATGTATTTAACAACCAATTAAAGAAGATGACTTTTGAATGTCTTTTATGCTTTTAAAAGGACTTGCTATTGGTCAAATCAATAAGTAAAAGTATACATTTTAAAAAATATTTTTTTCTGAAAATAATGAACTCTCATATGTCTTTTTAAAAGATTAAAATTATATCAGTTAATATATGCTTTAAATGATATAGATGTTTTTTTTTACTTGGAAAAATATATTTAGTGAAAAGATGTGTGTTTAAAAGGATAAAAATCATAACTCTTTTAAAGAAAAAAGTATTTATTTTAATTCATAAACTTTATGTCTGCTGATAAACATATTAAATAAATAACATTAAATTATATAATGTTTGTATTAATATTTTTGACCAATAGAAAAAGCAAATATTACTTATATTATATTTATTGCAATATATCTGCTATACACAATGGTCGAAACTTACATAAAAAAATATTCCATATAAAATGGATTTTGAATTATTATTCTATAAAGATATTAAATGACTGGATAAAATTTTCAGAAAGGATTGAAATAAACATTTTATCTTAAAGGATGGTTAATATCCTTCTTAAATTTTAATGGATTTTATATTATTACTTCTAAATTTTTGTTTAATGGTGCCAAGACAAGTATATGATTTGTGCATAAAACTGTCCAATCATTTACAAGGCAATGGTGCAAGATTCCAAACAAGCAAATTCCTGACAAGAAATTCAACTTACAAGCAGGAGAAGAGGAAAAAATCTTTTAGTAACTTTAACATTTTTAATGTTAATTACACATGGGTCTTTTTTTATGTGGATTTATTTAACACAATTTTAAAGTTACATGATTCACGTTTCTCCGGAAGTCGAACTTCGATAATGTGCTATTACTTTAAATAATAAATTTTATGCACTTACATCATATTGAAAGTAATAGCACATTATTGGAATTTGACTTTCATCTTAGTAATTTCAATATTTTCAGTGTTTTATAATAGTAAGATTTTATGCAATAATGAAATTAAAATCATGATTTCCACATTTTATGTACACACACATTAAATTTTACAAGATTATAATGTAAATATGTTCAAACATTGTGCATTTTAATTTTGCATTTTAAATCACATTCTGTTTTTGCTTTTTAAAAAAGAACATAATCAATTATTAATCATTTAGAGTCTGCAAGTTTATTTTTAAAAGATGAGTAATAACAGTGGGCACAATTAAAACTGAAAATTAAAAAATTAAAGACAAAAATAATTTAATTTTTAGTTGTTAGATTAATTACTAATTACGTTGTCACCAGAAAACCATTAACACAACATGAGAGTGACATTGGCGCTAGTTGTATTTCCTCTTGTGAAGAATCTGATTTTTTACCAGTTTGCAAACGAACCTGTTTATCAGCAAATAATGATAATAATTAAAACGTGTATAAAAAATGTAAATTACTGTAAATTATGCATAAAAATATATTGTTTTGAATAAAATTAAATATTATAGTTAAAAAAAGTTTGTCTTGTATCAATTTTTTTCAAATTTGAAATTTTATATTAGTCATATTTTATTTCCTTATTTTTTTGCATGAATTTTAAAGTAATTTTACATTGGTGCTTTGCTTTTATGCAATTTTTGAAAAATCACAGTCCGCATCCCCCCTTTTTCAAGATAAGTTACATCTATTTTTGCGTGATTTCATTTGCGCATGTTTTCTGAGGAACCTATCTATCGTGTAAAATGAGACCCAGGTGTATAATGTTAATATTTAGAATATTCCTTTTTTAATTTTAAAACTAACCTTTTGTTATTATAATTTAAATTTAATCTTAAGATAGATTAATTTTATTATTATGTTAAATAAAAAAAATGGGTATTCAGAAAAATACTTTTTTGAACAAGGTAAATTACAATCGTAATTGATTTTTCTGACTGTATGGTCCGAGAAGCAGATTGCCATAATTATCTTAATGTTGGTTGAGATCATTGGTAATTTCTTTTTATTATTTACATTACATTTTGTTTAATTTTTTTTTTAAAAAAGATATATCCTAATTAATATTTAAATTAGTGTTTAATATTGCTTGAATTTATTATTAAACAATTGAATGAACCATTGGTAGAAATTATCACTGTGTGTATTTTTTTATAAAAGAATTGGTGAATGTGTATGAATGTTTTTTGGAAACATTCAAGCATATTTAAAAATATTTATTTAATGTGAATGCTTGAATATGTGTACATTACATAACATCTTTAATTTATTAATGTTTTATCTTTGTGAATATTATCTGTGGAAATTCAGAATAAAACCTAATACTGATCTCTAAATTACGTAATAACAAATAAATAAATGTATAATACTGATATATATTTTATCAAAATTATTTGTGCTTGAAAACTAAAAAAACATCTTGAAATGAATTTAGATCTTTGTTGTTTTTTTAATATTGTGTTTTGGAAACTATTTTAGAATGCAGTTTGTATATTTTATGATGTTGAGTGAGTTATTCAGTGTAGAAAATATAAGATGGTGGTCAGGAAAGTAATATTCTTATGAAATTCTAGGTGTTAGGGATATGTTGAAATATGTTGTATGTAAATTATATTTTCATACTTTAACATTATTAATATATACAGATAACTCTGGGTTTTATATCATTTTTCATGGACAGTTAGATTTTCTTATCATCAATAAATGCTATAATAAAGCCATGACTTAAATCTTAGGTGCCTGATGAATACAGACCTATTATTATGATTTTCACTGTTTCCATGTTGATATTATCTTACTCTTTTGAGTCACTCTTGTTATTATTCCATATTCTACATTATAATCACTATCTATTACCACAGGAATTATCATAGAAGATAGTTTTATAAGATGGTAAAGTAATGACTAAACCATTTAAAGTTGATAATTTTGTGAGAGGGCAAGATGAAGTATATAGAAATTTCTTGCACAAATGATGTAATATTTGATGATTATCACAGTATATAACATAAGAGAGGAATAATTGATACTCATAAAAATATTAGAGATCACTTAGCTTAAACAGATGCATATTTAAATTGGAATAAAAGTGACAATAGTAAAAATGATTTTTGGATGATATGATGAATGTAAAAGTATAAAAATGAAAGAAATGCAAACATCAAGCAATATAATTTATTGATAGTTCTTTAAATTTTATTATAAATAATCCAAATCCATTTAAGTAATAAAAATTTATGAAGTTATCTCAAATATTTTTGCATAATAGATAATTTTTTATAGAAGGAAGTACATCTGGGTCTCTTTTTACGTGGACTTAATTAACATGATTTTGAAGTTATACATTTTATGTTTCACCGGAAGTCAAACTCTGATAATGTGCTATTACTTTAAATAATAAATTTCATGCACTTACGTTATATTGAAAGTATTTCAATATTTTCAGTGCTTTATAATAGTAAGATTTTATGCAATAATGAAATTAAAATCATGATTTCCACATTTTATGTATACACACATTAAATTTTACAAGATTATAATGTAAATTTGTTCAAACATTGTGCATGTTAATTTTGCATTTTAAATCACATTCTGTTTTTGCTTTTTAAAAAAAAATGTAATCAATTATTAATCATTTAGTATCCACAAGTTTATTTTTAAAAGGTGAGTAATAGCAGTGGGCATAATTAAATTTGACAATTAAAAATTAAAATCTGATTTTTAATTGTAATTAACAATTTAAAAATTACTTACAGTGACTTGAAATTAATGTGATGTGAAATTTGATTTTTAAATGGAGTTGAAAATTAAAAAATTAAAGACAAAAATAAGAATTTAATTTTTAGTTGTTAGTTTCATAAACAATTAATAAAATCATCATCTCAAAGATTAATTACTAATTATGTTGTCACCAGAAAACCATTGACACAACATGAGTGTGAAGTTGGTGCTAGTTGTATTTCCTCTTGTGAAAAATCTGATTTTTTTTACCAGTTTGCAAACTAATGTGTTTTTTGGCAAATAGTGATAATAATTAAAAGGTGTATAAAAAATGTAAATTACTGTACTGTTAAT